>NW_010584376.1:282752-296368 GCF_000705375.1 Tinamus guttatus | reverse complement strand
TTCCTCCTCTTTGGGGAGACTGAAATATCATTTTCTAAAACGTCCAAAGATAGACAAAATTAGGTCGGGGTATTAATTATATTCAGGCAGATCTCCCTTTGTGTTCTCTGTTGTGTCTCCTATCCTCCTGTGAACAGAAAGACCTTTCAGCAAGTTTTCCTGAAATAATACGAACCTCCTTAAATCTCCAAAGGAGGGACAAGCTAAGTTAATTTTTTCACTGTTAATAAAGTTAGCTTGCGTTTTGGCTTGTGGCTTGCAGTGACAACCATCTTGCTTCACAAGAAAAATAGTTGCATTTCCGTTGGAGAAATTGAATATCTTAATGGGTCCTTGAATTACTTAGTGCAGAAATCTTTGCTTTTCTGGAAAAATTTTTAAATAACTGAGCCAGAATCTGACACTCTTAATTCATGGGACTAATCAACCAGTCTTAGTGATAATGCCTTGGCAAACTTTAAATCACAACATATTGTGCCTATTTCTTAACTGCTTTTAGAATCTTCTTTATTGAATTTCTCCATTATTTGGAATTTCTGCACTGCTTTGCAGAAGAGTAAATTTTCTTCAGGAGACCCATCAGGATATAAACACAAACAGTGAGAACTTTGCAGAATCATAAATGTTGATTTCCTCATCAGGTTGAGTTGTAATCTTTTTTTCTGTTTTTCCTTTTAACATATGCTCAGTTCTGACTTTCTTTTTTCTTTCTTTTTTTATTTTTTTCCCCCTACTTGGTGGTTATGTGTGGGAATCCATTTTTTCTTATTAGCGCATAAAATGTTTTCCATGTTTTCTTAGAGAGTTTTTGTTTTTCTAAATTCTACATTGTGTCTTCCTAGTCTATGTCCTTTTATTTATACTGTTGGGTTTTTATTATGTATTTTAAGTGCAGTTTAGTTGCTGTTTGGTTACTTATGTCTTTATCTTGTTAACCTGCTAGCATTTGGCTCATGGCTCACAACTATAACCTGTATGAGCGTTTATATAATTATTATATAATCATGCATTAACAATCAAAACACTAGTTTCAGTAAAATGCTCTGCTCTCTTATTTTAAAACTTTATGAACAAATCAGGCAATCTTAAAAATAAATAATTAGCATAGTTCAGTTATGCAGTTGGCTATAACTGAGCTTTATTTTGTAGCTGCTAATAAAAGCACATTATCATGTTCAGGCATTGCAATTATCATTGAAATGTGTACGTCCATTAACAGCAACATTAGGCTGAGGATATAATTACTGTCTAGAGCCAATATCTTTGTGAAGTTACATCTATGATGCTATTAAGCTATAAGCAATATTTGTAAACTAATATTTAAATGATTCAGAATTGATACCATCACTTGTGAACTTAAAAACCAATCCTACTAGCATTCAAATGATGGACTTCTTAAGTGTTCAGCAAATACATTACCAGGTTCTTTGGATGGCATTTTAATTTGTGACTTGAGAGGGATTTCTGTTTCTCTAATAACAAGTGCCCAGAACAACTAAAACCTATGGCAGGAGGAGAAAGAACTTGTGGTAAGAGCAAAATGATTATAATACAGTTGTGCAGTTTGTCACAAAAGGCTGCAAATATCATTTGTTGCACAAGAGTTATGTTTCAGGCAGTTCAACTAGCTGCAAAAAAAAAGATGATTCATACTAAGAAAAGATGAAGGAAAGGAGGATTTCCTAATAATGTCATGAGCGTGGTTTAAAGAGGAGTGGGAGTGAGTCTGTTCATTGATTTACTTTCTCTGTTAATTGATGTGTTTACCTGGGTTCTGCCTTGCATTCTGACAGAAAATTTATGGTGTTTTTGCTTACCAAAGGATCTGGAATTCCCTGTAAACTTAGGTGGATAGTTCATTTGCAAAACATATATGGAGGTGTTTGTATCCATAAAGTTAAAAAACAAACCAACATAAAAATATACACACCACTTTCTCACGGAAAGAAACCAAACAAACTCTCCTGATTGTCCTTCTTACATATTTTGTGTTTTTATATATGCAAAATTTTCTTGGCAGTAGTTAACTGTAAGAATTCAAGAAATAAGCAAAATGCATGATTTGTCTTGTTGGTGCTGTTGGTATGTGATGGCCATTCGTTTGCTCATCTCGCTCTGAAGTTGTTCCTTACATCTATAAGGAAGCAGGTCAGGGAATGTGACAGGATCCATCTGACAGCATTTGTTGTCTTATTCTGAATGCAAGTGCAGTTCAGGTATTTCCTAGCATATGGGAACTTTCACACTGTTAGTGGGTTTTGTCTGATGTAGCTTAAGAAAATTCCTTTTAATTATTTTACAAAGGCAATTTCAAATTTTACTATTATGAACATCCACTTTTTGGCTTACCTTTTTTATTTTTAATTTGTTTTTTCTTCCCGTTGGTGACCAGTCAGCCTTGTATGCAGTCGTAAGGGCCCAGCCTTTTTTCCCTGCATTTCACTGAGTACTTTTGTCTGATCCTTCACTAATCCTTTTCCTGTTTCCGAGTAACTCTTGACTGCTGCACCTTTTCTTTTGTGCTGTATGTCCCATTCCAATGGAGTAAAAAAGCATCACTCAATAGAGCAGACAGGGCCTCTTGAAAAAGGAAGGACTATGTTGTGACCTACTAATCTCTTTGTTTTGTTGCTGTATATTGGCTTTATATCAGTGGTATTCTTTACACAGTTTAAATATAAGGATCGATCTATCTGTAATGGTTAAGCAAAGCACCCTTATTAAGTAGATTAATGAATTAATTTCCCAACCTTGCAGTAAATAAATTAACCAGCAGAGTTAAGAGCGGAATGAATCATCCTTTAATATTAGACTCCAGGAATTTTTATCACTCAAGTTAAATCTAATTATGAAATTGCTTATTACATGTTTGTGTAATTCAGAGAGGAAGGAATGCAAAATAACATATCACAAATATATCTGCCAAGAAAGTAAAATTTGGGGAGATTTGGTTACTCTTGTTGATACAGGTGAATTATAGTTCATTTAGTTTAGGTGCTTTGTTTCTGCAGTGGTCGGCAATGCTGATTTTTTTTGTTTGTTTGTTTTGCTCTATTTTTTAACTGAGCAACTGTTTAGAATCTATTTAAGAATTAAAGAATGTAAAACCAGCAATAATTTACATTCCTTTTGCAATATCATTACTTGGTGAATACATATTTGTATAGCAAGCAGGGTTCTTGACTTTAAAGATGGGGGAATATCTTGTATTTAGGTAACAATCTGACTTTATGCACTAACATTCTGTATTCCTCAATGTGAAACAAGCATGGCAATAGTGGAGATAAAGTACAAAGTTCATTTCTTTGACTTCAGGGTCATTAATTTCAGACCTCACACAAATTGCAGCTTCTGATCTGTGTTAAACTGAACTGCACATAAACCATCAGTCTCCAAAACTATGTTCTGCTTGTTTTATTGGGCATAAGTTCTAGTATAATCCCAAACTGTCAAGAACGTTCCAGCTCCCCTGTATACCCTCTCCTCTCGCATATAACCACCCTGTTTTTCTTCCTAAGCAGGACTATAATGCTTGCATTTCCTTGCATTCCTACTATCATGGTTTATTGATATTATTCATGCTTTTTAGACTTTTTTTATAAGTGTTTGTATTGAAAGACAAATGCTGACCAGATCCTTAGAAAACAAGGAAGACAAGTATTGCACAGAAATGTGTACAGGAAACTGCCTCCGAGTCAGTGGAGCTGAACTGCTTCTTGCAGAGCATCGGAGGCAAATCCAGGATATAGGATCAGGATCCTGAGATATAAATGAGGCTTCAGCTACTTCCTCTATTTATCTGGCAGTTCCTCTGATCTGGAAGCTCTCCAACTTGCTGAAGTCATCAGATTCCTGAATCAAGATTTTTATTTGGTCTGCCCTTGGCTCCACATGCCTTATGTAAATATAAATGGCCTGACATGCTCTCTGATATTAGCGTGGTAAAGAAGAGATCCATATCATTGTAAAATGCATTATAATGTATTAAGTGGCGGGCTCTCCTCTAAGATGGATGAGATAGACCTGTGTCCCTCTCTTAGCATCTGTATAAAAATAACTTTACAGAGTAATATTTGCTCAGAAGTCTCTGCGAAAACCTCATTCTTCTCATTCAAGGAAAGGGTTTCCAGCATTCATACCTTCTCCTGCCTCTGTAGCAAATCATGGCTCTTGCAAGCATTTTGCTGATACTTGCACTCTCCTTTTCTCATGTGCCTTATAGATACTCTCTAGTGAATTAAGTTTGAGACGAACCTGGATCTGGTGGATATTACTTGCAGATATATATATATTTTTAAAAAGGAGTTCAGCCATAGTGTATCCCATGAAGTTCATCCGGGGGATTTTTATCCAACTTATACCATATTCAACTAATGTAAACATGGAGAATCTGCATTTCTTATCTACCTAGTTGTATATATTATTACTAAATCCAAATAAACCAGGCTTCAGACATGGTGAGATTTTGAATTTGCATCCGTGCTAGCAAATATTTTTAGCAGACGTTGCTTTCTAATGACTGTCAGGTCAGTGATATCTTGAGGACACACCAGTAATCAGCTGAGGGAAGGTATTTGTTGGACATGTAATTGTTATTCAGGAGAGTCTTTCACGTCTTGAAATATCTCTGAGGATGCTGGAAATGGTTTTGTAGTGGTCTACGGTAGCTGGACAGTCTTAAACTTCTGCTAAATGTTGCTTTGATGCTTCAAGTTAATTGCAGAGATCTAAGGCCCCTGGGGAAGTTAGACTCTACAGTAGTTAGTTCCCAATAGAGGCAGGAGGCGGTAAATAAAATTATGGGGTAGGCAGTGATGGCATGATCAGCAATTCTGTGCAGGGCAGTTGCCCTTCCTTAGCTGAGGTGTGTGTCAAGGTTCACTCTGGAGTTGGAGAACGTCTCTGGCAGAAAGGTTTAAGTTTCTTTGGCCGTTCTCTTCTCGGTTACTGTTTTAAGGTTTATTTTCTGTAGTAGTGCCAGGGAGGTCAGAAGCTGGATTTCTTCTATTCCTGTCATTACAATTAATCAATGAAATGGTGGAGAAAAGAAAGTAAGATTGCTGTAGAGATGTTGGTCTATGAGTGATTTTAGTGAACTTCTGAATTTTAACTGAATGTTGTACATACCTGGTTTTCTTTTGCTGCTAGATTTGTTTTGCTGCAGGGCTCTTCAGAATTATTTATTGGCATTGAACAGCAGAGTCATTGACCCCAAAAAAAAAATTACTGTTCAGTCTCTGTAACTGTCACAAAAGTAGGAGTGAAAGGAAAAAAATTACTGTTCATTGAGATTTTTAAACAAAATTTTGCTGAAATAATTTGTGTAGAAAATATGCATATGATTATTCATTAGCATAGAACTTTATATTTCTCCTGGAAGATATTTCAACTGTGTTCTTAGGAATGATCTTTCCTCCTGCTGATAGAAGATTCCTTTGCAAATAGATGGGAAGAATTTTAGCAACTTAGAGAAATACGATCACTTCGCTCTGCGTCAGGATTTAAAGTCTTGTTTTCTATTGAGGAGACTTAGTGAGGTCAGAAACGAAGCCGGCCAAGCATCATGTGAAGCTTCTGAAACCAGAGCTCTCCGTGTGGAGGCTAAGGAGAGGTGCTTTGGATACCCTTGAAAAGTGAGGATTAAACTCATTTATGTAATTTGGAGACTGTGAAAGCTCAATGCAATTGCGTGGAATTGATGTGAGATCTTTATTTCACTCAGCAATGTTCTGAAACTGTATTCAGGAATGGGTTGGTGAAGGTGGGCAGGCTGATAGTGTATTGAAATTGGTTATTTTCTCTTTCTTTACACTAATTAGCTGGATCATTTCCACTTTTCATCCCATTTTGTTGGCTGTTATTGTGCAGTTAGGAAAAGCAATGAAGTTTTCTCAAGCAAACTGTGTCTTTGTTCTCTTAACATTTAAGAAATTCCAAATTCAGTTGGGAAATCAGAACTTAAATAGATAGGATACCTGAAGTTCATGCAGCACCGGGACTTGCTCCTTCAAGCTAGCAGTGCCCTTTGAAGCTAAGTAAGGAGGTGTTCTGCTAGGCAGCCAGGGTTAAAATGAAATTCATGTTTTGTAAAGTAAATCTTTGATATTCTGGAGAGAAACAGTGATGGGTGTTTTTTAGCAACCGTTTTAGAAGTTGGGGTTTTTCACTGTACATTTTGTGAAATCCCACGTTTTCTTTATGAATAAATAACTAAATGGTGCCTGTTGGGAAAGAAGCCGAATGTCTTACAGTGGAGTCAGCAGAAGGAGCAGGAGTTAACCAGCCGAATCGTGGTTAGGGCGATAGGCGAGCCGTGGGAATAGTCAAATCTTCTGGTCATATTCTGCACAGATTTAATCACATTGACACATTCATACTAGAATTTTTCAGCTTGAATACTCTTGGATAGTAAACTATATTATTTCTAGAGGCATGTAGACCTGCCAAATAGAACTGAGCTATGATATGTAGATGGGTTTCATTCTACTGAGAGCCTCAGGATTGCAGGGGATTGCACAGAGCCCGCTTAGCCTTAGCTGATGATTGCAAGGCAGATTGCCTTTTAGCATTTGCCTTTTGCATTGTTCATTGCCCAATAAACAAGTGTCTGACGCAAATAAAACAATTGTGTTCACCTTTGGAGACCACGGGGAAGGCATGGGGTCCTGCGGAGGCCGGCTCCTTCTTCCATATTGTGCCTTCCTGGGTGGTGCCCAGGGTCGGTCAAGCGTCTCCTGCTTTTGTTGCCGCTGCTTTGGCCCTAGACAGGTGAGAAGATACTCGTGAGAAAGCATGTTTCATTTCTAGGCATGTTTAACCTTAATAGGAACAACAAGTTTTTAAAATCTGTGCCTTTGAGATGGCATTAATAATTCATGAGTGTTTCATTTAAAAAAAAAAGAAAAAAGGGAAGAAGAAAAAAAACATGCTACCTGTATGGTCATTAAATTATTACTTGCAACAGATCATTAAAGTTTAGATAATCTAAAACGATATATTGCTGGGGTAGTCGTATGCTGCTTTTAAAAACAAAAACACAAAATAAAAAAACCCTGTGATTTAGTTTTGATTCTGACAATACTCAAAAGGATTTGTTATGTCTTGCAGACCTTTCTGCAAACTACTAATGGGATGAACACAATATATCATTTTTATAATAGTGAGCTATTAAAGGCAAACATAAAGCAGTCTGAAGCCCATAAGTGCTGCCAACAGCTCCTGCTTTAATGAATTCCCTTTTAGATGTCCATTAAATGCTCATGGCAAATGTACTCATAATGGAAATGGCAAATCTAAATGGGTAGATATGAATAATCCATGGAGTTTAAATTCTGTTTATGATCATCTTCACATTTAGTTTTCAAGACAACGCAGTTTAGTTTTCATTACAGTTTGGAATAAAGAGGACAGGGAGTAATTGATTGCTTCAAGCAGATTAAAATCAATGGGTTGCTTTTCAAAGAACCCGTTCAATGCAGTAATTTCAACTTTAAACATTGATTTAGGAAACTCAACACAAAATGTTTTGTGCGTGTGAACTTTTATGCGGAAAGACTAATATTAATTTTATTTCTATATATCTGTATATAGAAATATATAGAGGTTGTTATCAGTATGTGCATGAGTAAATAGTGATGTATATTAAGTCATTCTGATATTATTGCACTCATATAATGAATCAATGAGATTCCCGTCATCATTGTAATACTATTTGTAACCCATTAGCACACAGAAATTACGGCCCATCATACATCATTACTGTGATTGAGGCTTTATTACCATATTCTCAAATTGCTTGCTTGCTATAAAACTAAATAGACACTAGACAACTATAGGTAGACAATAGACTGTGCATTATTATCCTGGAATAATGAAGGATTATTGTAGCGTAATGGGGCACAACTTACGAGGAGAATAAACTTGGCAGCAAACGAGAACCTGAGTGTTTTTAATGTTTGTTGTTACTGTTTTAAAGGTCAAATATATTTGTTATGATCAAGTTACAGCTTCCTTACTTCATGAATCATATGCTTTTCATATTTCCAATTGGCCTTATTTCATTTTTAAGCGTTTAAAACCTGAGAAGTGCACTGCAGCATTCAGCTTCAGGAGGAGCTTGACGGCTCCCCGAAGCGCTGCCATCGCTGCGGAGGTCGCGGGCTCTGGGAGCTCCTGTGGGCACAAGAGGGGCTCTGGTGCATTGCAAAGAAATGGAGGAGAAAAACTAAATCAGCAAACATCAGCTAACGTCAGGTGATCGTTCCAAACAGCTTCCAAACAGATGGAAGCTAAATATACACTAGGAATGTTAGGAACTGTGTTGAGAGGCATCATGATATCATTATCTTTAGGGGCAAAACGTGCTGAGTCTTGCCCTCTGGATCTTAATAATCTCTCCTGTGGAAAGTACAGACTTTTACTAGATAGCAGGGTGACTTGCATGATAATCTAGGTGTTAACTTTTCTGTCTGAAAGAACAAGTAGTGTTACTGTATGTAGTCTTCTAAACTTTGAAGTGAATTGAGGTCTATAGGTCACCCAGCGTTGATTCCGAAGAGTCAATGGAGATAGAACAGCTTCAAGAGGGTTTTTGAATGATCCTGTAGAGGTACCTGAACCCTTCCCCTCGCCTTGACTGCTGGCCTTCCCATTTCTTTCGCTGTGAATTCTTCCTCTGATAAATCTCTGTTGCATTTGAGGTGATTCTTGAGGTAATACATTCATAACCCTAGAGCTTGGTTGTATAGGATTTAAGGAATTCCATAGTTGATTTTATTTGGATTAGGCCAGAGAGGCAGTGTTTAGTTCAAGTAACAGAAAGCTTTAGAGTTTTATATACTTCCAAGATACTACAGTGATCTCTATTTTTGGTGTGTTTTAGTAGAGCATACAAGGCTGTGATGTTTGGAGAACCAAACGCTTTCTGGAGAACTGTACTGTTAATGTCCATACATCCAGGCCCTGTTTGAGAAACGTGCTCAGCCTTTAGCCTGGACTTTGCCAGGCACTGTGCAAAGGTGGTCACTGCCTGTAAGAGCGTTGTTGTTGATCTGCTCACCCAGCTGTAACTGTTGATCTCCTACAGTGCTGAAAAACTCTGCTGTTTTCTTAAGCATCTCTCTTCATCACCACTGCAGCAATGGTATCATATTCATTGCTGTCCTAACTGTAACATGGATACAGTTCTCTGCACTCAGACAGATGATGGCAAATAAATTCTCTGCTCCATCTTTAAACACCAACGTTTGTTATTCTGGAACCTAAAGTTTGAAATATAAAGTTTGAATATCCTAAAGTTTATATATGTATACACACATATGTATTTTTTTTTCCTGAAAATCCGTGTTGGGGCTGGTAAACCCCCGCAACACCAGTTAGTGCAGTATTGAATATAGTTGATATCCCAGAATTGAGAAGGGTGTGCCAAATTCTCTTCATACTCCTTGTTTGTTACCATGAGACTTCAAAGATAGGTTCTGAAAGAGATAAAGATGTAGTAGTCTGTTATGATGACAAGAAGTTGTTCTTCAGGGAGATTGCAACATCCTTTTATTGGCCTCCTCAGATCCGCACATGCTTTGGAAGGTGTATTATGTTCTATTCCATCTTTCATCAATATTGAGTTCTTTTCTTCTAGGCCTACTTAAAATACTGCAACAAAATGCAGTAACTATTTCTCTACTTAGGCAGGTTGGTTATACGTAGCTCTGAAAATTCAGAATAGCTGAGGTTTCCCATGACGAGGATTGTAACAATTAGGATGCTGAGGCATGCGCGAAGCATTAGGATGTGCGAAGCATTACTAGGATTTGATTATTTCCATGCAGAGTTTATCAAAATAGGTAATGGACTATGCTAAAACTTCTCCGAGACTGCCCAAATGAAATGGTCTCCATTTATCCCCGTACTTTCTTCCAGAGAAAAGTCTACATTTGTGCCCACAATGAAAAGCTTCTTAATTCTTCACATCTGCAGAGCGGCGACCTGGAGCTTTCTGTAATGTAAAAATGAATCTCTAGTTATTACTTGTTTTTTATCACTGCATGAATATGCATATGAACTATTATTTCCCCAAAAGAAGACTGAGTTACTAGTAAAAAGAATCTTGGAGATGAGTAGTCCAAACACATATTTACTTGCTGTCTTTCTTCCCCTTCTAAGCTCTCTTATCTCTAACATTCAGTGATATGGTGCTGGCCATACTTTGCATTGAGTAGTCCTGTGTCGCGCATGGGGGGGTCTGGGCACCTTATAGCTGCTTTATGTTTGCTGAAGGGAAGCCCCCCAAAGGATTCCTGCTTAAGTTTAAAACAGTGCATGCAAATTGCAGTGAGGCACGGAAGTGGACCTTCATACTGAAGTGAACTTTGAGTGCTCCTAAGCGGTCTCATTTGACTAAAAAGAGCTGATTTTGTGCTTGAAACGCATGTATGAAAGAAACTGGATCCTTTGGAAGGGAAATCAATGTAGACAACATCTCTCCAAGAATCACTTTTAATGAAGTTTGACAGTACAGCTGGGTTATCTAAGCTGATAGAAAACACTCTCCTGCAGAAAAGGGCTTTTGTATATAAAGAGGCCTGTTGAATTCTGTAATAGTGCTGTGCTTTCAGTAAACTCATCTTTTAGCATTTAAAACAACGGTAGTATTCCGTATTTATGCATGAGAACTGGTGGCCTTAATGGGTACCAAAAAAACCCATGGCCTTAGAGTAGGCTTGCATGAGAACTGGTGGCCTTAATGGGTGCCAAAAAAAAAAACCCATGGCCTTAGAGTAGGTAGTTGCCGAGAGGCAGTGGGTAACTTGATGTGGAGTCACTTTTACCATGTTTTTTGGAAATGTCTACTTTTTATCAAGTATGTTTGAACTTTCTTTTGCTGCTATTTGACATAAAATGAGCATGTGTCCTTTCAGTTCTTAATGCAACAGATGGGAAGTCTGCTAACCACAGTATGATGTTATCTATCAGGCCAAGTAGGAGGAGGTACAAGCGTGGGAAGAAACAGTGGTGGTGGTTTTAGTGGTCAAAATGCTAGAAATAGACATATTCAAGATATGATTAACCAGGATACGTAGAATTAGAGCATTACAAGTTAAAAAAAAAAAAAATGGTCGCAATATATTATGATGTTGAATTAACAAACAAAACCATGTTTAATTGTTAGGAATAGCATCCTCCTAAAGAGGAGCTTGCCTGAGGTTTAAATGAACACACATATTTTATTCACTGTTGAGCAGTTTTTCCTGTTCAGATGCTGGCAGGCAATAAATGTGTGTGGTATTTTCATTACGTGAATGCCTAACTCTCTAATTTTCTGCTGCAGTACCTCCCTTTGCAGCCCCCTTCTTTATAAAAGCAACTTCCTTGTCTCAGACAAAAATACTTTGAAGTAATAATGATGTTCTAATATATTGATAGAAGTTTGCGTAATTCCATTATTTCTTTAATGGGCATTAGCTTCGATAGAGCTTTTCCGTTGTCCCTTGCTCCTTTCATCATGAATTGGTTAGCTCTGCTGTAAATGAGTGCGTATCTTATTTCTTCAAAGAGAAATGTCTGTCCAGAGGTTTGAATATTCGGGGAGTAATCTTTGGGAGGCAATATTTTCTCCTTGCATGTAAGGCTGGTGTAATTATAAACACCTCACAAATTGTTTTTTTTTTTGAATAGATGTGATCCCTAACAGCAAATATCTTTGTATGAAGCTTGGAGAATTTATTTCTATTAACATTTAAGCAATTCTTGCAGTTGCAAAACAATTCTCTAACTTTGTTGACTTGACTAATTTCTACGCTGTAATGCCATTGCTCATACAGTATTCCATAAACCCATATATTTTCATACACATTAAATGTCACTTCACATGTTTTTTGATATTCTTATATATTTTCATTTAGATGCCTAAATAAATAACTTGTATGCATCCTTGTCAATTTTGAGGTACTTTTGTTATATTTTTCTTTTTAAAGAATTTTAATTACTTTGATTTAAGTATATTTTAAAAGCAGTTCACTTATGAGATATTGCTCAGAATTTAACTATTAGATGAAACACATCATTGCATTCAGTTTGCTCATTAAAAGTGGAGAACATTTCATATTTATTCATAACAAAAGTATTAGAGAAGCTGTCAATAAATTTTCTGTCATAATTGAATCATACGATATCTAAATTGTTGATAATATGATCTGCTTGTTAAACAAAAGTGTCTGGAGAAAATGATGGATTAATTGACTGATGGCTAAGGTTTCTCTCAAATATAATGGTTTACCCAGTTTGATTTGATTTGTGTAAAATAACTTTCTCTAATAAACAATTTGCTCAGAGGCAATAGAAGAAATGAATGGTTATCAAACCAAACTTAATTAGTCTATCCTAGATTGATATTACTTGGGGAGTCTTCGTTTTAATTGTGGAGGGCTAGATACAAAGAGTTTGGTTCATTATATTTTTCCTGTATAAACACTATTGTGTAACTACCTATGGAATATAACATGTGAATTCATTTTAATAAATGCTTGTAAAGTGAATTAGCTAATTATGCCAGGCTAAAAATGATTCCTTTAATTATTTTAGATATTTAACTAGTACTTTAATTTTATTATTGTTAGTCTGTAAATGCAATTTGTATTAGCTCTGCCAAACTAATTAGAATATATAACTTAAACAGTTTCAACAGTTTTGTAATGCTAATAATAGAATCTATCCTGGGGAAGAAAATATCTGTTTTTAAACTGTTCAAATGTGGAAAAAATTCTTTGTGTAAAAGGCTTTTGAAATGTGAGGAAAAAACGTACCAAAAAAAACCCCCAAACAAACAGTTTCAGAACAATTCGAACAGGTCAAAGTTTTTGAAATACCAAGTGGATGAAAAATCAATTTGTTTTCCTCCAAAATGGGGCCAAACTAGATGCAAATCATTAGGCAACATAATTCCTCGAGGTTCTTGTTCAGCAGATGATGCATGTGTGATATAAAACACAAACATGGTCAAATTCCACTGCTTTAAAAAGTTAAGCACAGGCTCAATTGTATTAAGAGGTGAAAATTTGTACAGTTAACATCAAGAAAGCCTTAAAGCCTTTTGGTGAGTTTAACCCCAATAATTTTCTCTCTACTTTAAAAACAGAAATTTCTGAACATCAGTAGGTTTACAAGATTTTACTTCAAATGTGTGTGGGGAGACTTTAGATAGAAGCTGAATGAGAGTAGAAAGCAAGGTGTTATTAGTGAAGAGTGATTTAGGTGTTCTTAGTTATATCCCTTTACGATTAATCTAAGGGCTTATAAAAGCAGAAGTTAATTTGTTTTATTGTTTTTTCATACACATGAAATTTTAATTTTGACTGCCTCTTTCTTCAGCTTTCTTTAAATACTGTAGGAAATTTCATTTTATAGATATTTGAAAATCCAGTGAGAAAATTAAGGCCATCTTTTTTGTTTTGTCTGCGAGTAGTGACTGAACGTCGGGTTGTGCTCTGACTTTGCAAAGTAAAAATTTATGTGCATAAATTGCTTCTATGAAGATGACTGTCCTGCCTAATCTATTTGAGTGACAGAAAACTGCTACAAAATGGCAAGCTAGGCATATCTTTGGAGCAGAAACAATATCA
>NW_010584376.1:229878-282642 GCF_000705375.1 Tinamus guttatus | reverse complement strand
AGTCTCATTAAAGTCAGTGAGAGTACGATGGCTGCCTTGGAGTTGAGCTGGCATTTTCATTCTTAGGATTTTGGGCTCAGTTTTATGTGATTTGGAAATGCTTATATGTTGTTTATTTATTTACATTATGGTTGTGCCACTGCAGATTTAGGTTAGGAACTTTGTCCTATTAACACATCTGGCAAATTAAGAGATTTGTTATCTGCACTATTCTGTAGAAACAAACTCCATAGTTCCCAAAATAAAACAAGAAGTCCTTCTGTCTCTTTTTTTTTCCATTGTGTCATTCTAACAAAACCGCAGTTGAATTAAACATATCTCTAGAAAAACTTTAAATCATTAACTAGCATTGAAACTACACTATTTTCCTTTAGATATGCTTGACTTCTGTATTATAAATAATTTATCTACTAGCTTCATTTGATGAATGAGGCACTTTGATTTCCTTGGCTTTTTCTTGATTCACACTGTAGTAGATACATAGTGAACAAGATGAAGATTAGTCCCTGACCTGCACTGTGAGAGGAAATACCTGAGTTACGGGAGAGGCTGAGCATGAAAGACGGAATGAGGCTGCGGTTGGGTGGCTCCCTGCTCATGATGTTATACCCCAGGTATACCAAGGGGGTTCTGTACTCTTCTTGGAAATTCAGGACTAAGTCTTGCTCATCTTCCTGGGGTAACAGAAATTCTATATGCGTCCTTGGGGAAAAAAAAAAAAAATGGGCACTTGCATTTTTCACCTTTTCATTTGGTTGGATTTCTCTGTAATATTAATTAGCGGGTACTCAGAGGACCTGATGCTAAAGAAGTGTTGCACATTGTGCTTGTGAACCCCGAGCAAAGCAGCGGAGGGACTATTTGACCGTGGATTGAAGCGCAAAGGGCAGGTTCAGGAATATGTGACGAGCGTCTCCTGCCCGTCGGGTGAGTGTCCTCGTGGCTGGGGTGAAAGTTCCTCTCTGGTGAAGTGACTTCCATTGCTCCTCCTCGGTCAATGCCATCGTGCAAGCAAGAATCCCAGCAAAGAGCCTATCCAGCCATCAGAGCTTGTGTTTGGAGTAGAGGAAGGACATCCCTTTGCTGTGGAGAATTAATATTTGATACTCATTGGTTTTTGTTTATTTATTTATTTAAATGATTTGGAAACAAGGGTCAGAACCAACTCAGCAGACAATCATGGAAGGCAAGAACAGTTAGGAAAAGAGTGGCAAGTTTTATAGCAATGCCAACTAATATTATTTTTTTAAAATCTTAGCAGTAATTTCTAATGCTTTCCCTTAATCCTTATTTCATTAGGCATTTTTAATTATTCTCCTAAAAAAAAAAAAAAAAAAGCACCCTTGTATTCAAGTTTGTGTCTCGCAGTCAGAAAATAGAGCTTATTTGACTTTTTAACAGAATTCAAACTAGGAAGTCAATTCCAGTAGGATTCAAGACAGTGATTATTAATAAAATATAAATCATAGGAAAAATCAGAAGTTTTAAGAGAGCAAAGATTTTTTTTTTTTATGCTTACAAGTATGATTTTTATCTTTCCCCTACAGTATCCAATAGACTGGATAAGCACATTTCACTTCGCTGACCAACAAATTCTTTCTTAAGTTATAAAACGTGCTAAAAATGCTTGATTAATATGTTTACGCACACCTACTGTATATACCTGGACAACCACACATACATTTCCTGCCTGTTAGTGCTTTGCCGTATACAGTGTATAGCAAAAGTAACGACGAGATTGTTTTGATTCAGCTAATTTTAACCACAGTTTTAATACGCGCTTAGGTAAGAGTTGTGATAATCATTCTTTCTTTGGATTCTGTGGGAACATATGTAACTCCTTATTAGATATATGGCAAAAGTAATATTGATCTTACAAATTCTCTTCAGTCTCCATAGCAGCACTACCAGAAGTTAGGTCATAAGCGTATTTCCTATGTAATTATTTTAAATTTAAAAGCTAACCAATTGGTTATTAATTATAAGAGTAACATTTTTTTTCTATGCATGGAGATTTTTAGTGATCTGTGGTGAAAATTGATTACACTTTATTCCTGGCTTAACATTAAAGCCCATCACAAAATCATTTTTCTCTACTGTGAATTCCTAACATACTTGTTGTCATCTCTTAGCATAGTAAAACTTTTAGGAAGGTAAGGACAGAGCCCTAAGAGTACCTGATCCTGTTCGGTTATTCCTTCCGAGCATAGGAATGAACAAATTCTTGTCAGTTATGCGAATTCATATTGCATATGCAAATTCATATTGCAGATGCATGTGCAAAACTCAGTTGGGGGATTTTATTTTCATGAATTTCTAGTTAGGACAACAAAATATGTATGTCATTACATTGGTAAGAAAGGAGCAGAAGTGAATTGAGCTATTTCTACTACAAACTGGGAATAATCTGCATGTACCTGGTAGATCAAGTCAAGACATGAATAAACAGTCCATTACCACTTATGCGTAACACTGCAAAACCTGAAATGGGTTAAGTTTTTATTTAGTACCACTGAATATAAATAGATTCTTTCCTCAATCTAATTAATGCCTCGCTTATGTTACTGGTGTATTCTATACTAGAGCAATCTTTTGTAGTATTTTGGCCTTAGACCATCTTTGTACCTTATTTAAGATTTACCTTTGCTGTTGATTCTGTGGTTTCTTGCAGGCTTCCAGTCACCCTGGAAGTCTGGCTCTACCCATGTAGACTTCCGACTTTTCCTCGGGATACAAGTAACCACTTAACAATTTGGAGGAAGTAATTAGTTTTAGCATTGAACTTGCTAAGGTTATGAATGAGATAATGTAGTTTGGCTGCCTGCATTAGCGAAGGCCTGGAAAAAAAACTAAAATAACTGTTGGATGCCACTCAGTGCTGTGTCCTGTATCTCTCGATTCACATACTTATATATTTGAGCATTTGGTGGTTGCTAGTTTTAAGTATTATATGGGTAATTAGCAATTAATGTGTTTGTGTTTTAAGGAGTCCTTTAGATGTCATATTTGTGCTTGCACACTGGCTTTGTATTCAGCAGCAGCCATCAAAATACTGCTTGCTTTCTGGATGAAGTTCAGAGTGAAATAAAAACAATCCCTGTAATATTTCAGTCGTATAATAAATGGCGTTTGGGAGTAAATAAAGGAGACAACTGCAAGCTTTAATGGAAAAAGGATTTTTAAAAGGATTGTGTCAAATGTAGTACAGCAGCTTGAAAATAAGAAAGGGGTTAAATATACAAAAGGGAAGGAATGTGCTCTTACCTGTTGCCAAATGTTTTTTCGTGTATGCATTATAGCGCTTTTTGGTAATGGTCAGTATTACCCTTATTGTGTACTGTTTACATGTCTGACTTCTTGTTTGGATTTTACTTGGTGATTTGGTATTAATTTTTAATGTGAAAGCACTTAGCATTAGGAGTTTGACATTTTGTCTGACCTTAATCACCAAGAGGATCATGAGAGGTTTATTCAGTGGGAAGAGAACTGTTACAGCTCTGACAGAAATGATGGGAAATAAGTAAACAGCCTTTTAAATCTTCACCAGAAATCAATAGAGTTTAAAGATGATGGACGTTGGTGTTTTTTGCTGCTTAAGGACTTCAACCTTTTACGGGAAAATATCTTCTCCGAGTGTCAGCATTTTTTCCCCCCCAGCGCAATGAATCACTGCTGCAAACAGAAGCCTCTGCGCGGAGCCCTTCAGCAGGGGCACATCTCTGCGCCGGCAGAGCCGAGGGGGCCGCTTCCTAATGTCACTAATTAAGCCCCCGAAACGATGCTGCACATAGGTAATAGTGTTTCAAGTGCTGCACTCGTGTCTGCGTTCCGTCATCCTGCTGTTTATAGGGGATTTTTTTCCTCCTATTTTAGCTGTGTTTTCCCTATGTCAACAAATAGCTTTCTTTAAGCGAGAGTTCTCAACTTCTTTTAATAACTGAGGATAAAAGCTACTCGGAAGTCATTGAATCATGGCTGTTGCACACAAAATGGTATAGTTTTGATTTTCATGAATGATTTATTAGACACTAGAATGGTACAGTATTTAGCCATATATCCACAAACAGTGCTGTTCAGCCCCAAGTATTGCTATATTTGCATCATCATCAATCATATGTTGTGCTATTTGTTTTTTTTATTGTGCAGTATTGGATTCCATTTTAAAACAGCTAAGTATACAGTAAATTACATTCAAATATAGTAAAGTTGCTGTTAAATAGTAATTGAGAACTTGACTTTCAAGCTTTCAGTTAATTTGTTTCCTTCCTTATGCAGCCATTTACTCTGAGTAAAGTGAAGGAGGGTTAATTTTGATTTGTGGACAACCTTTTACATTGAAAATAACTGTAGCGACTATGGTTTTATGCTAATATCTAAGTATGCCACATATACTGTTAGACAAAATTGTCCCTTAAGACCTCCTGATATGAAGTGATCTTTGATTTAAGGTTGCAGTACTTTGACTACAACTGTGTTCAATGATTATTAAACTGGAGTTACTACATGCAGGCTGATGGAATATTTTCCGTAGTTTATCTCAATTGATTAGCTCTGTTGAGCAGAGAGTGGTACAAAACATTTAAAGCAGTTCCTCCTTGCCGAGGAGGCAGCCCGAACCTGCGTTGCTTTTAGTTTGTGCTCTGCCCTGTAGCGCAGAGCGAGCGCTGGAGCCGTAATACAGTTGAATCAGGTTAACGTGGGGTTTCTGCAAGATGCGGAGAAATCTGCCCTCAGTCAGCAAATTGCTTAGGCAGGGGCTTATTTTTAAGCCTGGTTACTGCGGGGTTATGTGTTCTGGCTCGTGTTAGCCGGTGAACTCGGTGCAGAACGCTCCAATTTGGTTCAGTGTGCGGGGAGTGAAGAAAACGTTCGTTACACGAGCAGCCACGTAGACCTATTGGTATGTACATCCTCATACGAGGATTTCAGTGACAGGAGGAAGTCATAAAGCACATCTCTACACTAATGAAAATGGCAATGATCCTTCCAGATTCTAATCTTTCTTTCAGAAGACTTTGTCCTTAAATTTATATACTCATTTTTAATAATTAATGCTATGCAGAGAGCACAGAAAAGGTACCTCTGATATGTGAGCTCTTCAGCTCATGTGCAGTAGCAGATCATGCCCTAGATGTGCAGTTGTTGTTAGGTGCTTTTGCTTGTTTTGTGGTAGAACTTTTCTGCGTTCTGGAAATTCTCATTCTGTGATGACAGGCTGAAGTTTTGCCCTTAATTCTGTTTCATCATTAAAAAGGTCACTCAAAGGAAGGCAGAAATTGTTGTGTTTCTTGTTTCCATTGAAAAATTACCGTTAGACTGTCATTTTTTGCATATGTTTTTTGAGATATTGAGACCATTTGCGTAAGTGAATGCATGCTGTGTTTTGGGCAAGCCTGCATATGATATTTGCTTATATATTCATTAATGTTTTTAATACACTACTAAAAATGAAATTATGAGGTCGATAATCCCAAATCAGATAGAACTGAACAGCAAAATTGCCTTAAAATAAGATAAATATTTTTTAACATTATTTAAGGTGTGTATATTTAGTTTGGGGCTGGAAGCTTAGAAGTTCCTTGGAGATTCCTCCTGAATAGCAACTCTCAGCTCTTCTCTTAATGCTTTTTGCCCTTTCAGCCTCATGCACTTTTCTTATAATCTCTTTAATATTGGCAGCGTATTTATGTTGACTGCTGATTTTCTTTAATAGCCTTTTCTGATGATTTCATATAGTTTTACTTAAGATGAATAAGCTGTATGTGAATCGATGAACCATCAACTGTCTCCATAGCAAGTTGCAAACTTAGTGTATCTTAATTTTTGTTTCCTTTTCACATCCACTTAGGAAGGCGGTGGTATCTTAAAAGTTCCACCTCCCCTGTCCTGGAAGAACAGATGCTTACTTGGTTTATTTTTATAACAGTGGTACAGTAAGAAGATGCCAAAATGTGGTTTTACAGTGACTTAATGCTCATCAGCTGAGGTATAGCAGTGTGTTATCTGAGAATTTCTGTCATTTTGCAACTGTAAAGTAGGAAATGCACCGATGTTAACCAGCTCCATATGGGATGTCCAGCATCCTCTGTCATCCCTGGAGTTGCACACGTTTGAGAGAGGTTCATTCACAACAGCAGCAGCACAAAGAAGAGCTGTGAGCATGAGCTGGAGAGCGAGTCGGACTGCTTGCTTGGCCCTGGAAATGAGGACAGGATCGATCTCCCTAAATACGTATGCGGGAAGGGAAGGGACGGGGCTAAAAATGCCAGGGAGGTAAAAGAGCTTTTTAAACTAAGGACGTTACTGGCACAAGAACAAATGGATGTGGCTATCAATAAACTTTGGCTAGAAATTCAAAATGTTTTCTCCTCATCCAAGGTGGATGTTGCAGAGCAGCCTCCAGAGGGAGAATTGTGGAGGGGAAAATATTAACTGCTATTTTAAAGTGAAACTTGGGCGATTTATAAAGAAATTAAATGACATGGCTTCCTGTATTAGCAGCTAAGTGTACTCAGCTGCTGTACAAGGTCCCCTCTATATACTTTGGGTCTCTTTATATACTTTAACCTTTGTTTAACATTACTGAATCATATAGAGGTTAATTCCATCATTTTCTTTTTTAAAACCTCATGTTAATGCTAGTGAAGCCCTGGGTGTAGAAAACAATGTCGAGGGTTTTGTGTCCTTTGTCTATCTTAAAATGAACCTTTAAGAGATCTCCATTGCAGAGCCCTTCAGGTCAGAGAAGGGAGCCAGGGGCTGGTCCGAATGAGGTCACGTTTCCGCAGGTGGAACGTCCTTGCCGACTAAACTGGAAACTGGCCGGCATTAATTATTTCAATGCCTGTTTTATTCCTAAGCTGCTGCCAGTGATTGTCTTTTGCATTAAGGATTGAAATACAGTAGGTGCAAAGAGAATTTTGTTAAACTGTGTTCTGTAATACAATTCAAGCCAGGTTGAAAGCTCCCTTGCTGTTCCCTGATGCACTCCAGCAGGTGACGGTGATGTTAACCGTCTCCATGAGGTTACTGTTCTGCCTTATCTTCTGTTTGTGGGAAAAGAGTAAAACGTGTGTGATGTATCTGCAACTTGTTATTTGGCTTGGATTTTGTTGTGGTGGTGTTGAGTGCCTGGAGACGCAGGTAGGGGCTAAGAATATGGGAGCTCCCAGAGCACTAAGTGATGTACTGGATCCGTGTTCCTTCCACTCTGTCACCTTGGATGGATGCTCAGAGGCCGTGTCATGTGCAGGGGATGCAGAGGCGGGGGTGGTCTTTTCATCTGAGCTTCTGGAAGAAATCATGTAAACTTTCATTCACAAGATGATGCTAGTTGTGCATACCACTGCATGTGCCTTGGCAAATGGTTCATTATGGTAATCTTCAGGTGTCTTTAAAAATGTATGTGTATGTATGTCATTTCAAGGCATTGGCCTCCATCCACGCATGGCTGAATTCAGCGTTACAGAGGAAGGTGACTGCAGAAGTAGCCGAGGGTCGTTCCTTCCTCTCAATAATAAGTTTGTTGGCTATTAATAGGTAACATATTTTGGACTGACACACTGCTATTGATCCCTGGATTTAATAGAATAAAAACTGAGGCCAAGGGTACCCGAAAGGAGCAACGGGACCATATATTTCCTGAATTACAGGACGACACAGTCGTAAACTGTGACGTTGCCGGTTAAACGGGCAGAGCGACGGCTCGTCCCCTTCCAGCGCCGGGGGAGTCCCCGGCGCGTGGCAGCGAGCGGCTCCGATCCCTGCAGTTCATCTTCATTACGGGGCGGGCAGCAATCGGCTGGGTTTCCGCCCGAGCTGTGGTGGGGCCATCATTAACCTCTTGAACCGGCTTTGTAACAGCATGTGCAATCAGCTTAGGTTATCAATTACAGTCACGCTCAATTGAGAGTTGCCCAAAGAGAGTTTCGCGCTAAGAGATGGAGATTATAATTTACTCATTTCCTCAGCAAGCAGCAAAAGTGCATGAGTCATTAAATAGTAACTAATTCATCGCTTTGTTATCACTTAGCTTTATTTTGTGAATTGTACACCAAGGGTCACAGGCAGGTCTGTGTGTCAATGCTACGTGTGTGTCCTTAGCCAGCCTCACAACTGTAATTGTTGTCAAGAAACCTCAATTCAGGAAAGCTTTGTATGGAGAAATCCCCTTTTTTTTTTTTACATGGGAGAACTGTAACTGTGTTTTGAGACTTTAATACGCAGGTTTTGTTTCATTTTGCAGGTACTTGACTCCTTAGCCTGTGAAAAACTAGTTTACTAGTTTGGGGACTTCAGGGTCCGTATATATGTTGTAGCATTTGAACATAATATTGACTTGGAAAACAATATTTGAAGTTATGATCCTTTGAGTCTACTAATTATTCTGAGATAGAATTTATATTTGTACTCAGTGTCAAGATGTTGTAGCTACTTACTTCATACCTAACAAATTAATGGTAAGCAAATAATACTCCTGCTTATTTTTTATTGCTATGCCATAATACATGAATATGTATAGTATTTTTAAGTTAACTTTTTATATTTGTTTTTCCTATAAGATACTTTATTCATCATAAAAATGAATGAGACTATCAGTCAAGGAGTGACCACTTTTTCTTAGCTTGATTGTTGCTGTCACCAGTGTTTTATAGAACTGGAAGGATTTCTCTTAAAAAATAGTTTTTCATTATTATTTGATGAATATAGACAGTAATTTCTCTGTCCACGCCTGCAATATCTTATGATAGAGAAAAAAAATCCTATTACACGTCTATAATACATAGAAGATTCTTAGCATGCAGTCCAATAATTCTTATTCACTCGTTTCTCTTGTTACTACAGAAAATTTGATTTTAAAACCCACTTAAACAAATAAACACGCCATTACCGGAATATGTCATCTTTGAAAGGCAATAAATGTTCTTTCCTTTGTAAGGCTTGTAACTGTGAGTCTTTCACATGCTGTTGTCTTCACCTACAAATAACACTCATATGCCACGCAAAAGCAGTTGGTGTTTTCTTTAAACTTCATCTTTGTCCTTACTCCATTTTTGTTACAACTGGATTTATAACTGGTTAAAAGATAATTGGTTCCTGCTTTTAATTATGGCTTTCCATGAGCAAACAAGAGGCCTTCAGACACAATTTCTTCTCACAACTCTAGACCTGTGACCTGCAATTTTTTTTTTTTTTAAAAAAAAGAATTCCACATTTTGAATTCACTTTAAAAATGAGTTTGCCTCGTTTGTGACATTAGGGCATCTATGGTGCATGAATTCAAAATTTTACATTTTGTATTTCTTCCTTTTCTTTAGATTTGAGAAAGAATAGCTGCAGGTAATTTTCTCTAGGGAAATGATGGATTTCTACCTAAAAAGTAAGAAGAAAAGCCCTTGAGAATTAAAATTCAAGTAGCAAGTTTTGAATTGAAAGGATTGAAAATGATTGACTCTTACTTTAAAGAAGAATTTAACGATGTAGGGTTTGTTTTCATGCTCTCTCTCCATAAGAGTTCACTGCTGTCTTTGAGGCTGCTCTTTATGACTTCAGTTCTTTCCTCTTTGTCTGCTATGGGAAAGTATCCAGAAATTTGCATGATAATGGGAGGGATATATTAGGAATAAGGAGATGGTGGAGAATTGAGGTTTTCTTTTAAAGCAATCACATTGGGCCCGTGGCTGCATGATCTGTCTTGGACAACTGTTGTTTTTAAAGTCAATGAAAGGAAATCACTACTTCTTCATTAAATATTATATGTACAGCAAATATTCTTGCGGGCTGTATGCAAACATTCACAGAAAATTACCATCACCAACCACAAAGTGTCACCCAGATTCAATTGTAAATCTTTGACACCAATTTAAAAAGTTTCTTATAACCCAGAAGCATCTTTTCCTTCTCTGCTTTTCTCTCTGTAGAGTAAGCTTGGGCAAATGGATGACTTGATGTCTTACTAAATAGAAGAGTTGCTTGAATAGTAATTTAAGATGCAATGTTAAAATAAGTGTTATATCTGTGCTTAGCTGGTGTCTCTGTAATATGAATACAAACTTCTCAATTTCTTTTTTAGCTGGTGTTGCTCTGTATCAAATCTTGGGTGAATGGGATTCTTTAATATGCTGCTTATTTCTCTCGTTTCCATATCTTAATTGGGAAAGGGGAAGAGTTTTCCCGCGAGTATAAGTTTATAAAATACAAACCCGCTTTCCATATTTGAACAGTATGTTCTGTATCACGATTCTTCTACATTCAAGCTACGTGAATTAAAAAGCCTGACAGTCTAATTTTTGGAAGCATCGAACATTATGAAGGCTGTAGAAATCAACAGGAATTTAACACATCTGAAGATCATATCATCTAATAATAGCATCTTGTTTCTTGCATTTGGGAACCTAAAGTTTCTTTACATCATTTCAGACTCTTAAAGTTCATTTCTTCCCTCACTCTGAGGGTGATTTATGGCTACTGTGTTATAGATCAAATAGTCTCAAACTTGCTGCACCTCCTCTAGCATTGCTATCACTTATGTCTTGACTTCTCAAAATAAATGCGAGCTAAGATGAATGTGCATCAATATGAGAACTCTCCATTGGACCTACCCATAGGTATCCAAAACTTTCCAGTTCTGAAAGTTTAATGACTGTTTATTGTGCTCAGGGTAGCAAATCCAAAAGGTCAAATGAGAACCAGAAATGTTTCACTCCTCTTTACTGATTTGCATCACTGTGCTACCCCTGGTGTAAAAGAAAACTTTGCATCCAAAAATTCTTGACCGATAACTGTGGTTTTGAGCTGTACGAGCAACCTGCAGCCAACTTTTTCCAAAAGAAGCTTCACTGGTCTTAGTGCCACAGTGTTGAATAAATGAAAAAAAGAAAAACTCAAACATCTATACTGTGAAAAGGAGTTTCTTCAACACTTATAATTCAGTACTGACAGGAGGTCTTATTCCATATTCTTGTGGGTTTTACTGTGTTGAGACGTGCATAGTTAGTGAATGGTGATCCCTACCATCGAACTGCTTATGCTTTGCAAAAGGCGAGGGAAGACAGTGCTACTACTTTAGTGCTACATATATATATGTTCAAAAACTGTGTAGAGCTTAAAAATTCTTCCATCAGTTTCTGCTGCTGTAAAGGTAACAGATATGAAGTGCAAGATGTCCATAAGTTCTGTGATTATTCCCCTGTGTTGATGTGTCCCATAACTAGTGTCAGAGGTTAAAGGCACGATTTAGTGCCCTGCTCGTCATGCTGTCCATAGCAAATCGCCTGCCAGCGAGCAGCAGCATCTCTCATCATCTGCAACGCAGGCTAGAAATATGTCACATCTGCCTGTCTCTCCTAGAGGAAAAAGGGCAGATCTTAAAGCATGTTTAACCTGGCCGTGGTCAGGTATTAGTGCTGGTCATCTCCTGTTTTCTGGTGAATGTTTGGTCTGTTTTAAGCAGTTCTGTGGCTATCTGTACCCCAAATAATGGCTTAACTGGACATTTTGGATAGTGAGAGTTATGCATGTTCTTAATTGTCTTGCTTAATCTTAGTCTTATGTGTTAGTAGATATCAGTGGGAGAAATAAGTATATACCTTTACATTTCATAGTTTCAGCTTTTCATTGTATTTCCAGTGCATGTAGCGGAGTAAATTTTTTTCCAAATAAACAAGCTCAATTTTTCCTATATTCAGATAGTTGATGCATATGGGGAACACATGCAAGCAGAAGGAGGGTGCCTGTATGCTCATGGGTTCAATTTTAGCTGCTGTGAATTCGTTTCCTAATTTGTGTGGGTTTTTTGTAAAAGATTTCAAGATGCAGTTATTTGCAAGTAATGATTTTAACCTAAAAGGAGCGGCTGGATAACAGAAGTCTGTTGATCCACGGTGTTTGATGTCTTGATATTGTTGCAAGCAGAAGTGAGGAACCCAAACGAAGGTCTTAGTGTGTTATTGCCAAATGGAGTCTAACGACCAAGCCGGTGGGTCGGTGCTGTAGGCCGTGGTAGGCTGCTGCAGAAAAGGGTCCCCGTTCTCTCTGCAAAGATGCTGGAAGCAGAAATATGTTATGGCCTTCTATAAGGGTGACTGTTTCTTTCCTCTCTGTACTGAATTGTGCTGAGAAACATGTATAAGAAAGCTGTGATAATGAGCAGTACAGTAGAGAGAGGTGATTTATGATACCTGTTCCTGACAGCTATAGTGCCGAGATTCCCAGGGTATCTGATCACTGCATTAGCATGCTGACAGCTCAGCATTTAGGACATTATGGTAATTTATCCTGCATATGCTGTCACCTGCACTGTCAGAGTTTCTTTTTAATGATGGTATAACTATTTTGTTTGTTTGTACTGCATTCTTTTCATTTGGCTAATGCCTTCTCATTAGATTGCACCTAGTAAATGAGAGTAATTAAGTGTTTCCTATAGCTCAGATGCAATGATTAAGTTGCAGAGTTGGTGCTGATTATGTTTTGTCATTTATCTCTATTAATCTGAGAATAATCCAGATGATGAACACATGTAATTTTTTTTGCTAATGTTCAATAGATGAAATTTATAGCTTCTCAATGGAGCCAAACAGTAAGTGTGTGTTTATATATAAATAGTAAGTTATTGTACTTGCATATCAGTTAAATAAACATAGAATTATCTGCACAGCTAAGGAAAAACAAAACATCCACTGAATATAGAGGCTTTCACCTTTTAAAAATCAGTTTTATATTGCTAAATTTGTATCCAATTTGTAAATTAAAATTGAGTGTTTCTTTTTATTTTCCTTTCTCAAATATCTTCAAAAAATGTAGAGATGTTTTTGAGGGTTTAGCTATAGCTGTTGTCCATATCTGATTCTAGAATATAAAACTCGTCTCTCCTAGCAGAATGTAGTTTCAGTGTAAACGCAGTGTAAATAAAGATGGAAGGAAAAAACTCTTGAGCTTATTTCTATATACAGAGTTCCAATAAAAAGAAGTTGTTAATGCAGTAATGAAGGCACCACTAAATTTTGGGAGTGCCCCGAGTTGTATGGTCATGTGCCTTAGTTTCCCTGTCTCTGTAAACTTCATAGCACATTACACTTTTTTTTTTCTTTTTCTTCTAAATACCTAACGAGAGTAGCCCTGGAATTGGATGCTGCTTTTTCACCCAAGTCTGGTTGGTTTCAAAAGTAGCAACTTTTGTGTGTCTCCAGTTACTAAATGTGCTTTTTGAAATGTTGAATTTGCAGTTGCATTTGATGGTGAAGGGAAGTCTTCAGTGGTTTGTTTTTGTGTGCTAAATATAATGATATATTTAAAGCGTATAAGGAAGGAACAATTTTCTAACTTATACACACTGCATATTACTGCCTAATGTAGCAATGTTGTCTTTATTGTCTGAAACTCTATTATGTTTTGACAACTGTCATTTAATAACTTGGAGCTGCTGACATGGGTTTTTCATTTCAAGCTTTGTTGGGTTTTGTACTTTAAGGTAGGATTATTTTTCCCCAGACATATGATTAAAATTAAATTTAATGGGTACTTCTGATGAAGTCAACTGTGTTGCCCGTAATGCTTCTGATTGAGGTAACCGCAATAAGGCAACTGCCCTTGGTCAGGTTCACATCCTTGTTCACATCCTACCACTGAAACTGCCATCGCGTTTCAGACCTAGCGGTGTTTGCCCCTGCGGAGCCAAACCCCGAAGACCTGTTTTGTGCCCAGACTGACTCTCCTGCTCAGGACGGTGGCCCGTGACTAGAGCCATCTCCATCTGTCACTTGTCCCTGTCTGGAGGGGCTGCCTCTCTCCCCGGCCGCTGGGAACACGCGGCCTGGGAGGAAGCGAGGACAGGGACCGAGCGGAGGGGTGAGCCCGAGCGCAGCCGCAGAGACACCTCAGCGCGGGCCAGGCCCTGAGGGGCCACGCGCTGGGGACAGGGCACGGTGCAGCACTGATCCGCAAATGTAGCTCCTATTCGGTCTGCACAACCTGGGCTTAAACCCGAAGCTCTTCAAGCATTCAAATTGCATCGTTTTCATATAGCGAGATCTGCTACAAAGCTGAAGAAATCGCTAGCTTGAAATATATGTTAATCAGCTCAAATTGGTGGTCATTAGCGTTGCTGGTTTTCTTTCTCTGAGGCCTAGCCTACGTGCATCTGCCTTCTTGATGGAAAAGCAAATACCCTGTTCTGTTTCTGTGGGTCAGTTCTGGAGGAGCTGCTTAAAACCCCGTGTCCTCAATTCTGTTATCTTTTCTCTTGGGTGGCTCCGGGAAGCAGGCGAAGCGCCGGTGATGGCTGCTGGGCTTTCATTTCTTTGTGACTGGTAAATGAAACACATGCAGCCTCACCAAACTACATGACTAATGACAACCTCCAGTGGCTCCTGCAATCAAAGATTAATTTGCTTTATCAAGTTTAAAGAATAGTAGGCGATAAATCATGTCAAAAAGAAATAATCAGTGGCAGGCTGATGTTCTTTTGCACAGTGGAGGACAGGTGCAATAGAGGATTCATCTGCCATAGACTGTTAATTTTGTTCTCACACTGTTGTGTTAATCTTAATTTTTATTTAGCTGATTTTTGAGTCAGACAGCATGCGTTGTCAAGCCCAACTAATATTTTCCTCTAAAATATGTTTATCTCTAAAATTAAATACTTGTTTAGACTGCTTCACTTGGCATGAAAATATTTTCACCTTAATTCCAGTAATAATAGAATTCCAGTAATAATAAATAGATTTCAGTCCCTTTCTTGGTGTCTTCTTGGAGGACAATTTAATGTAGACAGGTATAAAAATGCGCAGTACGTATCTGCGAGCAATAATAGTAATTTTATTTGCTTGCTGTTGACTCCTGTTTAGCTAGATCTCCACTTTTATTCAATCTGTGAGAGAAGTACAGTGCTAGTCTTAAAGCTGCTGCACTGCAGTGGTGGTGTTAAATACATACTAAGAGCCTCTTAAGTGGAAAACTGATGAAGCTGGGCAGCTAAGACCTGATACCATGATACTTGGTACCATCTACACTTATTACAAAGGTGGGCAGCTAATATCACAGCATAGGAAGAGATCAACATGTTGCAGGATGGAGTTCCTAATGGTTCACGCTTACTGAAGTGGCTCAGAGTCAGCATCTCCGTCTCCTTGATAGGTAGTGAATAGAATTGGTCCCCAAAAAGCTATTTTTTTTTCCTTTAAAAACCAAGATTAAGTCAACGTTAAATGGGTAAGGCTATCCATAGTACTTCATTACAGTTTTCAGTATAGTATTACATTGTGTAGCACGGCACTGACTCTAACTTACGTTTAACGATAGCTTATGGTGTACCAAAATCAAGGATTGCAACTTATTCTGTACAAAAAAATACAGATGCTGTCTGCTAGCTTAGCACTTTGACTACACTGTTGATTGCTGACCATTTTTGGTCTAATTTCCAATTTAAACCTTGGTCCAATAGTGCGTTTGGCAACAAGTTTTTTTTCTTCATTTGGAAAAATCCTGGCAAAGGAATGATGCAGATTCTCTAAGCCTCGGTAATGCATGGAAGTGATGGGATGTATTTATAATAATATGTGAGCCCTCTAGTGGCATTTTCTGTGATCGAAGCTTAGATAGCTGCTAGGTCATGCACTGCAGTGAGTGTTTAGATGCGATATCTGACAGGGAAGCAGAATCACTGCCTGTGACAAAAGACTCTGAAGAAGCGACCAGCCTGCGAGCTCCCCCGGGGGTGCAGGACACCAGCTGCTCTTCCAGGGTGGCAGTGGATATTCCCATACCTGTGGAGTTGCATTTTTCAAGAGGCAAAAAAAGACATAATTTTGAACCAGCTCTGGCAGTGAGGTCCTACGTCAGCAGTAAACAGGCTTATTGAGACCTAACCGCTCCCATTTGGTAACATCATGTTTAGACTAGAAGGTGCAACACTTCTCGTGCAGATATTAAAAGTATATAGTGTAAAGATTAAAAGATTGAAAAAAGAACTTATAATTAATAGAGTTTTTTTGCACATAGGCTATACTTGGAAAAAATAGGCTTCAAGTAAGCTGTTAGCAGGTTTATGCAACTTCTGGGTGTACATATGCTTAAATGCAACTTCGTTAGAGTGTCAGTGTTAACTGCCTGCCTTTCCTTCCCTTCTCCTGAATTTTTATGCCACAATCCCTCCACTCGGAAAGACCCAGCAGTATGAGGGAGGTGGGTTGTGTGTCATGTTGCATTAATGTATCTGCATGATGCTGTTTGCAGCCCTGCCACGACTTGGGCCCTGGCGCTGGGGACTCTTTTCTTGGTCCTGCTGAGGCAACAGCCTGAGGGAGAGGCCGGCAGGGCCAGCGGGCAGCCTGGAGCCCAGCTCCACCGCTCCTCCCCTCCTCTTCCCAGCTTGGTGGTGTTCCCGGGAGCGCTGATGGCCGGAGGGATCCAGCGATGCTCCTGCAATTCCGTTGTGCCGCTCTGGTGGTGCCAGGAAGCTGGAAATGCAGGGCAGGCCGCCAGTGGGGTAGGGTTAAAGTGCTTTTCAGAGCAAAAACTTAATCACTGATGTTAACTCCAGTTTAATTAAAAGTTAAAATTTGGAGCCGGTAAAATACAACTACTTTAAAAGCAAATATCATGATGGAGTATCCCAGGCTGGAAGGGTCATCTGGATATCACCTGCTCTGGAACCCCTGCTCACAACAGGAGCAAAGGGGCAGGTAGCCCAGGACAGTGTTAAGTTGGGATTTAGACATCTCAAAGATGGATGGAGATGTCTTAGCCATTGGTGCAACTGCCTCTAATGCCCAGTCACCCACCCAGTAACCAAGTTTTTAATATGCATAAGTGAATTTTTTTCTGCTTAACATTTGTGCCTGTTGCACCTCTGGTCTTTTCACTGGGTAGTGCTGAGAAGAGTCTGGCTCCATCATCTTTACTCCTGGACCCAGCTCTCTCGACGTGTCTCGCCAATGAGTCAAATCCAGGCTCCTTTTTCCCTCCTTTTGGAGGGCAAGAGGAGGAAAGAAGCTGTGTCTGTTCATTGTGGACCAGGTTCTCAATGAATAGTCCTGCCTTTCGGAGATTCAGGCTCATTTAGAACAGAGCAGTCTAGACAAACTGGCTTAAAACAGAACAAAATTCTTATTTTTAATCTGTTGTTCTGTCACTAAAATGTCAGAATTAAGAGATTTTTTAAAATGTCTTTGAAGAGTTCTTGTGAATATATGCCATCACAGAAGCACCTGGGAATCTTTTCTGGCTGTCTTCAAGTTGATAACAGATGGGAGAAGCTACATAATAAATAGTAGTGAGGAAATTATTCTTGTTTCTGCATGCTTTGTCAAAAGCACTGAATAGGGATTTGGATGAGAGAAAGAAGATGATAAATATTTTGTGGTGACTTAGTGCAACACTTTACAGCCAAAAATATCTAAAATCTCTCTCAGAAAAGAAAAAGAGCAAAGCTGAGAGCTGGAACCCAGCTGAAGTGGTGAGTTGGCCTTTTCACAGTATCTAGGGTCTCCCTTTGAACCACCTGGCTTCATTAGTTTGGGTTTAAAAAGAATAGCAGGTTTGGATAACAATAATACTTAAAGCAGCATGACTTGGTTTTGTATGTGGGTTGCTTGAACTAGGATATTTTTCTTACGAAGATCTGTTTTTCATTAAGGCAGAAATGCAAACAAACAGTTTCTGCATGCTGCCTAGTTTGGGGTTCAGCTCAGGTAGTTGTTGTGTGTGCTCGGTTCAAAAAGGGAGAGCTTGTGTGTTCATGGAGCAGAAGAAAATAGCCAGTAATGTTGTCCTGCTAGGATGTGTGTCTCATACCGGGGTCTGTTCTTAGGGTATTCTTCTGAGAGTTAATTGCACATTTATTAAACCTGATAGAGAGGCAGAGTGTTGCCTTTCTTCTGCTTCAGCTCAGGTAGTTGTTGTGTGTGCTCGGTTCAAAAAGGGAGAGCTTGTGTGTTCATGGAGCAGAAGAAAATAGCCAGTAATGTTGTCCTGCTAGGATGTGTGTCTCATACCGGGGTCTGTTCTTAGGGTATTCTTCTGAGAGTTAATTGCACATTTATTAAACCTGATAGAGAGGCAGAGTGTTGCCTTTCTTCTGCCACTTACCAGTCTTCTGGAGCACGGAGAAAAAAAAAAAAAACACCCTTTCCAGTCTTCTGGGGCCCGGGGAAAAAAAAAAAAAACATTATTTCGGGTGCCTGTTGCACATGGGTTTTATCTGTATCTGCTTTGCTGGAGCACTCTAGTTGGCATCAATTTGGATCAGGAGAGCAGCAGTCGGGCAGGCCACGAGGAAGGCTCCGTATTATTTCTCCAGAGCATTCTCACTGCTCACGAGTTGTTTCTTGAGGCGTGGAGCTCTATTGAGAAAGAAGTCTTTTGGGAGCGAAAGTTTTATTTCTGAAGCTTTTTTTTTTTATACCAATTTAAGTATTAAATAATTTATATTGCTATTATATTAAGCACAAAACAGCACTGGTTATCACAAGATGTTTAGAAAATCTGTGATTTTGAATCAAATTTTGTTTATAATTTTATTTTTTGTCTTTTAATATCAAAATAATATGCACAACAACTGATTTCTTTAGTAACAGCAAGAGTATATCTTTAGGTGTGCTCTCAGTTATAGAAGTACCTTCCAGGTTATCCATTTGCTTTAATAACCAGGTTCATTCTAATTTGCTGAATATTGATAACATTTGGAATATCATTAATTTTGCTTTTTAGATAGTCATCTAAATGTATGTGCTGTTGCAACTGAAAATTAATTTTGCACTCTGCCTTCTTTAGATAAGCGTGAGTCAGCACCTGCTCGCACCCTTGCTGGAGCGCTCCGCTCCTAAAGTGCTGCAGGTTCTTCCATCACAGACTCGGAGCCCTATTTGGCAGTGTTCTGTTATGTATCATGTTCGCACAGATTTGATTATCTTGTTTGCTTAAGAGGTCAGCAAAACGCACCAAAATATTGCTCTGTGTATTATTAAAGGCCATTACTATCAGTCATGCTGTAAAATGATTGCATTAGGTGAGGAGCTGCATGCTCGATGTAGATGGTCTGGCCACACTTCCAACCTGAGCAAGCGGGACTTGCCCTGAAAGGGGCTTTTTGCTGTGTTCAGTCTCGAGTGACTAAATGACATGTTGGATTGGCCCTTTTCAGTTTGTTCTGGAGTTTTCCCTCTTTGCCTGAGTCTCCGTTTCTCCAACCAGAGGCAGGAAAGGGTAGGATCTCTTCTTACCTATACGGGACTTGAGGGTGTCACCCTTCACTTCAGAAGCCTTGAGCACCACTTGGAATTCCTTAATTTACCCAGTACTTACAGTCCTATTTTGGCTACGTTTATGTTGACTTAATTTTAACACAGGCTTGATAGTTACAACTTACTCTTCAAAGTCCACCTCTCGGACACCTCCTGTGCTCCTGGTTCAGGCCCAGTCTCTCCTTTCTCCTAAGTTCTTTCGCCTTTTCCAGTGCTTGGTGTTTCAGCTCGAAAATTCTTGGGTGAAATCAATTGTTGTTGAATTCAGTATCTGGGTGCCACTCTATTTCTGTATTTAAAAATCTCTGTAACTTCTCTTGAAGCTAACTGTTATTCTAAGAGTCCTGTTAAATTCCCTCTCCACTCTTTGCAGTGTTTTCTGAGAATCCCGTTATGCAAAGGAAACCTCCTGGTGTAGATATAGCTACACTTTTGCTTTTTATTCTGTGCCATCTTAAAATTGCACCTATATTTGATCTTTACTACCAGATAAGCTAATCCGAGTGTGGCAACCACAGGCTCTAATTTGGCTGCTTGGCTGGTTAAACCTCCTTTTTATCTACTTTAAATATTGGAAGTCTTTGCCTCTGTATTCTTAGGCACTGCTTCCATGTGCAAAATACAAGATACAGTAAACCTTCGGCTAACATAGCGAAGGGGAGCAGAGAAGCATCTCAAAACTGCTTGCACATCTCATTTTGCACGGAGCAGTGCTCGGCGAGGCGGGAAGATCTGCCCCTCAGCATCCCGCTCCGCATGATGGATATAGCCGGGGTGCCGGGGGCCGGGCAGCACCTCTGCTAACGGCTTCCCACGGCTTGCTGTCCAACGAACGAGTGCAGCGCTTCCAACGCGGCGCGGCCTTATTTATTAGTGGGGAGTTATGGTTCGTTTTCCTGCTCAATTAAACAGCTGAGATTTTGGAACCGCAGCAGTGAGAAAAAGTTGTGCAAGCAAAGCCCCTAACGTTACCAAAATAACAGTAAGCGAAGGAAATTTCTATTAGGAATATACATGTGAAGTTTTGGCATGGGGACAATTAAAAAGAATGTGATGCTTCAGCTAATGATTTACAAGACAGTCGCATTGGAAGGAACAAGTGTTTGAAAAGACTTCAGCACATCAGTCTAAAAATAATACAATAAAAGGCAATAAAATGCACCTCAGCATTTCGTGCAGATTAGCTAGAATTGCTAGGCCAGCTACAGTAAGAAAAAAATATTTAAGAGCAGTGTAATGAGCTTAATAGACTCATATGGATCTTAAGCATTTCTTAGAGAGATGCATGGTAAAATAAGACTGCAGGGCTTTTTTTTTTTTTTTCCCCAAAAAATGTTTTAACAACAACAAAAATGCCTAACCTCTATTGCTTAATTAAAAATACAAATCCTTTGGTGGTAGGTGCTAAGAGTATTGTTCTGTATTGCAGTAGTTGAGGTTATTATTGGAAACCTTATGGAATGTTTAGGCTTAAGAGTACAAGGTTTCTATTATGCGAAAATGGAAAATTTGTTCATCTCTTTTTCCTCAAGGTAGTGTGAAGGACATGCCTAAAAATGCATTTTATTTAAAGTACTTTGCATCTGAACCGCCAAGCCCCCTTTTCTGTTATATTTTATGTTGGTTTACATCGATCTGTAGCAAAGCCTTGAAAAAGTTCCCTTTTGTTTAATCTTAAATGTATCCCCTGTTTCATGCCTGGCTGTTTAATAAAAGGTCAGATTTTACTTATGTGGTTAAATAGAACATAAATACAGACATTTCACATGATGTACCATGTAAATGTAAGCCTTTGTAGTTACAAGTTTTTGTAGCTGGAGAATTGTTTTAAAAGGCATGTAATTTATTAGCTATCAGTATCTGCTTTATTGCCTTGCCGCGCTGCAGTAATAAATAAAAGAAAGTGAGCTGATTTTACAAATGGCACACAAGGTGCACATTTTGTGAAAAAAAGTCTTTTTTTAAAGAATTGGCATTAAATCCTTTTTTTGTGATGACAAAGAGGCTAAGAGTGCAAACTGTATTTTCTGTTTATCGAAAACAGAGTCTCTTTTTCTCGAGGGCATTTTTTCCTATGATCATCAAGGGATTTCAAAAGCAATAAAGTGTGGAATCATTGTTCGACTTGAACAGTATTAAAACTTAGGTTTTAATTTCAGTGAAGTAATAAGATTTGAACCTGTCTCACATTACAGCACTGTAAGGCATTTAGCAATTGTATTTTAAAGGAGGTTTTTAAAATGCAGCTCACTTGTACGCTAACTGTCTGTCTAGTAATTAATAGTTTCTCTTCAGCAGAGGCTGTTGTGAATCAGCCTAAGAAATCTCATTTTTGTTAATAACAAATTAAGGTAATTGTAAGGTTGTTAATTCCTAATTAGTTTAAACCTACGATCTCTTTTTTTCCCCGCCTTCCTGGGACTGGTTTTCCAGTGCAGATAAAGCAGGGATTAGGGGTTTCAGCCTGATTTTTCCCCTTAAAGCTCCCAAGAACTGGTTCCACAGTTGCATGCAAATGCCAGGGAACTTTATTCCCTGGTTAAGAACCCCCTTTAGCTTCCTGCTAAGAACCGATAAAGTGTAAATCATTAAAGCTAATGACTTTTACAGAATGAGGTGACTCCGCCACGCGCTCAATCTTGCGGGCGCTCACATGTTGAACGCGAGCGCCCAGCTACTGCCATGGCCTCTCTTTGCCAAATGGTGCAAAATGCAGATGTGTCTGCGGGCCCCTCTTCACGAGGGCTCACGAGATGGTGACCAGGGTAAGTTGTAGCTGGGAATAATCAGGGATGCTTCGGGAGGAGGGAAAGTTTATTCCGAGGTGCACATTCAAGGCAGCCCCCCATGTTTAACATCTGAGCGGTGAGCTATGACCTTCCCTGATGATTTCGAACGGTAACTGCCTCCATTAGCCATCAGGTTTGTTTCTTTATTTTAGTAGATGGCCCAGACTGTAAATATTAGAGGACCTAAAATAAATCAACATATTATCCTAAGGATACAAAGCGTAAGAGCTATTTGTGGTTAGGAACCTTTGACAGATAGTTTGGATGAGGCAGATGATTGCCCGCCTCTCGTATCTGGCTCCCATTGCTGTGCCTGCAGGCAGTTTAGTGTTATAGTTGTATATTGATGTCAGGGTTACTACTGAGTGGCTAGCAATGACAGATGTCTATAATTACAGGCAATGCTCCCAGTATTTCAGAAGAGGCAGCCTATGTTGAACAATTATCTTATTTCTGGCTTGCCAAAGAGGGTTGTTCAAATTGCTGGTATTAGCTGCGGTGGCTGTAACACCTCTCCTTATGCCGTGGGATAAACGTGCAAAAAGCCCTCTGATCTACAGCCCGAGCGCAAAGCCGTGCCTAAAATCCGTGATGTTGCCAAATTTCATCTGCTTAAGGCTGGAGGCTGAGAGGTGCTGAACACCTGCAGCTATGCCGAGGCCGCTAGCAAATGCAACGTGATAGTTTTAGGAAGAGAAATTTTACAAAAATAATAAATAGCTATGATTTTGCTTGCTTGCTTTTAAGGGCTAAACTAATGCTGATATTAAAGGATTTTAAATGTTGAAGCTGATTGCATGTAAGCACGCTGAGCGGGCCACTTATTTAGATACAATTAAGCAAGTGAGTGAAATTAAGCTGGACACTTTCAATAGCTGCACTGGCAGGTAAGGGCGTTGATTGCTGCTGCTCACCTACTTAGTGCTTTCTCTTCCAGACTTTTCTGACTGGCACAAATCTCTTTTTATATGGTAATCTGTAAAGTACTGGCTGCTTTCAGTCATGAGAGGGTTTTGCAGCAACATTTTGGTTTCTTGTTAAATACTGTCTGCGTATATGGCTTGAATCTGTGCAGTGCAGTGCGCTGCTCTGATGGTCTGAAGGAGAATAGAGAGCAGAACCAGGCTTTGAAAACCCAAAAATCTTCCAGGTATTGTTCCAAAAGTAATAGCTATTAACAGTATTTCTGAATTTTCACTGTAATATACTTTAACACCTGGAAGAAAGGAAAAGTGATGGTAGAATTAAAAATCTCCAAGTGCTTTGCAAAAATAATAGTCTTAGCAAGACACTTAAAGCTAAGCACATAGTTAACAGCTGGCTGAAGACCAAGCAGATTAACTAACATTTCAGAGAGCATTTCTTGGCTGCATCAGTAGTAAGAGCAGTTAGTGCATAGCAAGGTCACCAGGATTGTAAATCTTGCTCTGAAGATTATCAGAAAACAGGAGAACGGAAGAAGTCAGAGAAAGCTGCAGAGAAAGCCATCGAAATAACGAATTGGAATTTGCATTTAAGAAGGGGTTTATTGCTGGCGTTGCACGTGCTGGACAAGAGGTGGGGAGTTAATCACCCCGCGGCCCAGCGAAATCTCCTTCCCTGAGCTCCTGGGCAAGGCCTGGGCAAGAGCCTGCGAGGGAACAGGCCATTACTCTTCCCAGCTGAACTTGTGGTGGCAGAATATCTTATCAGAGAAGCGAGGAAATAAGCTCCCTAATAGCGGCTGTGAGCCTCGCGCGCAGCCCACGTACCCTTTCCCCTGCAACACCGCGCCGATTGCAGCAGCACTACCCTAACATGAGCTTTCGGTAATTGTAAACATTACTTTATAGGTTTCTTTCCACTGAGGACCGTTTCCTGCAGTAGTTTGATTAAACTAGATTTGTTGGTGAAGCAGGAGATAGTTTATCATTCATACATTGGTGTACTCGCTGCTTACTGGCTCCTGTAGCAAAGAAGGGGAGACCAGCCTGCTCTGCCTGCCCTGCAGAGCCCAACCTCGTCTTTGCATCAAGGAATCTGCTTGAACATGTATGAGGCACTTCCAAAGGCCTATTTCATATATACACTTTTTTTTTTTTAATTTTATGTTTTGGACTTGGACTGTAAGAATTTTAAGATTTTTTTAAACATCTGGCGAGGAATGAAGATTTTATGAGGAATGGCTCTGTTATGAGCAGGAGAGAGAAATTAAGGCTTTTTCAAACCTTAGTTTGGTCCTGAAAAAAGAAGGGGGTTTGTCTGGTGCCTTAATCCACTAATTAGAGGAATTGGTTCCGATTTTCAGAAGTTGTAAATGGGCTTGGGAGCTATATTCCTCTGTACGTAGCCCAGCTTTATATGCTGAAATTCAAAATATCTGATTTTTGGTTTCAAAATCAACGGAAGGTACTCAACACCTCCTGGCACTTCTTCCCCCGAAGGAAACCCTTGGTTAATACGGGGTTTTGGTGGGCACCGTGGAGAGGTGCCAGTTAGACAGGCGGGGGCAGCTGCAGAAGGGCCCTGCGTAGCCCTTCCCAAAGCCCCCGCGCAGCCCGGCCTCTCCAGGCCCTTCCGCAGCAGCTGGCCCTGCTCGGCCTCTGCCAGGCTGGGATAAATATGCTTAAAGGCTGCGTTTGCCCTCAGTATTCATGACAAAATACTTTAATGTTGCCTTCTCCGCAGCAAGGCCTGGAGAGCTTCACGGAAGTTATAATATCTTAAACGTTTATGCAGTGCCTGCGGGTAATAACTTTACTGTAATTTTCTGAAGATTCATTATCCCAACTCTTAATTCATTATAATAGCCTTTATGAAATATATAGAAATCAACGTTTTCTTGTGTTTTCTTATTTGCACAGTGTGAGAGATTCATTGCTCTGCTTTAATTTGTTTCATGGGGTGCGTTTGAGTGCATTCCATACAGTGCCGTTATTGAATTTCTGTGACTGTCATTATATAGCCATACAACCTTTAGGAACTCATATTCTGAGCTTCCCAGTTCTGTCATCTGCTTCACATTTAAGAATTGACATAATTAGCTGCTTCAGAGTCACAAGGATAGTACCAGAAAAAGAGAACCTCAAAGAGCAGAGTCAAGTTAAACATGGCTAGGGCCAAAGAGCACAGGAAGTCAAGGAAATAAAGTTTTAAGGTGATTATTGTATTATTTCTCCGTTTCCTTTAAACTGTTTTTACATCTGAGTGATCTGCTTCATAAAATGTTGCTTCCACGATTTTATCTTTTCTCCTGCATTGCAGCAGGTAGTCGGCCGGTCGAGCGCTGTGTAATTTGCGTGCCTGATCAATCTGCCCCGTGAACCCGCCGCCTTCCTTACGTGCCATGAATCTGTCCACGTAGCTTCAGTGGCGCAAATGCGGGGGGAAAAATATTCCTTCTTTTCTGTTGTCCTCATTCTTGCTTTAATATCTTTGAAATAGTTGTTATTACTATTTCAGGTGCTTTGCTGGTCTCTTCTTTCCCTTCACTACCCTGACCAATGCTATCGCCCTTGAATATTGCACTGTCGCTTGCTTATAGGCTTAAGTAACGGTATTAGAGCTGGTTTTAAGCACCTTGAGTGTATATTTGGACTGCTGAAGATCATCTAGTATTGTTGCCCACTGTTACCACTGCCCCAGATTGTCATTGTCGTTGCTAACCCATCCCGGAACAAGCCGGTGACGCCAGTGATGCCGTATTTTAGGTGATGCCGTATTTTAGTGATACGAAGCCACCGTTTTATGGTGATGTCACACAGCGCCCGCGCGGCGCTCCGGGTGGATGCAGGCCTTGTATTGGAAGCTGTAAATCCTCCCGGGGTAGGGATTTGGGAGTAATTGTGTAAAGGTTTTACAAAAGTCTCAATCTGCTGGTTTCCTGCCGCAAGTTGATTATTCTCCCCCTCGCTGCAGGGCTCCGGGGGGAGCTCAGCGGTGCCCGCGCTGGCTGCCACCAGCCCCGCGTGGCACCCACGGGCCCCTGCCACCCCCAGCGCTCCGCGTGCAAGCACTTCCCCAGGCCCCTCCACAGCCTTTTATAACCCCTTTCAGCATTTCCCTGCACCTTTCCAGTGCATAGCACGCTTGCTTTTGTTGTAGTGGTTTTCGTTATTATACATCCAAAATGCCTTATTAATTTTTTATAGTGCTTAAAAGTCTAAGGGCTTTTCGTTGCTCTGGTGGGAGGTGGGGGACGGTTGCCTTTCTATTTTATATACCCAATGTTTTGGTTTTCAGAATGATTTTGAAGATGGTGTTTACAATATCGCGTTTATTCTTGCTGGTGCTGTCGCTTTACAAAGTGGGCAGCAGTTTTTAATACAGGCACTGGATTCATGCTGACTTAAAATGACCCTGTCACATGCGAGAGCAAATCAGATTGTTGCTGTTAATGAGCTTTTCAATTTACTATTCAGTGGATCAGATAAGTGGATTTAAGAGGTAATGATCCTGCTTAGCACTCAAGCGGGGCTGTCAGATCCTAGTAGTTGTGGGAAATCCCCAGGGACAAAAGCGTTGACACAGTTCTTGATGGGATAATGGGAATCAAAGCTAATGGATGATAAAAGGAGGAGTAAGAGTTACAAGGATAATTGTGGATTAAAGCACTGCTCTTTGTCAACACTGGCTGCTGTTTTAGCATTTTATTCGTTGAACTCTGGTGTGGGAGAACCGCGTTTGACAACAGAGCCCGGTGCTGCACAACATTCGCCCCCTTCCTCCCCCTCCTTGGCTGTTACAAAAAGGAAATATCTAAAAGTCAACCTGAATTTTTATGCACCTCGCCGCATCTTTTTCAAATACAGAGATTAAAAATTTGCTGAGTTTTCAGGTGGCACAGCATTTCTGTACCTCACTACTTAAAAGTAAAATAGCAGAGGATTTTTTTTTAGTAGTTTAATGTTATTGTAAGTATGCTTAATTATTATAAAAGATAACATCGAATTTACAGTGTGAGTATAATATTTCGCAAAGTTTGTATGATTGTGCTACATAATACAAAGATTTTCATATTTTGGTTATGCCTCACTAGGAATTTTGTCACAATAAGTTACATTGACGTAATATAAAAGGTGATATTTTAGCTTCAATGTTAAGGTATTCTTGATTGTGGTGCAAATTGTGGTTGTAGTATTTATTTTCTGATGCATTTATTAAACTCGGATTTAAAGCTAGAGTCTTTCAGGTATAAAAATACAATTGTATTGACTTTGCCGTGGATATGTAGAATACTGCTGGTTTGGTTTTTAAGCAAAGCATCACCAGACAGAAGGAAGTTGGCAGAGCCAAGTTTAGATACGACTGGATAGCACTGAGTTATGTGACGTTCATGGAAATTAGTGTGGAATATGTAACGTTTTGAGCAAAATTGACAGCTAGATGGCACCAGGCTTTCACCACTGGGCAACCCTGGCTGCGTGTGCTCTGATTTATCAGACCTTCGTGGTACTTGGCTGGATCACGCAGTATGGGAGCATTATATATAACCCGTGGTGTTTGCCTTGGTGTCACTGGAGGTTGAAATGACTGAAAAGAAAAGCACTGGCTGGTGGATCTGTGTTGAGCCCTGTCTGAAGCAAAATAGCAGCGTCACTTTAGGTCGGGATTCAATGCGTTAAGAGAGCATTGCAAAGAAATTTTGCAGAACATCTCTTTGGTTCCTGAAACAAATCGATTTTATCCAACTGCATGTGTTTATGCAAACTAAACGTTTGGCTACTAAAGCTATCAAAAATTATGAAGACTACATAGTAAGTTTTAATTAAATTTGAAGTGTCTTGATTATTTGTCACTGCATTGTAACAGCATTTTAATCTGTTAGGTAGGGTACAGGCAAAACTTGGCTAGTCAGATATGCTTTCGAGCTGAAATAAAGCAAGAAAGTTGTAACAGCAAATTCCTTGGCCGCCAAAGGGAGGTAAAACACAAAACTGGAAGCGTGAAGAGTGTAAGTCACCAGTATTTACGATTGGCAGTGCAGCAACCGGCAACTTGGCAGGGTGGAAACACATTCCACTGAGGACAGAGAGCAAAAGAAGAATGTTTTCTTCATTCCTTGCAACTTTTTATTAAACATTTTGTTTAACAGAGACTGTTTTGCTCTCTGAACCACAAAATGTGTTTAATTTGGACTAGTTATTGCTTCTTTATGGGAAGAAATGTATGCAAGGCTGAGTAACAATCTGTCAGCTTCAAGTGCACCAAGCGTTGCCTTAGACGACAGAAGTCATCTCTCACAAATGCTTTAGCTACACTGGATGGGCAAACATTGATGCCTTTAGTCTTCTGCAAAAGCAGAATAGGAAAGGTTTTAGAATAAGTGGAAATGTTGGTATTTGCAAATGTCTATAATATGTTACTGTTAAAATGTTTATTTCCAGGTGTATGCCCGAATGTCAGAAGTCTTAGGAATAACAGATGACAACCATGTTCTAGAAACATTTATGACAAAAATGTGAGTTTGTGCTTGGGTTCTATACTGTATGTATTTCATTTTATCTTTAATGTTTACACAAAATCCAAGTTTTATTTTATGTCATTAAGTTTGTCCTTAGCTAGAAAAAAAAATGTTTTCTTTTTTTATAAATTTCAGATATTTAAAGTTAGGGATAACCATTTCCCTATCTTATTTTGAGAAGTCCCTGCAGGCTCCTAAGCACGTGCTTGCCGCAGGGCACGGCCACCACGGTGCCCGGCTCCCCCTGGGAATGGCTTGCGGGAGAGCAGGGCTGGGATTTCAGGCTGCTCCCAGCAACACTCCTGGCAAAAGCTGTTCCCCCTGTTCCCCAGCTTATTCTGGAACCTTCAGATGCTGGTAGGATTGGTGGTGAAGCTCCTTGGTAATTCATGATGGAGAACTGATCCAAGATAAGGTTCCTTGGCTTTGAAGGGTTTTGTTTGTTTGGGGTGTTTGGAGAGGGTTGATTTGAACTCTGATCCACTCTCCTCTCTGATTCATAACGTGTTTCCCTCAAACATTTCCTAATACAACCGTAAGGGTGGCAGAAGTAGGAAAATGAATAAGCTGAGGTCAACGGGAACTGTATAAGCCAACTAAGCTTCCAAGAGACATGTCCTTGGAGCAACAAGTTGAATCCCATAGAACAGGAATGGAAAGTACTTTGCATCTTTGTGTCTTAGGCTGCTAGGCCTTCTCCTCTTTCTGTACCCATAAGAGAATCAGGAAAAATAGCAATGCAAGCTAGCATCACCTGTTTGCTCCTTGGCAAGAGCTCTTCCGTTTCTGGCTGCCCAAACACATGTCAAAGGAGGACAGTAGCAAAGAGCTTTTTTTGTTGTGAGCCTTTAATTTTCCAAGAGCTCTGGCAGAATTTGCTTTCTCAGAAATACAGATTCACAAAGAGGAGTTGGAGAAAATTAAGATGCACTTGCAGATCTACCAGCTGTGAGATTTGATAGAGTTCCTACTGAGTAGAAGAGGGTTCCCCCAAATGAGTTTTACTTCAGAAGCACAGCACGATGGTTCCTCTAAAACATTACAAATATCCACCGAAAAAAAAACAGTCTTCAGGAGACCCTTGGTTTTGCACCTACCTGGAGAAAGAGAAGCCCAGGCAGAGACATTGTCTCTTTATTCCGTATCCTGGCATTAACCTCACTTCCTCTACATCTGACTTAGAAGGCCTTGAAGTACCTTCAGTAGAGTTTGTCCTGCCAGGGAAGCGGCTCTGCTGGTGTTGCCCGGTTAACCGTGACCTGTTCACACAGTATTGAACGCAATGTGCTACCGTGACTACCACCCTTGAGAAGGCAGAACAAACAAGACAAGGTTGTTCTCTGATATGACTTAACTTTTCTGGAGAAAACAAGGCATAAACACTTCCCTTGCTCCCCACTAGAAGCCTAGTGTTATATCTTGCCTTAGGAAAAATGATCATACCCATCAGACGGTGGGATTTATTTGGAGCATGCTCCATAGGCCAGGAAATGGAGGGAGATGAATGGGAAAATATTGATGGACACTTGCTGTGCAGTTAGTGCAAGCAGTTTGTGCCTTGGTGTTGCACAGCTGGGCTTCGTTTTGTGGTGCCGAGGTGTGCTGAAACCAAACAAGCAAGTTAAAAAAGAGGGAAAGGAGGCTGTTATTCAGGGATTGGATGCATCCGTTTGTTTCCTTTTTTCCTACCTGTTGCTGCCACTGAGAGGAAATTCCTGTTCCTTTGCTGACTGAGGAAATAGCAGTGTATCATGTTACAAGTTGCACGATAGGTGCTGCGCGTGGTTAGTGTAGAGAGGGGCTGTGTTTGCACAACTGCTGTAACTTAAGAACAAAACATAGTTAGCATTTTAGTGTTACATGTTTAAAGAAAGACGACAAAGCAGAAAAGATCGCTGCTGGTTTTTAGATTACAGATGCCATTTTCTCTTCCTTTGTGGTTTAATATATTTTTGCAAAAACATGCAGCTTATGAATTGCTCATTGATTAGATGGAAGATAATGTTTGTCACTGAATGTTACGGCTTGAATCGGCAGGCAGTACCTTTAAGAGTTGGCTGTGAAACTGTTGTCTAAACACTCATGTTTGTCTCAGTTTAAAAAACGAAACAACAACTAGCTTCTCACTGATGATGATAACGTGCCAGTTGGAAAGTCTGGGTATGAAACAATAACATACTGAAATGTAATCCAAAAATAGGGCCTGCTGGGTCAGTTCAGTCTGGAAACATTTTGGTTGCTTTATGACTGAGGCTATATGAGGCTATATGACTGAGCACATTCATGGGGAGATACAGATGAGGGGCAGAATAAATGGCTGCTGTGAGACCAAGTCACCTTTTTCTTCTGTGAATGCAGTCAGTATTTTTAACCATGCTCTTCTTTTAGGAAGCCACTAGTCTGCTGTTTTGGCTCGCCCTTCAGCTCCATTTTTTCCTCTCTATGTTTAAGTAGTCCAAGTTAGACATACATTTTTACTTAAGATTAAGCTGAAAAGAAGTGCTAGGGAATTTTCAGTGTGAACACGCTTGCTGAAATGGTGGTATGTTCATCTAGCTACGGCACAAAAATATTTGAGATACTATAGTTTCTGTCCTAAAATATTTTTGGCAGGTAGTCTTTCATAGCAAAATGTGCTGGCAAAGGTACTTTTACTGTGATCTAATGTTGAATGATCAAAGATAATATTGAGTAATTTCCTTTTATTATGCTATTAAAAAAGATAATAAAGGATGCTCTTGGAGAAAACACTTCATAGTTGGCTAGTGAAGTCAACATAGCAGTTGAATTTGTAGTGGTCAAACAAGCTGCAGTCTAGCAGGACCCAGTGAGCTTTCTGTTCCGCTCTTAGGGGACTTAACCCTTTTTTTCCTGATACCTTCCTGTCTGACACACGAAGTTTCCAATTTCCTGAAGTCTGATGCGAGTTCCATAGTGTTTAGGCAGGTGAAAGACATCCTGCCTTAGCTTCTGACCACATTGATTGCACACACTGTTAAGCTATCTTTCCCCACATCTGGGTTGTCAGGAGCTCATTTGTGTGTATCTTTAATCTGTTCTTTTGATTTCATTAGTAGCAGCTTTGCAGCAGAGGATTGATCATTAGTGTAAGTGAGATTTTTCATTAATAGAGAACAATTTGAAATAATTGTTGTGTCTGCTGTTAGCTGCGGTAGCCACTGATCAGCTTGTGGATTAAAGGTTGTGTTAAATAGATATTCTTCAATGTACGGAATTAGTCTGCTGAGAATCACCAGCATAATAAGTGTCCTTTAGACCTTCTGACTATAGTTTAAGTAGTACTGTCACATCAGATCGTAAACCTTGTGTCATTTTTCCATTGGAAGTTAATGAAATGTGCCCTGTACTGAGCTCCTGTTAAACCGTGCAGTTTTGTGCAGTCAGAAATATCCATTAATGGCTTTATTTTCAGAATAGCCTTACTTTTTATAGACCATCTCTTGTAGTCTCCACCATCTTTGCTAGCTCTGACCATACATTGAAAAGTGGATGTGTGGCAGGAGAAATGGTGATGGGAAGAAAACCATCTGGTTTCTTGATCCGACGGGATGCGGAACATCTCAAACTTTCTATGTTCAGCAAAACACAGTTTTGGAGTAACAGTAGAGAGGGTTCAAGGAGGGAGAAGCTGAGAGATGTCACATAAGGATGAAGCTAGACAAGAGTGAGCAATGGATTTTGAAAGAGCTGTGAGAGCTCCAGATGGATGATGAGATTCTGGAGGAGGACAGTGATTTAGGATGTGTCTCCCTGTCTCCTTAAACATTCTCCTAATTAGTCTGTTGCACTGGGGCACTGGTTTCCTTCTGTTTGTACAGAATTCTCTCTCCTTGTCACCCCTGCTTTAGTTACACAATATTTGCTTAAATTGTTAATGTTTTTTAGTCTTGACTTAAAAAAAGAGGAGAAACATAAGTGAATGGTGGATATCTAAAGTTTTTTCTCTTTTTTATATGATAATTATTTCACTCTAGTAGATGCACACAGGCATACTTGCATAGAGATATATTTCACGTCACTGTTTAAATTCTAGATATACATGAAAAGTCTGGATCTGCGAATCTAAAACTTGGCACAAACTAAAACTTGGCACTTTTATTCATGAAGGTGTGTGCATTTTTTAACTGTTCACCTTTGTCCTGCTGTAATGAAAAGTATATATCCAATCACTGTCATTGAGCCACAGAGAGCTTTCATTGTAAATGATGATAATCTACAAGAAATAATTAAAACATGACTGTACAGAGCCCTCTTGCCAACAAATTGCTATCTTTGTTATTACTGAAGCGTAAGTACCACATAAGAGATTTTCAAAGTCTTTTTAAGGGATTTAGCTCCCCGTTTTTCTTGCATTTTAATGGGAATTGGGTAACAGACACCTGAGGCAACTTTGAAAGTTCAGTTTAAAATGTATGATTTTTATCTTTTTTTACTGCAAGTATGTCTGTAATATCCTTAACTTGAGATCAAGACTATTCCTAAAATGGTTCAGGCTTTGCAGTTGTCTTAGATTTAATTCATGTCATCCAAAACAGAAATTTCCAAATAAGTGCATATTCATCTGTCATGTTTTCTCATAAATGAGAGAACATACACGTCTTGCAGGAAAAAAAACATGTAAACTTGCAAGTCATGCAGTTTTGTGAAGGTTTTTGCTGTCCCTGATTTAATTATTTAACACAAAACTGCCCAAACTTGCGGTCGCACAGCGATGCGATGCCGTCTCTTGTGGCTGGATAGAGCAGTGTGTTTTGCAGCAGGTTCTTCCTCTCCTCACCAAACCTGCCGTGCAGGAGAGCTGTGGCAATCCGTGCGTGGGCAGTGGATGAGGGATTCCTCAGGATTCTTGGGATAACCCACCTGGACATTGCTGTTGGGAGACCAGATTCCAGGCCTGCTAGAAAGGGGGCGGATGACTTTTTGGGGCATTTACCAATGAATGGCCTCTTAGCAATATGTGAGCGCTTTGCCGTACAATGGTAAATGAAGAAGATGCCCACCATGAACGTAACCAAAGGGGCTTCCTCTCTCCCTACTGTACTCCGAGCCCAGAAATCTTCTCCCATTTGTATTTCCACTTTTCTTATATCTTTATAATGTGCTCTCTACTTACATATGTGTTTGTGAATTTAGCAGTGCCATTGCTTTTTGATGCAGCATTTGTTTTCTGTGACCCATTTGACACTTCATGATTAGGTGCTTTGATGCTGGTTCATTTGGCTCGTGTTTTTTTAACTCAGTAAGCTCCTGCTCAGAGAGGACACTTGGATGAAGTGCTGTCTTGCACTTGCAGGGAGCTCTCAGTTTTTCTCTTCTCTGGCTCCTTGGCTTCTCTTACTCGTATAGTCAAAAACTGCTCTCTGTATTCTTAGTTTCCTCTCTTGATCTTTACATATTTTCTTAGATGCTTACATGTTTTGTACAATCTTACTTAAAAATATTCTGTTATCTGTCTTGCGTATTGCATGATCCTAAAAAGGCAAAAACAAAACTGGAAATTGCTAGGATTGTAATTGAAAATTTTTAACCTCTCTTTACTCACGAGTAATTCTTACCCTTTTGTATTATTACTGCATCTTTCACCATCCAAATACATATGTAGCTGAAAGAAAAGAGATATTAAAGTGCTGTGAAATGTTGAGGACGTTTTGTTGTTCAGATTGTTTTTGTTATTTCATGCTGTCACTGACTTCTTGTTTTTCTCTAAATGTCTAATATTTAGCTTGAACAACAAGGATTTTGCTCTTTTGCAAAATAGCCTTTTTATGATTTTGGTATTGATGTCAAATCTGGATAGTCCAAATTCATTTTTATTGCCTTGTATGGTATATACTTGTTAAGGATTTAGTGCAACTATAAACATCTTCAGAACTCCCCGTAGTAGGGATAAAGTGTGAATTATGGACTTGCTAGAACGGGCTATTTCTTTAAGGCAATCTGAACCTTTGTGGCGCTTCATAGAGATTTTATAAAGTAAATCAATGTTTGTTTGGAGATCTAAATTGAGGCATACTGCTTTGGTAATTGCATTGTTATTTGCCTTTTCCTGTGCAAATAATACTAAGCACTTAGATGCAATAAACTGCATTCTGGAGCTTGTAACTTCCTAAAAAAGGGATTTAGTTTATCTGGCATAGTACATTCCTTAGCCTATGAATATGTAAAAGGTAGCAATAAGCAGCGCTGCTTTTAAGGCGTTTAGTGTTCTCGGTTCTTTATTCCTCAAATGGAAGCTCTGCTTGCCTGGCGGTCTCAGTAGCTGGTGCTCGATACGTGTCTCACGTCCTGGCCTTGCGCTACCAGCTCTGGCAGTGTAAGGTCTGTATCACCATGCACGTCCTACAGAGGAGGAGAGTGAGGCATGCAAATGGCAAGATGCTTGTTCATCACCCAGCAGCTGGTGATGTCCCCTAGCTGTTTGCTGTGGGGTTTTTTTGTTGATTTATTTTATTTTTGCAAAGACGAGTGCTTCCCAAGGCTGTGCTGGCCTGGCTTTGCTTCTCCACCCGCCCGCAGCACCAGAGCGCTGTGAAGCTCTTTCACACAACATCATCTCCCAGTCTGGAGGAAGAGGAGCTTTAAGATACCTTTGCACGACTTAAAAGCACTCAAGGAATGCATCTTGGTCAGAGTAGGCCCCAGCATTGTGCAGTTGCTAGCTGAAAGAGAGGACACACCTGCAGTGGGAATTCCAATGGGAATGTAGGGATGTAGCGTGGTCAGGTAGGAAGAGATTTAGAAAGGCGCAGGCGTAAAGGAGGTTGCAAAGAGGATACAACTCTGCGGAAAGGTTTGTTGGTATTTGAAGAAGCCCAAGGAAGTATCCAGCCTTATTTAACAGGAGTAAAAAAAAGTGAGAAGGCTGAAGTCTTTAATGTCTGCTTTGCTTCCTTCTTCTCTAAAGGAAAAAGATTGATTTTGGCCAGATACTCTAAGTAAATTAATGTAAACTATGAAATAAGAGCAAAGGTAGAGAAATAGGCATCAGATATGTTGTAAGGCCTGATGAAATTCATCCTTAAATACTAAAGGAACTGGTGAAAGTGGTTTTTTGAATCATTTGTAATTCTTTTTGAGCACTTAACAAGTGATGGTGGATGTCCCAGAAGAATAGGGCAAACATAGTAACTCTCTTGCCAAAAAGGGAAATAGGAGAAGGGCAGGTTGTTACAGGCCAATCAGCCCATTTTAGATTCTCAAAGGAATATTAGAAAAAATGCTGGTAGTCAGCTTTACAGGAACCCGGTGTGTAATTAAGTGTTAAATGCATTTGGGCTGCTTCTGGACTTTGGTTTCTTCTTTGGACTCCCTGCCTGGAGTTCAAGGGAAGCAGCAAATATCAGCTCTTTGGGCCTCAGTAATACTGTTGCCACAGACCTGTGGGACATTCCTGTAGCAACACTGGGATATGACAGACTGCACGAACAGTGGCTCTTAATTTTTATTGTAACCACCACTCACCTGAGAAAAAAAGCTGTTGTTAGAGTGTACCAGCTTCCCTTCACCCCTTTCATGTGAGGGCTGCTGCCACCTCTTCACTTACCTGGTAGGTGAACACAAGCCACCTACCACCCCTGCACGGTGTTAGCTGCGGGATTTCACTGAGATGTTCACTACAGTATTTTGTTTTCAGAGCTGGGCCCGTGTTTCACATGATGTTCCCCAAGGACTGCGGCTAAGTCTGGCGTCTTAATTTCTGACGGGGTCAATTAACTGGGGAACAGCCTTGCAAAATGCACGTGCCAGGGAGGAGCTGCATGTAGGGAGCTGCAGTAGCTCCTACGTAGCTTGGCTTTAGTTGAGCATTGGTGTAACACTGAGATGTTCACTACAGTATTTTGTTTTCAGAGCTGGGCCCGTGTTTCACATGATGTTCCCCAAGGACTGCAGCTAAGTCTGGCGTCTTAATTTCTGACGGGGTCAATTAACTGGGGAACAGCCTTGCAAAATGCACGTGCCAGGGAGGAGCTGCATGTAGGGAGCTGCAGTAGCTCCTACGTAGCTTGGCTTTAGTTGAGCATTGGTGTAACACCATGTAAGGGAAGAGAGAAAATAGGGATTAATATGAGAACTGTAAGGTACAACTTCACTGGGAGTAATCACCATCTTAGTGAATGTAGCCATTAGTTTTTCTGTGCCCCATTTCTCCCATGCTTAAGGGAAATAATAACTGTTTTTCCTCTCATGAAGAACAGAGTAGATAAATACTACAGAAGCCAAGTGGTCAGATGTTGAAAGCAAGCGAGACATCTATATGGTTAAGCTTCAGTTAGTTTAGTTTATGGGATATGGTGAAAGAGTATCAATAGGAGGTTTTTTTAATGATTATATTTGTAACAGGATTATAAAATGTTTGAATTCCTTGTTGAGACACAGATTATCTGCCATATTTTTAGAGTCTCTCTCATTGAAGAAAATTCCCTAAAATGCATCACAAATATATTTTCATAATATAATGCTTTACTACTGAAAAAAGATGTTAAATCTTTTTTTTTTTTTCCTAGTGTTACAAACCTCAAATACCGGGGAAGATGCGAGCCTGTGATTTCAAGAACTCTTCAGTTTCTGAATGATCTTTCTGTCGGATATCCTTTTTATTGTGTACGACATATCATACTTGAAAACAACAGGATGAAAATTAATATGCACTATTTATCTTTGTTGTTTCAATAGCCACGTTCTAAAACCACTGAGGATGTTGATATCTAGCCACTTTATCTTTTCCTGTGCGTAGTTGCTGGGTTTTTTGAAAGCTGATTTCCACCTACTTCTTATCTGCAAGAGAAATCGTATAACTAGGGGCTTGCAGTCATCTGTCCCATTCATAATGTTCTTGGCGTGTGCAGCAGTGGTGAGTCCAACAGCATTATGAGCAGGACTGATTTTATAAACACTTGCAAACACGATTGGTTCTGCTTTGAGTTTGAGGTCAGCTAAGATAGGGGGCATGGGCTAGAATATGCTTTATCCTTACCCAAGTGCAAGGTCCTTGCTGATAAAACAGACACGATCTTAAATGCAGATTTTTGCTCGAGTTCAAGGATTTTTGTGATTTTTTTTTTTCCCAAAACAGGGATATTACCTTACTCTGTTGCAAACTTCTTGTGTCTTGCTCTGATGTTATGTAGCCTAATTTGGAGTAGAGTGATGGCTCTTTGAAGTTTCAATGAATTGAACAAGAACATGGTTTTTGTAATTATTTTTGTTGTGACAGAATATTTAATGGTATACTATGGAAAATAAAACATTGTTATATGAGCTCATGAAAATATTCAATATTGAAATCCTTTGCTGTTTTAAAATAAGTACAGCTCTCCAGTCATTTTCTGGGAGAGATTAATTGTTAGACAAGTAGAGAGGAAAGTAGTTTGAATAGGACAATTGATATCATTGTATTTCTCCCTAGAACTCAAATTATATTAATTTAATGTATTTCCATGTGCTGAATGATGACGATGGCTTTCCACATTCCGTAAGTGAATTTCATTTAATGAAAGTCGTGTGATAGGCGCTTGTATATGTTTGCTTAAAATACCATTAAACAACTAACTTGAGATATTTTAAATATGCATGTCTTTTTGTTAGCATCTCAACAGAAGGATAGGACATATATGAAAGTCAAACATTGCTGAAGAATTTGGCCAAAAAGAAGGGGAGTCATATTTCATTAATATTAATACATTAATAAGATATAAAAGGCACTAGTGAGATCTCTCCTGTTTTACAAGATATACTTATTATTTCAGTAGAGATCAAGGTAGAAAAATAACCAAGAAATTGAAGATGGTGCCCCTAACTTTGTGTTTAACTAATTATTCATGTGTGGATATAAGGGATGGAGTTATCAGCCTCATGTTACTACTGTGGTAGCCTTCAAAGCCTCCTGGTCACAAAAAAGGGGGTCAACATAAACTACTGATGCTGCGAATACTTTGCCAATGCTGTAATATCTTGATAATTTTGGTTTTCAAATTGCTCAGATTATATTTGCAGTAAATGAATGTCTGCTCATGCAATAAATATAATATCAGGACATAGAAGAAAAGTGAAAAAAATAGATATTTAGTAACCCAAGATCTCCCAAAGAGGGGAGTTGTTATAGAAATTGGGGTCTTTGCTTTGCAGAAACTTGCTAACTGTTGCAAGAGCAGTTTCAGGCCTGTATGCATAGTAAGCATGTAAAAGCAGGAGTGCCTTCATAAGTATATGTCTGAAACCCGTGTGACACGTTTAAAGACAAGCAAAAAGAGATTAACTAAAAACATAAATACCCAAACTGTATTCAATTACTTTGCAATGGAAATACTTCAAACAAAAATTGCGAGAACGGTAGCTTTGCTGCTTAGTTGGGTGGGGTTGTACAGAGAGCTTTAATGCTGCTTCGCTTCACCGTGATGTTGTATTAGTTAAGTTCAAAATTGTGTTCCCTGGCAAACCATAAAAGATTTCAGAAGTATTAGACACCCACTTTTGTGCTGGAATTTAATATGCAACTTTTTATTGGAAAATAATCGTCCTTGTCTGGCAAAATCCACCATGCAATATTTCTGTTAGTAGGCATAATGCAATAAAGACAGGGAGGGCTATTTATCACTACAAATTTTGAGGATTTCAGGATTCTTTTTATTATTTTAATATATTTCTTTGGTATTAAATCAGAAAAATGATAAATTACACCTGTCGAGGCTGTTTTTCCTTTTTTCCAGAAAATGATGTACAACCCAATTTCACTGGTCATTTTGGCTTTTAAAGATATGTATTTTTTTCCCTATAAAAAACTCTACCAATAGTTTTTCCTTTTTTTAATAATAATACTGAAGTACTTTTTATTTCAAACATATGAAGTAGTTTATAACTACTTCCTGGCATTGCAAACTTTGGCCTTTTCACATTATATTATTCTTTTTTAGAAAGGCATTAAGTATACATTGCTTTGAACGAAGCAGTGTATTTTTAAGACAGTGGATCCAATAGATCAATTTTCAGTATTTGATATAGATTAAACCGGGGCAAGCCTGAAAGGTTAAAATAATAATTTACTAATTCTGTACTTGTCCTATGTGTAAGTGCAGACCTCTCCAAACTCTCTTTGAAATTGTCATTTTTGGATTTTGCATGTATCAAAATCTGCTTTTTTTCCCCCTAAAGGATAATCTGCATTTAAAACCATAATTCCAGTAACTAGTCTGTATAAGAGAGGGGGAAAAAAGGAAAAAAATATATATATATAAAACGTTACTAACAACAAAGGCAACAAATGATTGGAGCTGGTGTCATGGTTTACATTCCTTTCACAATTATTCCAGGTTTGCATATTTCGAAATATATTAGCCCAATTTGATTTCAAAGCTCAGTTATTTGAATTATAAATCATTATGTCCCTCCTAGCTGATCAGTCGTGAAAGATCTTTGAATTCATTTACATAATGGAATGTGTTAGTCGTTCCTTTATGTCTTTGAAGCCATAGTGCTCCCTCATGCATGTTTAGTTCTTTCTAATAATTAACTTTTCCACTGTATATTTTTGTAGCACCATAACTACAGTTTCCTTCTTATTTTTTGCAGTAACTGGATTTAAAATACTCTCTCTCTCTAATTTTTCATCCGTCCGCTTATTATCCTTTTAATGTTATAAAAGGCACTCTCTCGTAACAGGAACAAACTATGTAGCTTTGCAGTATAAAAAATGGTAATGAAATGTCAAATGCTATAGACTGACAAAGGAACATCGTCTTAAAAATAGATTAGAAGATTTTCCAGCAGCAGCTCTAAAACCTATTCATGTCCTTTTAACTGTTTAAAAAGACGTTAATCCATTTAAAATGAAAAGGGAAATTGTTTGCATGTGTAAAAGTAATCCAGCCCTTCAGTCATGTATATTAAGGTGTTGGAGTGAAACACTCAGGTTGAAACAGGTAAAGGGGTTGGGGTCAAGTCATTTTCCTGTGTTTGAGCACGAGTGAATCGCTGCCGTGCAGCCCAATCACCTACTGTCTTCTCCTGAAGAACTTGCCCCGGTGCCAAGGAGCAAGTGCTCAGTGCACAAGGCAAATGAGTCCTGTTCCTGCTACGACTCATAGCGTGCCCAAGCCCGTGGCTTGTTTCTTCACCTGATGTTTTCAGTGATACTCTCTGCTTTTTAATATTTTTCCAAGGCCTTCCTCAGTGAATGAGCATACTTGGATATCCCAAAGCCGTCAATAGCTTCAGTTTACAGATGTGCAGCTGAGTTGGAGAGGAATTTAATTGACTTGTTCAAAGTCATAGAGCAAATTTATGTCAATGAAAGGAGAAAGAGAAGTCAGCAAATCCAGGTCATTGCTTCAGTCGCTCTCTCTTCCAGTGGTAACAGTTGAAAATTCCCTGCTGTGTACCCCCTTGTTACATGCTTTGCTCTGGTTCCGATGCTTTGTATATTCTTAAGAGGTTTTCATTCACTCTTTTTTATACACCAGGACATAGTATGTTTTAGCATTTAACAGCATTTAGTGTCTGTGCGTAATATATCGTGTTTCTTCATGTGCTGCAGTTTGAACAAATGGCCTGTGATTTGTATCACGCCTCTAAGAGCTGAGCAGCTGAATGACTTTGAGGCTATCACTTCAGTGCTGCTTGGGGCTGCTGCCAATCCTATTGCCAAGTGACAGGGTTTTTCAACCCAGCAATTGCAAATATATATATATATATATATAATATTTTTTCTACTATGCTAATAACATGGACCTTACAGTACCAAAAAATCTCTGTTGTAAAAATCATTTAGTTCATTTGTGACTACAATATATGAGATGAAAAGTAATTCCTTTATTTAGTAATAGATGATGTTCTTTAATGCTCTAAAGGATATCTCCATGATACTTATTTCCAGGTGAAATTCTTTTAATGAACATGTGTTGTTCTTCCAGTAAGGAATTCTCTCCCACTACAAAGTTCTGAAAGTTTATACAACATGATAATGTGATCATGCCATTGCAAGGCTGGTATTTCCTTAACACCTTCCACCTATATTCTCCTAAAAAAACTTGTGAAAATAGAAGCTGTGAAATTCATGCTTCAGAATCACACAGTGAGTTTCCTTACTATTTTAAAAAGAGGTTAATTTTTAGCAAAAAAAGAGTTTGGTGGAGTGTTTGGTGTTCATATGCTTGTGTTTCAACAGAGCAAGCACTTCCCCTTCCTGGGCATCACTGATAACTACAGCCTGAGCGACCTTAGGTGCCGAACAACGTTCTACACAGCTCTCACCCGGCTCCTCATGGTAGATCTAGGTAAGCGCTCCACAGATGTCCTTGAGATGCCTGGAATCAGCAACGTAAATGCCTAAAAACCTTGAATTTCCAGATCATGTTATTGATATTGCCAGCCGTCCGGTTTCTAGTAGAAATCTGCTTTTTCTAAAAGTGCCAGTGTTTTAGTAAGAGCGTGGACTGGGCTTGTGCAGTTCTACCAGCAATGCCAAACAGGCACTTGGGGAGTTGCCTTTTGACTTGTGCTTTTGAAATCAGAGGTCACATGTATATAAGGCTAAATACATACTTCAGTAGCTAAATATCTTATATGTGTAAATGAACATTTTTAGACCAAAAGGTATTGTACCGATTGTCTACTCCGTTTTTTAATTAAATGAAGAAAATTTACAAGGAAATAAAATTAAGATGAATTTTATTGGTAGTCTGAGGGGGAATCTTTAAATAAATTGATATAGAAAAATATTTGGAGAACAGCTGAATACAGGAAATTCAGAAATTTTGCATTTAGACCCTGTGCTTTTAGAGCATCTGGCAAAGTCAAACCATTGTAGGAAAACCAGCAGTATATTGGTCGATACTGGTATTTCCTTCAAAAAGCACTTTAATTTCTGTTTAATAATTTTAAGATTGCTTGAATAAAGTTAGGCTTTGAATTCTTTTTGTGCCTCGAGTTGCATTTTTAATAAAAACACACTTTTTTGGCATTTAAAATTGCACCATTTTGACCACCTGGTTCACAGCCCAAGCATGCTAAAGTAAACTGAATATTCATTCATATAAATTGTGTAGAAACCAAAGCTAATACAAGAGTACCAAGAAATGTTTTCCTTAGAGAAAAGCTGTTATAGGGTTGCATAAATGTTAGTGATTTTTCTCTTGGGCACTCCGGAGCAGGAGATGTGGGTGGTGGCAGTGCCTGCAGCGCTGCTGTCGGTGCCCTCTACATACAGGTGTTTGCAGCTCTGCCCAGGGAAGCAGCTTTTAAGCATATCTGCTGTGAGCCACACACACGTCTCCCACACTGTGCAAGCAAAGCTTCTCCTTTCCTTCAGGAGCCATAGAGAGGAGATGTACGTGTAGTTCAAACCAGAGCAAATGTAAAATTTACCATGGTAGGTTTGTTGAGGGTGGTTTCTTCCTTTTCTCTTTAATATGACACCATTTATTTGCATATACACTGACCTGTTTTGTTTGATGAGTAGTGCAGTTCGGTGCAGGGACGTAACTGTCTGCGATACCAACGCTGAATTTTAAAAAGAAAATGGAGAAATGTAAAGGTTATCCTCCCAACCCTATTTCCAGAACTAGCTGGTTTGCCCACGAGATGGAGTATTGTTTTTATACCAGCTTTACATTTCCCCCGAGCGCTGTGTAAATACCTTTGAGGCCTGATCCTGTGCAGGGCAGCATCCAGGTGACTTCTTGCGCACTGTCCCCGCATGGCACAATACCACCGTGGGGCTCCATCTAAATGAGTAGTGCTTTTTGGGTTTGTTTTCCCCAAGGAAAAGCCGAAAGCCATTGAGAAAAGCAAAGCATCTGGATGTGCAATATATATGTAGAAATAGTAAATGTCATAAACAATAATTGTTTAATTCCTAGGTGGGTAAGAGGAAGCTGTTGCTGCTTGGGCAATAGCTTTGAAATTTCCTCATGAAGTGTCTTGTTCTGCACATAGGCAATGCAGATTGCAGATATTGTCAGTTACTTTGCTAATTTAAGCTTATGATTTGAAGGGTCTGATAATCCTGTTGACTGGTATAGTAGCAGTAATTTCTAGAAAATGTTTGTTTGCTTTTAAACCAAATCTAGAAAATTGGGTACAAAAGGCCCATATTAAAAGGAAACAATTAAGATACAAAGCCAAGTATTCAGAATTCTGGAAATGCTGTAACTGGGATTGTCTGTGCAATTTTAATGAGCTCTCCATTGTAAATATTTACGTTGTAATGAGGCAGTCTTTAATTACAAGATCACAATAGTTTCTTTCAGAGGATCTTTGCCTCTTGCACTACAGAAGATGTGTCATCCCAGCACAAGGAGTAGATCCCGAGTATTTTATTTCCACTCTGTTGTCATCTGGATTAACATGTTAGTCCAAACTTAGTTTTCTGTTATGAAGGCAGAATTTTTCTTCCTTTTCTGTTATTTTTATTGTACTGCAGTGACTCAGAAATATTTCTGATTCGTTCCTCGCTGTATCCCTATGAGATAAGATGCTGGAATTATACCCATTTTACAGGTGGCCATGTGAGGTAGGGAAACTAAATTGTAAAGTTTACTGCTAATTTCAGGTGCTGCTCTACTGTGCCCAGTAGTTCTGTATACCTAGCCAGAACATACCAGACTATTACCCAGGGAATAACCATCCAGAACTAAGGGACTCTGGGAATCAGAGCATGGGAGTGGTCACACTGTGTTGAATCCAAAGCTGGCCCAGTGCTGTTTCTTTGATTCCAGCAGTTATTGGTGTTCAGGAAGGGCACAATGATTTCTTCGGTGTGCTTTTCCAGACATCACTTTCCAGTGAAGAGAGAGAAGCCCTTATAACAAAGAGCTCTTTAAAGAGCATAAATTAAGTTTGAGCTCTGAATTACTCTCTAGAGCAATCTGCATGAGAGAGCCTTGCTACCCTGGCTGAGGGCCTAAGGATAAGTAGTAGCTATTCCCACGTAATTGCCATTCGAAAGTTTGCTTTCTTTGTTTATAGTTACTTGTTCAGCATCATGTCAGAGCAAAAAAAAACCAATCTAGTCTTCCAGGTTATCTTTCAGCTCCTTTGGAATTTTTTTTCCCTTGTGCACAATATCGTGCTTCATTTACTCTAAATTCCCACTTCTGAAACCAGCGAGACAATGATGTTATACAAATAACACTTACATACTCCTGACTTATCTCCAGAGTGACTTCATCCTGTGTACCAAATATATAAGAGGTAGAAAAAATAGCATGTGATAATAAAAGGTTATTAGCTATTTGGAATTTTGTACTGCAAAGTGTACACCTGAAAGGGTTTCATTTATTGTTGCAGTTTTAATTCTGGTATTTTGTAACTGCTGAGTCTTGATTTCTAACATGAATATTCTTCTAGGGTATTGAGCAAATGCTATTAGATTAGCAGAGAAAAGAGAAATATAGAAAGGAGAAACATGTGAAATGCAGACATATCCCGGTTTCAGGCACAAGTTGTTTGTGATCAGCTATATGTCTTTATACGTATATATATATATACACACACACACACACATATATATATACACAGATGTAGCACAGTAAAAAATAACCTCAGGTAAACCCCACCTCAGGTTTTTTCTTCTTGTAGGTTTTAGTGAAAGTTCCCCTGATGTCAGTGAGATACAAGGCTCAGAACCTGGCCCTTCCAAGCAATGGTGTGAATCTGATGCAATGCTTTTGCGAGGTTGTTCTGGTTTGTTTTCCTGTAGGTGAAGATGAGGACGAGTTTGAGAATTTCATGCTCCCCCTCACAGTGTCGTTTGAAAGTGTGACACGGGTATTCAACAGTAGTTTTGAACAAGAAGAAGCAAAGGTAAGTTTATTTCCATTATTGGGATATATCTTGTTACTGATGGAAAATACTAATAGTGGGGCTGGCATTTATCTTCTGTCTGTCTCTCTTGGCACATATTTTTATATATATATATGTATATTTATAACCTGTTTATATATGTGCATGCATGTGTAAAATTACAACTGTATCTAGAAGAGGTACAAAGGCTATGACTGACTACTGCAAAATAAACCTCACGCAATTAAGTGATAAAGGCCTTGGGAATTTTCAGTGCTTTGCAGGGCAGGTGAGCTTATTTGAGCCGCATTTATAATCAAAGGGACATTTTTTTCTTCAATGGTAGTAGGTCTGCTCGGTATGTAATATTCCCCTTTTCCATGCAAATGTCCTGTTTATATACATGAACATATTGGGGGGGTATAAGGAAACATGTTGTAACACTTTATCACTTGATAAAACACTGCTGCTTTAAAGTATTTTTTCAAACAAGAATTTATTATATAAATCAAGACTTTATTAAATGGCTGGGCATATATGTATAAATAGGAACTGGTCTTGAAGTATTGCATCCTTAAACTGAACAAAGTGATTAGGATAACTGATAGCTAAATAAGGTTTTTATGTGCCTGTGGGAGCCATATTAGGATTGATTTGACAAGTCAGTTCAGCTGTGGCAACAGTCATAATATCTAACACAACATTATGTTTTATTAGTAAAATCCTTAAGTGTAGCAAGCTGTTTGTGTCAAAACAACAGTATATTTTAGGGCAGAAAAGGACTTGCTAGATAGAAGCCTCATCATCAGGAATGATAATACATTAGAGCAGCATTGCATTAAAGAGGTCCCCTTCTCGTGTTACTGAGCAGGCAGTTAACAGCGCGCGCTGGAGCACTCGCTGCAGCGATGCAAGGTAATTTGGAAGAAGCCCTAACAGTGATTTTTAATTTGCTGTTTTGAAATACGATGGAAGCTTAAATACTGCATCATCATTTTTTTATGCATTCCCCTTCCTAAGAAAATAAGCAAATACTCTAGAAATATTTAATAAATAATTTATCTGCATTACGTCTCTGACATTACCAGAAGATGCGTAGTTCACAATAATCATTTGAATTAAGTTAATATTTGAAAAAAAAATAGTACTTAGGCTTATTTCAACAATTGCCTACTCGAGTTTCTACATTTGTTATGGCTTTATGTATTTAATTTTTAATCTGCTTTTCGCTTACTAGATAGATATTTTTCACTTGCGTAGGGTTCATCTTTAACATTCTTCAAGTTATAAATTCTAAAAATCAGACCAAAAAGCTCATTGGTTGGAATTATCCTTTCAATAGGAAATTATATTTATCTCATGCGAGAGATGAGTTCTGTAGAATTATTTTGCTGTTGTCCTGTTTGCTTTTCTGGAAACCGTCGTAGCAGAGAAATTTTAATGGAGTGCCAGTGATATATTCCTAAACTAGCAAGTTCTTAACGACCCTGGAAAGTGACTGCTTGATTACACTTTAACGGTATTTGCAAATAAAATCACAAGTAATTAAGGGGAAATCTCCAGGCTTTTGAGCAAGTTTGATGCATGATAACTGCCTGATTCAGCTTCATCTAGAGTAATGCTGTGTAGACAAGAGCTACTGAGATCAATAGCAACATAATGATAGTGGCAGAATTAAGTGAGTAACCTGAGAACTGTGTCTTCAAAATGCATGCAGCTGCCACAAGCCAGGGCCACACAGTGCACTCCGTGCTTCCGTCCTAAATGTTCATCAAAAGACGCCCTGCAGGAAAATGGAGTTAGATGCTCTTTATTGCTGATCGTGTCTCTTGCCACATTTATCAGGGAAATTGGATTAGCAGTTGGCAGCTGCAGGTAGACAAGGTTCTGCAGTGATTAAATATGCAGCTTGGCTGCATTTGTTGTGACAGACCTTTAGTAAATTCTACTGTAAGCACCATCTGTCTAATTTGTATAAGGAAAACTTGGTGCTTTAAGCTACTGATAAAGAACTAAATCTGTTGCTTTGTCATAAACCAAACTTTTGCTCTAAATTCTCTTAAATGTAATTTATTAGGTTAAAGCCATTTTTCTATCATGATGAATAAATAATACGTGCAAAAGTGCTTTCAGGTACTTCATTTTGCAAGTGCTGAAAACAAAAACAGTTGCATTCTTCAATAAAATGTTTAGTATCGCTATCCACAGGGAGATGACACTCCTAAAATATCAGTAGGAAAATGGTCCAGGACTGCCAAATTCATTTAATTTGTGGTTTTTACTAGCACTTTCTATCTGGTTAGTTTGGGGAGGTTTTTTTTCTTTTTAATATTTCTGAAATAAACTATTGGAAAAGAGTTGTGACGAGGGAGCTCTCTTTTTTAAAACACATTTGTAAGCATCAAATCTGCACGCAAAACGTGTTTGGGTTTCTTTTCCAGTGAGATCAAATATAACCAAAGATGGCTTACGTAATTAGTACGTGCTTTGGGCTTTCTTCAGCGCTTCATTCCTTGCTTTCCTTGCTTTTTTTCATATATATATTAATAGGAAGAATGTCAAAAAAAAAAAAAAAAGTCTTTGATTTGTCTCCTTGGAATTTCTGTGTTTGTCCAGGCAATCCAGTTAAGCACGGTATGGCCCGTCTGGCCTGCAGCTTAGGAGTGCTTTGCTTTATAGTTTTGACATCATCTGGCTTGATAAAAAAATAAATAAATAAAATGCACAAAAAGAAGCATCTGAGGAGAAAGCAGTTAAATAGCAACATGCTATCTTTAGCCGGTTTGGAGAAACTCCGTGCTGTTAAATTATTTAAAATCCTTGATTTTTCAGCTTGCACACATTAAAAGTTTTCACACTAAGTGCCAAATGTTGCAAACAGCACTTTAACAGAATGATTTTGCTTTGATCCCTGTAGCAGTTCCTGAATAATTTATCACAGGTTATTGCCTTAATTCTGGAGAGGGATAGAGCAATAAAGGCAGATGAAAACACTCCAGTTGAAACACCTTGGGGCCTGCTCATTCCTCTGACACGGCTCTTTTGTTGGAACTATTTAGAGGTTATTAAGACGTGTCTCCAGAATTAAGAGTATGCTGTAAGGATGAAGACAGCCATCTTAATTCTAAAGACAAAGCGCAATGACCCCTCACCTTTTTTTTCCTTTGCTGTTATTATATCGCAGAATTATGAGGGTAATATTATGGCTGCCCCCAGTAGTGCGGCAGTGGCGGCGGGTCTGTCAGGCTGCATGTGGGGAGGCCGCGCGAGGCCGGTGCTTGGCACTCTCCAGCTGTGCCGTGTTTCTTGCCCTTCCCTGTGAATATTTATTTACACGTATGGCTCTTTTGGTTGAAGAAAATCCACTGAAACGCCTTTCGCTGGAGTGGGGGGCGTTAGACCTAAAGAGACAAATTTTTCACACATAAGCAGGCCTGCCACCCTGATGGTGGTGAGGTAGGACGTTGTGATGCTCAACAGAACCACTTCATTTGGGGGAAAACCCCTGTCTGAAAGCCCCCGAGAAGCTCCCTCGCTGTGGTCCTCATTGGGTCACCTCAGTGGTGGGAGCAGCAGCCGCGGTGCGTAGGCCACGCGTTACTCTGCGGTTACAAGCTCTGCAAACCCCGCGGGGCACCTGCCTCCAAGCAGGCGTATGAGCATATCATGTTGTTCATCGCTAAGGATTTTAGGTGGCTGCCACCCAAACCATTGAGCAGCCTGGCATTTTACAAGGCAAGGACATGATATGCTTTGCGGAGCAAGCTCATTTCGTACGACTAGTGCCATTAATAGTATGGAAGTTCTAGTGAAAATGCCAGAACATAAAGAATGCAAGCCGAGAAACACAGTTTATGTGGTGATAGTTCTTCTTTCTCTAGACTTCTCTAGAGTGTTCTCTAGACACTCAAACGGTGTCCAAAATTGCCTGGTGTTTGTGATGGTTCTCACCAGTACGTGGGACCGTGGCTTAAAGAAAGTGGCACATACACATTTATTAAATATTTTTTAAAGTCTTGTAACTGAACTGTTTGCTACATATATTTGCAAAGAGTATTTTCTTACTGCCAGTTGTTTTTCTGAAGAAAAGAAACAATTTGTATGTTAAGGGAACATGGGTTTTGTTGCTTGGTTGTCGTAGAGGCCATAGTAAGATGGTGGCTGCTCCTCCCTAAGGACATCCTGGCCAAAGGCAGTTGGTACCTGCAGAAGCACCAGCCTTGTCTCTGCAGTTCTACTCGTGTCCCTCGCTGTGTCTGCAACAGCCCACAACCATGAGCAGCCTATATATAATATATATGTACATTATGCTGGAGCTCAGCATCCCTTCCCAAAGGGGTGTTGTTGCTTAGCTCTTATTTTTTTCACTTTTGGCCACCATGTCTGCTAAACAGTTATTTTCTGTGTGGACAGAATAGATGAAGTATGGAAGTATAAATGAATATAAAGTTACAGTTGTATATGCCATCTTCCCTGTATTGAACACTTCCTCTCCGGTGATTTCAAAGTCCCATTAAAGTTAATGAGAGTCGAGACCTCTGAGCATCTTGCAAGTTCAGGCCATTTCACTGCACGACAGAAAGGAAATGCAAATATTAAAATACTCCTAGCAACCACACCAGTGTTTGATAGCGAACCTGATTTATTCTCAGATAAATCTATGTGCCTTTAAGTCCGTTGGGCTCATTTGACTGCATGGGAAAAGTCGAAATGACTTAGCTTGTTGTAAGGGTGCCCTTAGCAGTTTATCAAGGAATCGGTCATATTTTTTTGACTAATTTAAATTTGGTATGTGAATCTTACCATGTATATTCCTCAGCTTAAAAATATTCCCTTGTGGCCAAATAATATATATTTGAAAGTTTTCTCTATATATGTTGTGTTCCATGCTTCTATGTTTTTTTGTTTTGTTTTGTTTTTAACTTTGCTCTGCAATACTGTGATGTTTCATAATGAAAAAAGAACAAATCCCAGCTGTACTACGTGGATAAAATGTATTAATACTAATTAGTTGTAAATATATATATAAAAAAAACTTATGTCTAACTATATTGGAAAGTTTAAAAATATGTATTCTGAATATTTTTCCTTCACTAGTGTTTTTTATTGCTTGTTTCTATTAATTTTCCTGAAAACAGCCCTTAAGTAATGGCTAATTAGCTACATGAAAAGCTTTGCTGCTTTAGAACTTGACGGATTCTGAACCCATTTTTCAATCATTTAAGAAAGAATAAATGTTTTCATCTTAGAGTTAATACAGATAAAGAGATTTGCATGGTCTTCTGTTAATTTTTAAAAAAAAAGTCTCTCTCTGAAGAAATTACCTTGGAAAATGACTAAAAAAACATTTTTTAGAAGTATATGAAAAAAACAGTACAGTGGTAATCTTAGCGTAACCTTAATTGTAACTTCTGTTATGAGCGTCAATTAGCCTTCCACCTCATTTAAAATATTACGAACTAAAATTAACATTTTATTGTTATTGTTACTTTTGATATATTAATCCAGGAAGCATTTTTAAACTTTAATATGCCGTATTCATATATTACGCTTTAATTTGCATTATTCATTAGTAGAGTATATTGAATAATCAAAAGCCTTTCCGAAGCGTTTTGCTAGTGTTATCGCTGCAAAAGCCGTGCAAATCCGGGTCATTAAAAGAATCTTTGTGCCCTCTATGGAAGAGGGCTTGAGCGAGACATTTAAACTAATGAATCAAAATCAGATATGTGGTCATTATTGGCTGATTATTACTCCATCTGCTCTGCGCTAACGTGAAAATCAATTACTGTGTCTCTTTCCCACTGACAGCGTATGTTGATCGGGCTGGCAAGAGACCTTCGAGGGATTGCCTTTGCGCTCAACACAAAGACCAGCTACACCATGCTGTTCGACTGGATGTATCCTTATTACGCGGTGACAATACCAGCTCTGTGCACAGAGGGACACCAGGCCCCTGGCATTACTTTAATAGTATGGCACAGTGGGGAAGAGGAAGCAAAGCTAAATGAACTAATGTGTAATCAGCTAAAATTACAGCACAATGGCAACCATGCGGTTAACTGGGAAAGACCGCGGAGAGGTCACTTTTTTGTTGTGTCACACTGGTGATCTAGGAAACATACCCAAATGGTTTCCCCCGCAGCCACGAGTCCAGCACGTTTTGATTTAAAAATAAATAAATAAAGGAGGAAAAAAAAAGGCAAAAAAGAAAAAAGCTGCATCTTTAACTCAAAGTACAATGTACCTACATTTGGTTTAACATCAAAAGTGCTTTAAAAAAAACAAAAGTGCTATCTGGGGAGCTTTGTCTCGCTGGTATGAATCATGTCTTTAATTTAGTCAGTTACTTTCTATTTATGTCAACTTTATTAATATCGCAACACCTGCAGTCTTCTTGATCAGCAGAAAATGGGCAGCTCTGAAAACAAAATCCAGATCTTTAGGTTGTAGCTTTCCTCAATAAGTAATGATAATGAAACTGAGTTTCCTTTCCAATATTGCGTACGTTCTTCCTGTTATGCCAACAAATGCAGTAATACTCATGAGTATTTTCTTGATACCATAGAGAAATGTTTTATATTTTTATAAGTGCAGTAGCTGTCATTCTCTCTTTTCAGTACAGAATTATGTAGGTAACAACCTACTGGAACATTTAATGACAAAAATATCAATATAGCAGTTTTATAATTTCATTTTCCCAAAGCTGTCATTTGTATGTTTATGTGCTTTATGGACAGAAAAGGTGACATACAAGCACATTTGCATGCTTCATCAGAAATCAACCTTTTAAAAATATTCTTATTTGAAGGCCATAATGAAATTGAGCTGTTCACGAGTGATGTCTCTGGAGCAGACGGAGAATGGGGAGGCCACCCGGAGCCAAGAGACGCTGGGTCTGGTGGCACCTTTCAGCTAAGCGGTTCTGGACGAGCACAGGCTCCATTTGCCTGATGCAGCTGAGAGAAAGAAAGTCTAAAACGGAAAGCTTGCATAGTCCTAATTTCCCATAGAATTAGTGGGAAGTATCACTTAATTTCAGTTTTAGAGGCCTGGAGAAAAGATGTACTGAAATCACACTGTGAGTTAGGATCTCGTTTGCTAGTAGGCACCACTGGGGTACGTTTAACTTTATTAGCATACTGTCTGTGCTTGTGTTTCTATAAAAATTAATAATAAAACCTGGAAGATGTGTGAAACTTACTTAATTTGGCCTAGATAGTGGAAATAGATTGGTATTGCTTACATTTCAAATTCATTTTACTTTGTTTTTCTTACTAAGGCGGGAGTATCATGCCTCCTCTTTTGTGCAGAACTGCAAATCTCGGTTACTGGAGGAGGAATAGGAGACTGACCTCCTCCACATTTGAAAGAAATAGATTCATCCGTGGAGGCTTTTTAGGCGTGGATCCAGAATACATACTCCTTAGGACCCTTTTCTGGATGTTTTTTTTTTTTTTTTCATTATTTGTGAATTCTATCTTACTAGGGTTTTTCT
>NW_010584376.1:189536-221260 GCF_000705375.1 Tinamus guttatus | reverse complement strand
TCCTGCTGTCATCAGTTTCTGAAAGGGCTCTAGATTACAGAAGTGGTCTTTCCACTACTTACGTGTGACGTGGAAAAATTGTCCATGTTTTCTCTTCTGTGAGAAGTTTTACTGCCCATTAAAAGTATTTCAAGATGCTGCAATTAATCAGAGGTGAGTAGCTGCTATTAAAAAGTTTTTAGCGTTTAGCACCAATTCCCACTTTGCAAGATTAATTGCTTTAGTTCTATGTGATCTTTTGAACATACAATTGAATGTGTGTTAAATTCAAATGCTTTTCTCAAAACCTTAACACCTAAATTGCTCTTTGAAGGCATAAGGAAAACTTTAATCCTTAGTATTCTGTGCTTCTTTTAAAGTATCTTTGTCTTTTAAGCATATGTAACCTTGGCAGAGATCTGGAAAAGGTAAGCAAGTAAACCAAATGACTATCATAAAAGAACATAAAACTATGTTCTGAAGCAATATTTCCACCCGACCATCTGAAAATTGTGTGATCCAGTTAAAAGGATGAATAGTTATATGCATTCCAGTCCCTCAGGGGTCACTGCAACTTTTGTGCTGTACCATAAGAACTAGAAACTTAAATCTTTTTCAAGTAAAACTCGACACACGTTAAACATGATTTTACGGCTGAAGCAGAGCAAAACTGGAAGATCTGTAGGAAACGTCAAGAAATGGCAACAAAACATATGCTTATTTATTTTACCACGTCAGCCAAGACTTGCATAAGCTCACAGCAAGCTCCTCAAAGCAGCTCAGAAAGACTCCTGAAACTCAGAGTACATTTGGTTGAAATCTCAACTCGAGCAATTACCTTCCCGAACTAACAAAGCCTCCGCGTGGCGGCAGGAGACAAGGGAGACGTGTAAGTGCCCGTCTCATCCTTTCCTTGTGCTGCCCTGGCAGGGCAAGTTCTACCTTCTCTCTCATGTGTAGTGATGTATAGAGCGGTAAAAATAGTAATAAGAAGTACTTAGCTATTCTCAGCAATTTCACTGGCAACAAACTGGACAAGAAGAAGATTTCCAGCGATGACTTAACAGTTACGGTACACCTGGAATCTTCTTGATTTGCAAATCTATAGGTAAATAAAAATGTGACCTGATAAATAATCTCTGCCCTGTCAACACTGATGAGAAATCAGTAACAGAAGCAAGATGGCTTTAGATTTCTCACCAACACCAGAACACAGTTCACAAGTGATCCCTGCTGTACATGTGATTTTTCCTAAAGCTGGGCAACGCTGGTCAAGGTGGTTTTGGTAACACTGATGCGCTCGTGCAAATGGGACCACGAGTGCTTATTTCTGCTTGGCAGATCCTGCCTTGTGTTCAGGGCCCTACCAGCGTGTCCCGACCTTGGGCTGATTTATTGCTGGTGTTGACAGGGCACGGAAGGTAATTCCAACTAAGGTGTCCGTATGGATGCTGTGCATTCCGCAGCACAGGATGCAGAGAGCCCATAGATGGTCCCGTATCCTCGCTGCGGCCGTGCAGCTGCTCAGCCAAAGGTCTGAGTCTTGGCTGTTAGGGCTAGAGCGAGGGATTAAAAATAAACATCTGAGGGGAAAAAAATGGGAGGCTTTGGAATAGTAGAGTCCACCATGCCTCCTGCCCAGTATATTTCCCTTTTAATTCTGTATGGACAGCTCCTCCTTGCTATGTGTCTTTAGACTCCCATTTCTATAGGAATGATGTTTCCGTGCATCTGGGACCATCTATTTCTTGTTCTGTGCTTTCTTTACGTTTTAGTAAACCTCTTCCCTTTCATTATAGGCGACTGACATAAAAATAATATTTTCAATATGCTGTTTTTATTTATCTACGTTCTGTCATGATATACTTTGATGTAAGTTTTTAATTTTGCTTCAGCTTTCAGCTGTTGGAGCAGTTACTGCTCAGGGTCAGCTGTGAGGTTAGCCGCAGTAGCACAGAACAATTTCCTGCCCTCGCAGCCCAGGTAGCATTTGGATGTGGATTAAATTTTACCGCATTTTTCAGTAGCCAGACACAATTATTTCTAATGAGCTTTAAATTGCTTCCAAAACACGTGTTTCAAAACTTAGTGTGGTAATCCATTCAGTGCTCGCAACTTTGGAGGATTTCAGATTTTTGGTTAAAATCATTCTTGCTGTATAAGAGGTGTTTTTAATGAGCAACTTAGCTTAAAAGCAGAGTGCTCACTGCGCGCACTTCCTGCTCCTCTCCTCACTTTCACGATCCTTGTTCCACAATATATTGCTCTTCATTACGGACTCAGATCTCATAACCTGTGTTTTTTTGGCAAATTTATCCTGGCCCTGTGCATGCTTTTTGTGTTGATCTGAAAGATTTTTACGCACATTTTTCTTCTTGTGGCAGCTTTAAAAAAATAGTTATGAAGCTAGCTCTCATCTTTGATTCATGTTTTGCTTTTGCTTTATTTTTGTTTGTTTTTTTAATGTATGGCCACTTCCTTATTCTGCCCTAACATTTTAAATGCCTGGAAAGTGTATATTCAAAACTACCTTTATGGGGCAGCAGTGAATAATAAAAAATATGAAAAAGGAAAAGGTGCCGTATACATTTTTCTCTATAAATACAATAAATTTTCACAACCTTTGTTTAAGCTCACCGAAGTCCTTTTCTGACTTCCATCCAATTCACACCTATTAGTTGTGTTGTTATAAATACTGCTTATTGGGCTGAGATGTAGAACAGACCCTGCTGAGCTGAAGCTCAGCCGTAAGGTAGTGATATTTGTCTGACGGTTGCTGTTGTAGCAGCTATTGGAAAGGCAGGGAAAGGGCAGGTGTCCATCTTGACGTGCTCCTGTGTGCTTGAGGCGGGAGGGAATGTGCTTTGCAGAACGCATTAAGAATTTGGTGTGTGGTGGATTTTATTATTTTAGTTTTAATACTCTGTAGTGACACCAAACTTCCCTGATTAGTCTCTACAGACTTTTCATTTTAACGACAGCTATGAATTTGGAATACAATTTTTAAATTCTGCAGGCAAAAGGTCATTATTACACTGATTTCATTTCTTCAATTGTTTCTTCTAGCAACAGAAGTGAATAAAAGGGTATTTTGGTCCTCAACTACAAGTGTTATAAATGTAAGAAGAACCTTCATGGCTGAGGAGCTTTTCTTGACCTGTTTCCAAATATCTCAAAATTAGTTTATGTTCAGTAGTATCTGTGGTGTGTGAAAATATTCCCCTGAAGCTTCTGCTAAATGTTACAACTAGATCCCTTTTTTTATCTAGTGAGGCATAGCACCATAGTTCATATTTTTTTTTCAATAACTAACGTTAAAGCTTTGGTCTTTGTTGTAGCGTTAGAGCTAATGAATCATAGGTGATGGCTTGGGGCACTGGTAACAGGGACCACAAGGTCTTTCACCTCTGCTGAAGATTTGAAATCAGCTGTTCCTACTCCTAGGCCCTTTTAAAATGAGTCCGCCAAGGCAGAAGAGTCCTCTGCAGACACTATCTACTTAAAAAAAAAAAAAAAAAAAAAAAAGTTTTTTTATCTTTTACTAATCCCATATTCAGCTCTGGGTTTCCACTGGAAGGCCAGGCCGATCTCCTCTGTCATCCCCCTGCCCAGGGTGAAGCAGAGTGAGGGAGCGGGGTTTGTGCCTTCCTGTATTGAATGTGGTATGTTGATAAATGGATTTTAAGCTTTAGAGTTTTGAGGGTTTGTTTCCCTGGAATAATAAAAATGATGGCAGAGCTGCCCTAGTGTCCACATCCTAGGCCTTGTGTTCCCAGGCTAAGGTTTCTTAGTTTCTTTCACCATTCCTCAACATTCTTTTTCTCCCATCGGTTTCCAGCTAATTCCATATTAAGTAGCTAATTGCTGCATGGACAACTCCTGAGCTCTCTGTTTCCTGGAGCACTTCAAGGAGCTCAGAGCCTCTGGTGCCACCCTGGGAGAGCTCAGTCATCCACCTCAAGGTGCTCCTTGCCCTGGGCCTAGGACATTGCCTTGCCTGGCAGATATTTGTATTGGTATTTGTGTTAGTGGAGTAGAGCTTTTCAACTCATGGTTTATTAGCTGAGGAAACCAAAAAAAGTTCATTCAGAAAGATTAAAAAGTGTTATATCAAGAAGTCAAGTTTGGTCATAAATTTTTCCTACCTAACAAGGATGGTAGGAAGTTCTCCTGTCTTCTCTAGTTCTAGTGAAGCTCTCTTCCCACTTCTTGCAGGCCTCAATTCCTGCTTCTAAGTAGTTTCCTGACTGGACTCCTGATCTATCTATTATGCCTGTCTATTCTTCCTTTACAATCTGCCAGATATGCTCCCTTGTGTTGGGCAAAAGTGTTGAAGAACATTAATGTTTTAAATGGAAACTATCCTTCTCTTTATATTATTACATTAAACTCTACCAAAAGGGTAATATGTGTTCAGTGTTTAGAAACAAGGCTTTCTGTGTTATTTTTTCAAAGTGAAAAATGTAAATTCTTCCTTATTGATAATATGTAACCTGAAGCAAAAAGAATTGAAGGTAAGGGTGGTATATGTTCTGCAGATGGGAATTTGCATGGGTGGAAAGGAGAGCTGTGTGAGGACAGAGTTTTGTATCAGACATTAGTATGTATTAGATGACATTTCGCTTTTATTACTCCAAACATTATTTTCGAACGGATGCTAGTATAAACTGCTGAGGTCTCCACATTGCTGTTCAGTAGCCAACCATGTAAGGGAAAAATCGGGAATCACTGTTTCGACTGTTTTCCTGTGGTCTCTGAGAGGATAGGATTCAGTTCCCAAACTCACCACAGTGATTTGTAGGCCATCTCAGGCAAGGTTTTAAGGACTTATTTGAACAGCCTGTTATAGAAGAAAAATTTCTCCTAACTGCCCTTCACAGCTGGCAGAGTTTGGGGTTATAAACAGTAAACAGTCCCACTTGCTTTTCACTCTTTGGGTCAAGGTGTCCTATAATAGTCGCAACAACTAAAACAGATACCAAAGCAGGTGAGCTGAACATATGATCTGTAAACATGTGCTTTTATTGGTAAGAATACTTGAAAATCCAAGGTTATGTGCTGTTTTTGTCTAGTTAATGAACATGAGCTACTGCTGAGTAGTAACAGAATGTACGAGCAGGCACTTGGCTTCAGTTGGGGTTGACCTAATGAGGCGGCCCCATGGTAGAACTCAAGTGCTTAGTCTTCACTGTGTTCATTTCTACCATTTTAGCTCGCTTTCATTAATTGCTTCAGGTTATAAAAACATGTTTTAGTCATGAAGGCAAACTCTGGGGTGTTGTGAAGATGAGCATTAAATTATTACAAGCTACTTAGAAAACTTGGTCATGAGGCCTTATGAATAGTTAGGCTGGTAGGGAAGATTGCGGAGGGATCAGCGGTGCTGCCACGCAGCGGAGCCAAAAGTCACTATTGCCTGTTAATAGCAACAGCAAATATTTACAGGTAGCTCAATTTTTTTCAGTTATAAGCATGGAGTTTAATTAAAGTTATTCCCATCTGTGGCTAGTAAAATAGAGGGTTTTGTAATGGTCGTATTTGTTTTCTGAGGGATATATTAAGTGTGCGTATACATCAGCAACCATCCCAAGAGACCTCCACGGTAATGGACAAAACCAGGCTATGCTGCAGAATGCAAAACTATAAAACCATGTGTTGCAACTGTTCAGATTAAGGAATTCGGGAGTCAATAATGGAAATTCCAGAGCTTGTCTTTTATTTTGCATTCTAATTCTTTGGTTGCTTTAAAGCTCTAGTCATGCCTACTTAACCTATCTTTTACATCAATAGCAGAAACAAATTTTCTTGCAAGTACTTATGAAAGTAAAGACAAATAAAAATGAATATAGATAGTGCAATGGAAGTACTGTAGATTTCTGGGTGCTTATATAAGTTTCTTTCTTTCTTTCTTTTCTTTCTTTTTATGAAAACAGGTAATCAGATCCTCTCTCTTGGGACTTTGTCAAAAGATCAGGTTTATCCGTTGAAACTCAAGGGCATTTCCATCTGTTACTCTGCACTCAAATCTGCCTTATGTGGAAATTATGTCAGCTTTGGCGTCTTCAAGTTGTACGGGGACAACCACTTTGACAATGTACTTCAGGCCTTTGTCAAAATGCTGCTTTCAGTATCCCACAGTGACTTGCTAGTAAGCAATTACTCATCTTGGGAGTCTTTATGTGAAATATGAAATAACACCACCACAGGCTTTGTATTGTTATAATGAAACAGAGGGATCTAGAACAGCTCAAACACAGCTTTCAGTCCAATTACTTGAATTTATTTGTATAGTGACAGCTAAAATGCAGGTATGATAAAACTGCATCTAAGGCAACAGCTTTTCCAGAATTTTCGGGAAGCTTGTCTTGAAAAGGAGAAAAGCCAAATTCTGTTCCTTTTTACATTTCTACACCTATTTAAATTACCTGGATGCACTGTAAAAACATTGCAACAGATTGAGCTGCTCTGTAATTAGCTCCAATATGTAAATTGTAACAGTGTTTTCTACAAATTTTTAAATTTCTACAAGATTTTCTGCAGCATTAAAACACTATTTTGTTGCCTTGACACCATGTTTTCACTCCTCTGTGAGAAGGCAGCAAATCTTGTGTACTCTCTGCCTTAATTTGATCTGTGACGCTTTCTTGATGCTGTTTTTGTTCAGAACTGCTGTTTTCTCGCAGTAAGGGACCAGACAGATAGTTAGATTGTTAATACGCAGATTTGTACGTGCCACAAAAAAAGGCAGTCCTTAGAACCAACAAAGCTGCTCTCAGACCAAATTAGTGTATTGGCTGTATAATAAAATATACATATTTGGCACTTTCCTAGCAATTCCAAAAATAAATGCCTTGAATACTGGTCATTAAGATGCTGATTGTGCCACGGGGTTCAGGCAGATGCCTTTGCGTGCCCGGAGCCTTTTGGGAAGTCAGCGAGTGGAAGCACAAAAGTGCATCTAAGAGATGCCTTGGGGAAATCTGTGCTAAATCTCCAAGGTTTCCTGCCGAGGTGGCTCCCAGCTGCCGCCCTGATCACGGTCGTGTTTGCTAGACTGAGAGCTGCGCAGCAGGTGATACCGTTACTGTATTACAAAAGCTGTATTTTGGGCTAATAATGAGCTTATAGTCTATGGTAAATCTGAAAAGTAGAAAACATTTTGTCTATAAAAAGGTCTTGATTCAATGACTAAATTAGAATTGATAACACAGTAAAGGGATATATAAAATATATTTTCCTATCAGCTGTTAATGTTATTAATGACCATATTTGCTATCAATGTATACTTTGTTTTTCAGCAATATCGAAAACTAAGCCAGGCCTACTACCCGCTTTTGGAGTGCCTGACCCAAGATCACATGAGTTTCATTACCAGCCTAGAGCCCCATGTCCTAATCTATATCCTCACTTCAATATCTGAAGGACTAACTGCACTAGGTAAGAATTAGTAAAACTCAGCTAAAGAACAAATTCAATAAATAGGTGCTTAAAATTTCTTTGTAGCTCCAAAAGTGAGTGGAGAGATTTTTCAGCCAAGTTCAAACAGAAGTAAAATGCGTTAGCATGCGAACAGGAATCTATGGGGTGTTGTTTTCATTTGATTTGCATAGCTGTTGTGTCAGTAGTGCTTGTTTTGCACAGGTATGGTATGATTTGAGAAATTTGAAGATATCTCAATCAACAGAAAAGAGAAACTTGATTTTTTTAAAATTATTTATTACTTCCCGAATGTAATCCCACTTTCAAGTGGAATCAGTGTAAGAAAAACATACTTTGAATAATGGTGAAAAGATTCCAGTCTGATTGCAGATCATTTAATTCCTTTGCACTCTTTAATGTACTCTTTTTACCAGATTGCTGTCTAAAAAAATTTATTTGGGGAGTGGGTAGTTAAAATCCATTTAGGATCTGAAGAAGGAGACAGGGGATTTGGGGAAAGGAAAATAAACGAGCTACATTTTGATCACGTAAGAATATCCTGCATTTATAAATTTTTCTGTTCGGAAAGCTGCCTAAAACCTTACAGTAGTCTTCACTGATTAGGGTGGTGTATTAAGAGAAAAATGGGAATGTCTAACAGTCGCGTGTATAGATGTTTCTCCGTAATAGCTAGTGTTTCTCATTACCGCCAAGTGTCAGTCCAGCCCCAGAGGAATGCACGGATGCGCCGAGCCTCGCAAGGCGTTCGCCGTGTTAAACACATTCAGCAGTTTCTGCTGCAGGAAGGAAGCCATTCCTGGAGAGAAAATGGGAATTGAATAGCTAAGCAACAGTAGTAAAGAAGTATTCAGGTCATTTTATTATATAATGCTGAAATCCATCTTCCCCCAAATATTTTGAGTGCTTTGTCATATATAATGATGGTGCAGCAATTTCTGCTGCTAGGATGGTTCTGCTGTGAGTCTGCCTGTTGATGATTTGCAAATGAATTTATTGCACTGAAGGACGGCTTGATTGACAGCTACCAGTTTAGCAGGCTGTGTTCATCATCAGTTATTATTCCACATTACATCTCTTCCACTTGAGATATTGGCTCTATTCATTTTAATAATTCACTAACGTACCAACTTTAAAAACCTCTTTGAAAGCCTATTTGGATTCATGCAAAAGAGAGAGAAGAAAATGTAAAAGCTATATACACATTCCACGTTCATGCTAGGTGGGTCTTTTCGCTCAGAAGGTGTTTCCCCTCTCACTCCAGGAAGTGGGAGGAGTAAGAAAAATAGGTAGTTCAAATTGTTGTTTAAAACTTCTGTGGTTTAGGTGCTTGGGAGTTTCATCATGAAATATTAATTTTGAGGTATACAGATGTTTTCTTAAAAACTTCAACCAATTTGTACTCCTGATATTCTTCAACTCTTCCAACTCACTTTTGCTTAATAATCCTTACATCACCTAAAACAAATACAAATGTTGTAGGAGACTAAAACCAAGTGTTTAACACTTTTTTCTTTAATGTCATCTGAATTTTTGATACGTGATATCCATACAAGACATTAAATTCATGCTATGGATTCAAGAAGTTTTATTTGTGTAGTGAATGGTTTTCCACACTCTTACAATGACTTGTCCAGATGAATTACATGTTGAGTTTGGAGCTCTTAATATAGATTATACCATCATCTTGGGAGTTAGTTAGCTGTCACCACCACCATTTTCTTAAGATTTATACTTCTAAAACTTTGATTCCTTTGAAAATCTTGGTATCTGGGGCATTTCTGACTCGGTGAAATAAATATGTCTTTTTCTTGAGTTAATTTGTCATGTATATCCCTATGCCCTTGGTAAGTGGGCAAGTGTAACCCAGTATAGCTTTTTGTTCACTGAATTGTATCAATGCCACCAAAATAAATAAATAAATAGTAGGGTCCAAATAGTAGGATCAGGGCTGCAAACCAGCTCAGGGGGACTTTTAAACTGATAAAAACATATGCATCTTTTTTTTTTTTTTCTCCAGAAACACGTTTGAAATAGCTAGCCTTGTTTAGGAAACTACATATCAACCAAGCACTACGTTTTCATGGGAAGAAAAAAAATGTTTGACTTTCTCCTATGCCCTTTATGTACGTAAAACCTTTGAGGCTCTCATCGTGATCACCTATAGGCTAAACATTCCCCAAATCCTTATTTCTAAGGGAGATGCATCTGTTTCTCACTAAATCTCTTGCTTGATTCCACATTTTCTAAATCCTGCAAAATAGTATGTATTCCTTAAGAAGCCCCTAGCAGTAAATCAGCTATAATGGAAGGCCTCCTGTAAGCTTTTCTTGTGAGGATAAACACTCAGTTCTCTTCTAAAGTGTTTACCTGGCTTTTTCACAGCTGACTCAGTGGATCAGAGCCTTTTAATGTGGTCTGCCTGGCAAGTTGTCACTAATCTCTGTGAAGCTTTTCTAATTCTCCTATGATTAATAGTATAGTATGCTATTCATTGAGGGAAAAGTAAAACAATTCTTTCCATCTCGCTGCCTAATTTAGATGTTAAATTGCCAAATCCATCTGCTTTCCAGGTTTAGTCTCAAAAGCAAATAATACTGGTACTGAGCTGCAAGAAATGGATGGACAGGGAAAATACCACTTCACTCTCTCCCCTCACCTTTATGTGAAAAACAGCCCAAAATCTTTTAATTTGCAGCGATTCAGTAATGTCACCAAACTGCTCAAAACCAATCCCCCTTCAGCATGCTGTTGTCATATTAAGACCGAAAAGTGTCCTCCAATTATTTTTGTTGACTGTTTTTTTGGATAATGCAACAGTTATACTCAACATTCAGTTACTTGACCTAATAGCTGATTAGGATTAACTACATGAGACAAAACTACACAGATAAGTAAAAAACGTTGTACTGAGCTATCACTGCTGACACACACGTCGCTACCACTGGCACCTTCAGTGACTGCAGCCTGCTTGCTTAAAAACCCCCAAATTAGCTCCTAGATAATAAGATTTGACTGGAAACAAGACACTTGCATTGATCGCATCTTTTCCTGATTATCCAGGCTTTCATCTCTGTGTTTTTATTACTCTGTCTCTATTCTGTCTTTTCCATCCATTTCTTCTCTCTCTACAGCCCTGAATTGGTAGCTCCTTGTTTCACTTGTTTATTCTATTTATTTGGTTGCCTGGCTTGTCTCATTAAGATTTAGTGAGAAGCTGTTCTGCTCCACCGCAAGGTTCCACATGCCCAGAAGAGTCATTCAAGGGAGTTTGCTTGACGCTCCCTGTCTGTTATATCCTTGCAATCAAAAGGAAAAATGAGCATAGAGAAGCATATTTGATATATAGTTATGGGCAAATTTAAGTAGCTCTTAACACTCATATCAGATTCTCATGAGCAAATGATAGCATAGACCTGTCTGCTGTCCTGCTAAAATCACTTACTGTCGAATGTAAAATATCTACTTGTACAGTATCAGCATGTTTAGAACTACTGCTGTTTTGTAAACTGATGATAGTGATTTACTTTGTATTATTCAATTTAAAAAGAAATAGAGTTAAGCAGTGGTTTAGAAATACAGCAGAGCCCTCCTATGAAATATGTATTTTCAAATATCTCACTTGTTGTTATTGATGGTGATTCAATTCCGCCATGAATTGCATTTCTAGTTTATATGCAGGACTCTTAGTTGAGAGCGCAATGAGTGCCGGATCCTGCCGTCTGCTCTGGCAAGAACCGTAACTTCGAGCTCAGCCTGGTGCAGGCAGCGTTTTCTAAGGTCCTGCTCTGGTGAATTCGGTTTTAGGAAGTCCTTTGGCCCAGTAGAGGCAGAGTGAAAACACCCTGGCTCGCTCCTGTGAGCAGTAAGATGCCTTGAACCTCCTGCTATAAATCAGATGGATGCTTTGGAGAATCAAATCCGAGGAGTCCATTTGTAGCTGCCTTCCCTGCAAATGTTTTCTCAGTATTCATTTCAAAATGTTCTTAGGAAAAAAAACAGTTTTTAGGTGGCGAAGAGTTAACAGTGTCAGCACAGAGCTTAAGGAGTTAAGCAGACACAGATCAAAATACTTCAGTGTCTAGAGGGATGTGTTTAAATGAACACTGCAAGGTTGGCAGGCCTCCAAATTAGCATAGTTTAAAGAATTCAAGGTACATTTAATTGGATCCTTCTAATCCCTTTTCCCTCAAAATGAGCATTTTAACAGTTTAATTCCTTTTGCAACCCCCACACATCTCTTACTCCAGTGGCCCATCTAAGATAAATACTGTGAACTATAAAGGGCCTGGAGAAGTTGTAGCTGAAGTCAGTGGAAGCGGGTTAGAAGCTGCTGTCGTCTGGATGTGGCATTTGCTTTTGCAGCGAATCTCGGTTAGCTAAACCGCGCACGCGACGAAGCAGAGCAGTGAACACACACGCAGAGCTTCGCCTGGGCCAGCAGCTCTTGAAAAACGTCTCCAACCAAAACTGCAGAACGGGAGTCGCAGCATCCCGGTTGCAAATGTTCCAGTTGCGGCCGCTGTTCCCAGTTCCAGAAGTCTCTCAGGTGTCAGGCCAGAAGGAAGCAGCAGCTGGCAAGGGGGAAGGGCTGCGCTCCTATTTTCGAGAGGAAGAGAAAAGGAGAGTGTGTGAGCAGCAAGGACCAACACACTATTATCCTCATCACACTGATGCATATAAGTGAAGAGAATCCTCTTTCACAGCAGCGGCACAGCAGGCACCACCTAGCAACAAAATAACTTACATAAATCAGGCAGACACATTTACTCTGCAAATAGGTTTAAGCTTTTAATCTCCCTTACTTATAGAAACAGTAAGTAAAGATATGAAGTGGCTTTTGCTTCTACTTTCCAGCAGTATCCTTTGCTGTTGTTGTGAATTTCCGTTTCGGGGACATCTATGAAATAGTAGCCAGTGACCAGTGCTAGGTTGCCAGATGTACGTAATATATTTTAATGTACTTGAGTTATTAGTTGTTAAATAAAACAACTATCTGTTCTGTGATCACCTTTTTATTGGCTTTCACAGCCATGGTTCATGGTTTACTATTAGACATGCCGATTATAAGCTACATGGGGCAGGGAAGCATTATGAAATGCTATTTGATAGAAACCTTAACAGTAAACCTTCCGGTTTAACCATGGCACTTTGGTAGGGAGATAAAAACAGAATTTTAGTTTTCAGGCATCTGGAGTCTTCTGAATGCAAAACTGAACACCATAAAATCACACTGTGCACTTCTCAGTGTGCAGTGGAGCGGCTCTGCTTGTACAGAATCCCGCAAAAATTCGTCGGGCTTTTAGTAGGTGGAGGTATCCAGGCACTCATAAAGTGAAGGATTGACACCACTGTGTATAAAAAAAAGTCTTCAGAGCTGGCCACTTCCTCCATCAGAAAGTCTTGCTGATGTATCAGCCTGTGGTCAGAAAGATTGCTAAAGTTAATCTCTGAGTACTGCAAAATATCATTATGAATTTTTATTTTGTGGAAACAATTTAAAAACTTCTTTTTTTTTAATGCAGATACAATTGTCTCCTCCAGCTGTTGCGCTAGTTTAGACTACATCGTTACCTACCTCTTCAAGCACATAGCTAAAGAAGGCAAGAAGACTCTAAGGTGTAGAGCAGTTTCACAAGATGGACAAAGATTGCTTCACTTCATGCAGCAGAACCCTGAAGTATTACAGCAGGTGAATCATTAAATTTCTGGATTTTTCTTTTTCTTTTCTAATAGTATTGAATGCTAGGGTCATATTGGCCATTCAGTAACAGAACTAACCTCCATAAGTTGGTAAGCAACCCTGACCAGCTTCAACTGTGTTGTCATGACAGCTAAAGATGGAAGGTATTTTCTGTCATGCACAAAAGCTGCATGCTATATGCTCCTGTCTTAAAGCTTGCTTGTTTATCATTTTTGTTCATAAAATAAGGTATGCAAGATCACCAATACATTTCAGTTATCCAAAATGTTTTAGGAGGGCAAAGATGAATTTATGGCATTGAACCACACATTTTGATAGTTAAATGTGTAAGTTAAATGACTGTGTTATTGAGTTTGAGTATGTTATTTTATAATAGGTGACTCAGAGTTGGATTTTTCAGCTAAAGGTGAATACAATAGAAAGTCAATTTAGCGCTTCTGAGAAGGAAGTAGTTGCCACAGCACGACCAGCTTCCCAGCTCTTTCCGGCTTATTGTAGCCTAAATGCATTATGGTGAGATCAAGATATTAACAGTTGCGTATCTCCAAATTTACTCTTGTCACATTCTGTTCAAATTGTACTAAACTATTTAAACATGTGCATTAAACTATTAAAACATGCACATATACAAGAATCCCTGGATTCTTGATAGCATTCCAAAGTCACCTTTTTACAATACATGTTTTGCAAGTCTGGAAGGGTTAACAAAAACGCAGTTATCCACAATAGCCATCTGCATTTTGATATCTTTGTGTTTTCCTAATAGATGTGCTGTCATTTGTAGAAAAAGTGACACGTTACAGACATCATAGTTATTAACTGCCGTTTGTTTACTATTCTCGTTGAGGGTAAAAAGTAACTAAGGGTAACTAATATATTTCTGCCAGTGTAAGGCATACTGTGAGAACATCAATAATGTTTATTAGTGACATCATTACCCGAAAGTGAGGTAATTTCCTTGTCACTGTACTCATGTTTTACGTGTCTAATAGGAGTTTTGTGGAAACTAGGAGAGAAGTCCGTGTTTGGTTATGGGAAGTTACTCAGTATGGCAGCCCACGTGCAAGGGCTTGGATGTAAAGGACAGAGCAGCAACCTGGACTCCGGACTTCATTGCATTTGCAACATCCTTAACATAATATTTTTTCTGTTAATACGCAGTAATCTTTCAATTTACTGTGTGTGACTAAGCAGTGATCCGTCTTTATTAACTGCATACTCTGCAGCATATATTATATTTATTTTGAATGCAGGCTTTCACATACTCTTTTAAATATTAATGGTCGGTCTGCAGCAGTCAGCATAACTACGATTTGCATTAGCAGTGGTGGCCGCGTCCCAAGTGCTCTGATGTCACCTGCCATCATGTCCCGGGGTCACACTGCACTGACCCCCACGCGCTCTCCCCATTGATTTGGGATTTTGACTCTCCCCTTTATGAGGCAGTAAAATTGATAATTATTCAGAGGGGAGCGGAGCACTGAGCGGAAAATCGATTCCGCCCGCTCTCCACCACGTCTAAGGTTACGTGCGGGGCCTGCCCCGCGCTCGGCGCTTCGTTCCGTTTGCAACCTCTGAGCGCAATTTAGAGACGTTATCCAGCACTATCATAACTTTCCGGATTAATTGAAGGGGGTGGAGGCGCACCAGATGTAGCCCAGGCCAGCAGAGATTTGGGTGGCTAAGCAACAGAACAGGCAGCATATTGAGTGAGCCAAAATTCAGTCTCCAAGCCATTTATTTTAACCGGTGACAATACGTTTAGACTCTAGTGTTTCGATATGATTGATGGTTTAATATCATATATAATTTTTTTAATGAAGGGAACCCATTTAAATACGTTAACATTTGCACTAGTAGTCTCCCATGTACATAACTACATTTAATCATTACTCTGATTGTTTTTGTGGTTGTGTAATTTGTATCAGCAAAATAACTATGTCAAAACCATCTTATCTTAATGAAAAATAAGGTTGCTTTTCTTTCATGCACACTGCTGACTGCACACATATAAAAGCAGCAGCAATCAAAGTCTTGAGTATATTGCTAAACGTGCAGCTCTTGCTACGTAAGTGTTGTCAATTAAGAAATCAAAAAATATTAATGAGTTTAGTGTCTTTTCTGATGCTGCTTTGTTTAAAGCCAAGTTGCTCTTCGTTGTCATGTGAATCGTGTAATTGGATTTGAAGACTTTTAGTGTTAAAATACATCATCATTAGCGATGTATGCGAAGCTTTCACGCTCTTAATAATGGTGCTAAATCAGATTGGGAACCTCCTCTTAATCATGGAAGCCGCAATAGCCTCTACGCAGACCGTCCCCGCGCTGCAGAGGGAACTTTCGTTCCGCGAAGTAACAAGTATTGTCCGCGATGAGCGCCTGGAACAAAAAAACCTGCAGTTCAGCTCGGCGCACAAACTGCTGGGGGTGGCAGTGTTGGATGTGCCCCCTCGGGCTAGGCAGCTGCCGCGTGTTCGCTTTTGTTTATCCGTCCCTGGTTTATGTAGCCTTTAGGCCAGCGCATGGAACAATCGCTCCTACCGGGTCAGCTGCTGGTCAGAAGCAAAGTAAGAAAAGACTTTGCGCCGAAACGCCGCGGCCGTAATTTCCGTGCAGCTGGCACCTGCTACTGGTGCGCGGCGGGAGGGTGAGAGGTCAAAGAGGCAGTTGTTCTAAACTCAGTGATGGCTTAAAGGGACTTGTAGATTAATCTGCTTTATTAACTTCTGTATATTAGATAACTATTGCCGTGAATGACAGTCCGTCTTTCTGAATAAGTCCCTTCACCTCTTTCTCTTTCAAATTGGCTTTTGAGTAATGAATATTAAATAGAATGCGTTTCAGGGTAATTAAATGAAAGCATTAGGGCGATGCTGTTGCACAATCATATCTATAAGTTTCTTGTGCATTTGGCTGGCGTTATTACTGTTTGTTGCTTTTTGCCAGCGGAACAAAAAGCATAAATGTTTCAATTAAAGAAGAAGAACTGGCCATATTTCTCAATAAGCTTGCGTCTTCTACGCCACGTAAATATTTTCAAAAAGCAAATAAGTTTAAGGAGAAGTATAAAAATGTTTTATTCCTTGTTTATACCACTCAGTGTAATATTTTACGTTACTTAGAAATGTTCAATTTCTGCCGGTCCATGGTATATAAAATCCTAGGAGGTGCTGGTTTGGGGAAGGGCAGAAAATATTGCCATTCAGTAGAATCTAACTAGCGATATGAATAGCACCAATAATTTTGTAAAGTTCACATTATAATTCAAAATCCAGTTAGAAGTGATGCTTGCAGTCGGGAAAGAAAGCAATATCTTTACAAAATGGATAGGGAAAGGTGACAATCCATTCCAGCATCATCCACTGGCAGATTTGCTGTGTGAGTAATGAAACTTGTTCGCAGTGAGCAAACACCCTCCCCTTCCCACAACGGGAAAAAAAATTAAATTTAAATTTCTAGAATCGCAGTGGCTTCCAGGAAATTAATTGCTTAATTGCTGTTGGGTATCGTAGCGATGGCCCGTCCAAGCCTATCGCGGATGAGACGACGCTTGCGTGGAGATCCGGCGCGTGAGGAGGAATCGCCGCAGGGGTCTGACCTGGTCCACGGTCACTTGAACATGGGACGTGTGGATCAGGTGCAAAAGGCTCCTGTGACCAACAGTGACCAACATACACGGAATACTTTTTTTTTTTTTTAATTCAACATTGATAGCTTTCCAGTTTCCAGAATTCTGGAGCAATACCTCAAAATCCTCATGACTTCATAGACTAATATGTTGCTGTTCTCCTTTTTTTTTTTTTTTCTTTCACTTTTCTATTTGGTGATCCTGCAACATTCATGTTTGCATGAGGTCCAGAAACTTAGTGGGTTATTTTTTTTCTTGGTGGTTACTTGCTTGTTTTTTGCAGCGAAAATTGAAATTCTTGTGCATTTACATGTCTCCAGGAACCCGCACAGTTAGAATAAATAAATACAAAAATATTCTGAAGATTCAAAACAGATTGGTGAGACTTAGCAACTCCATTTGGCTTGGCTTTACCAAATGCTTCCAACCCTTTACTGGGCAAGCCAGGAGCAGGAAACAGCTTAGCTATTGCAGGAGCACTACACACAAAGGACTGTAGCGTCTGACCTTTCGTTGTCGCTGTGTCCCTGAATTCATGTTTCGTTTCCCTTTAAAAAAAATTAAAAATGAAGTGTGTGCAGCCGCCGTTTAAAATCTTTTTAGTGTGACAAGTAAAGTAATCTTCCATTGATACTTAAAAGTCCATCTGCGGAAATTCAGCATGAATGTTGAGAGAGACGCAATATCTATTGAAATGTTGAGTGTCAAACTGCCAGGGTAATGTATTTAGTATGAAATATAATATTCAAGGCATTTTGTTTTGATGACTGCATGAAATGGCCTTGTGCTCTTATCCTTTGTTGTTGTTGTGAAAGATGATATTCGCCGGGAAGAGCTGGTGACTATCCAGGACGCAGTGGCAATATGCTTATTACCATCTTTATCATCTGTCTTTTAGGTTTATTTGCAATAGCTTCAGTTACGGTTCAGTTCATTGGAAATGGGAAAACACTTTTAATTGTTACACAATCAGAATTAATTTATGAGCAGTTGGGGCGCAGAAAGGCTTGCCGTCGTTAGGCAGTGCTTAATTAATACTTTGATTAGCCTTTTTAAGTTGCAAGCTCGTGCGCTGCCCTGCTGAAATGGAGCAGGTCACTGCTACGTGGAGGAGCTGTGCTTCATGTTTTAGAGCCAGAAAGCTGCTCCTGGGCTTCTCCCTGCGATTTCCTTCAAGGTGTGGTTTAAAAGCCCAGCCTGCCTCCTTCTCCCTGCTGATTGTATCAGCACTGAACCGAGGTTAGTACCAGCAAAATCATTACCCTGGTCCTCATTTGCTCTGCGCTGCTGGTGGCTGGAGATGCCCCCGGCTCCGCTGCTGGCAGGCGGCCGCCCCGGCATCCTGCTCTCCAGCTGCCCCGGGCAAAGCAGCATCACGGGGACGAGGTGCCCGGAGCTCCCGGTGCCGCTGCAAGGGCAGGCGGGCCCGCCGAGGAGGGGAGCACATGGCCGAGCGCGCGGCCGCTCCGCGGGGCGCAGCGTTTGTCCCCAAGGCTGCCCGCGCCGCTGCTCGGCAGCAGCCCGTGCTCACCCTGAGATACCTTCGAGTTGCTCAGGCTGGGAATGTAGAGCTGGCCTCCTTCTCTGCCCTCCCCTCCAGGGGTAGCTTTCCCCATATGTAAAGCACTTCTATAGACAAAATCCGAGATTAGCGTCCAACTGGTTTCAGACTAAATGCTTCTCCCACCATGGCCAGCATTTTGGGAGGCCTTCCTGGAATAGAGGGATTGGAAGCCTAGTGATCCTCAGGTAAAGAATGGAAAATTTAGATACAGGAGCATTTTCGTTCCTGGAGGAACTTCATTCGTTCTAGGAACTTGGCCTACTCCTGCACCAAAGCTATGAAAAAATCTATGTTGCAAACAGTGATTCGTAAATAAGTTGTTTGGGTCAGTTTAAAGTGGCCCCTACAATAGCTATCACTGAAAATCTCCGAGTGCTACCAGATTAAAAAAAAAAAATCAGGTTAATTTTGCAATCCTGAGGTAGAATAACTTTCTATCAGGGAGCACAGATGGGTATGCAAAAAGAAGCTGTGCAGACAACAGGAGTTTGCAAACATCTGTCAGCTGCAGCAGCTACCCGACACAGGCACTTCAGCAGCGTGGGAGTGTGTGGCACTCAGCAGAGGAGCTGGGGCACAGGCAGAGGAGAGGGAGCACCCAGGAAGGTCGTGATTAATGAAATGTGTCCCCATTGCCTGCAGGGAGATGGTGTTTGATTCCTCAGGTGTCTTCCCTCTTGCTGCAGGTAATCTTGCTCCAGGCAGTCTTGTAGCCGGCCCTTACCCCAGCAAAACTGTGTGTCCCACAGGCCTTGCTGCTTTACTGCAGGTGGGCTGGAGTGGCCGGTGAGCGTCTTCTCCAGCCCTGGACCAACTCACCCAGGGACATCGGCTCCCTTAGGACACGTGGACCTGCTCTGATGGCACAGCTTGGGTCAAGTAACGTAGCCCTTCACGTAAGCAATTCGGGGCAAGTATGATTTAAGGCACACGTGTGATTTAAGAGAGAAATAACCCATCACAAGTGTGCTTTTGGATTAGGGGAAAGAGATTAAATTGGCTGTTCAGAACAGCCTTGTTTAGGGCAAATCGTTTCATGGTGAGTAGCTGCTGTGCAGCACGTACCGTCTTCCCCCTTGCAGCCCCGCTGCAGTGGCTTTCTGGTGTATAGCACAAACATCTGCTTTATGATCTTGTCAGCCGTGTGAAAGGCAGCTCCTCATAGACACAGGGTGGAAACCCCGGTTCTGCAAAGCCCACTTTGCCCCACTGATCCACGTTATGGTGCCGTTAACATGTGATACTTCATCGTCAGTTTATTTTAACCATGGAAAAAAAGGGAAAACTGCAGCAGATTTGGTCTAGTAATTTTATAGGACAGGTGCTTGTCGTTAGCATTAAGCTGTCATCCAGAGTGTATCTTTTTCATATAAATGGTGAAGTCTGTGCTCATGCTTCTTGCTCAGATCCTAAACAGGGTGCAAGCTCCTCACTGACCAAGGTTGACTTCATAATTTAGAGGGACAAGACTTACAAGTCTTAAATGCCTACATATTGCAAATTGCAGCTAATGTGCTATTTCTGCCAACTAAAAGGCGATTTTAGTGGGGGAATAATGTTCTGTTCCTACTTTCGGAATAGCGGACTGGAATTTACGTATTTGCTCTGGAAATCCTACCTTTGAACAGGGACTGAAAATGGAAAATATCAATCTGAAGGTTAGACTTTCTAGTAAAATAAATATTTTACAACAGATGAAAATTTAAGGTACGCCGTAATCTCAGAGCATTTAGGTCTTGCTAGTGTTATTAGTAAATGATGATCCATTTATTGATGTAGGAAAAATTGATGATAAAAGAACCAAGAACTCTGAAGGACATTTAAATTAGTAATCACAGGTCCTAAATTAAGAGCTGACTGTCTAAAGGCACAGCTGTGGAAACCTACCAAGCTCCACAGACTGAACAACAAAAATCTGAATTTCTGAATTCAAAAAAAAAAAGTGCACTTATCATCCAGGTGTTTGGTTAAAAGCTCTTCATGTTCTTAGGTCCTTCCAATTTTTCTTAGCTCCTTCCAAATCTTTTGTGAAGCATTACATAATGCCGTCTCTAGCGTTACGTAATGTTTGTTCTCTATATTAAAAACATGATTAGTTGCTGCAGAATAAAATATTCATGCCAACATATGGAAGAGGGACATGAGTTACGGGCCCTGCTATCATGCGAGTGCTGTTCTGTTGATAACATGAAGCAGCCAAAAGGCTTTTTAATGGCAAGGCATCTACTTTGCAGGCTTCCTTTAGTAAAAGTTTTCGTAATGAGTGATGTCTTGAACAACATTTTCCTCTCCACCCAAGAAAGAGGGTCTGAAGGGAAAGGGCTTGTGAAGAATTTATTGGAAGAACTTTCCCCTTACCTCTTTTGTCCATGGGTTCTTCCATAAAGAGCAAATGAGTCAAGAGAAACATCGAACAAGTAAAGCGATGCCTCATGTTTAGGCTAACAGGACCAGAGGCAACGATTTTGGTTTGAACCACGTAGAAAATAGATTATCTGCTCTCCTGTCCCCTTCGTTTTTTAATGTCTCTTTCCTCACCTAGAGACCTTGTGTTTCGTGCTGAGGTACGAGCAGGGAGTTGAGTCTTTCAGATAATAGCTGGCTGCACAGGTTACACTGAGGTATCTCTAGCACATTTTGAAACTAACCAACATTTTGGAAATAGTTCGCAGTGCTCAGAAGAACTGAAATAAAAACGCAAATGCTGCTGCTGTTCTTGTCCGCCGCTAGTGTTAGCAGCGATGGGCAGCGGTGTCAGCTCGTGCACTCACCTCTTCGTTTCCCTGTGTTAATGGGAAAGATTTCATCGTCGTAAAATTGAGCCTAGCATTTTTGTGCACATTGCCATCATAAACACCGGGGTATGTAAATGCATGCTGACAAATACAGTCAAGAGGGAGGCATGTTATTTCAGTGCCTTCTTCAGGAGTTCAAAGAGCTTCAATTCCCTCAGGATCTACACAACTCAGGGGAGCAATATAAGTGCCCTTCTGTGTGCAGTATCTAGAAAAAGTATCTAGAAACTCTTTTCTGCATGTAGAGCAGGAGGCCAAATCCAGAGAGTACAAAAAAAAAAAAAAAAAGATTGTAATGAGGAAACATGGAAAAATGGGAAAAGGAGTTTTGGGGCCATGATCATGGATTTTTGAAGTCCTTAATCCTGGTGGAATTCGGCTCTGTGGTGGCCAGCTGGCTTTTATATGTACTCTTAATACACTCTTGACTGCATCAGACGAAGGTCTGATACGACAGATCCGTGTGCCCTGATTTTACGCTTGCATTTCATAAGGCAGCATCTACCTGCTTGATTTTTCACCCTTGAAGGGAGAAGATTTTGCAAAAACAACCTGATTTTCCACCTCCCAAAGTAATGAAGTCACGTACCTCCGTGAGCAGCGTTAATCGCTGTTGCAGAGAGCTCACGGGCAGGTTTTACAGCCCTGCTCTTGTTAGTACTAGGGACCCACTAGTCCCAGAGCCCTTCTGCACAGACACGACTTTGTGTGAGAAGTCTCAGCACTTGGCAGTGCTGTAACTAAGCGGATTGAAGGAACAGGTTGATCTATGCAGAGAACAGGCGTGCACACACGTAGCTTCATTACGTGTATTCAAAAAGCCCTGATTAAATCCTGTTCCCTGCCCTGATCCCAAGTGCTGCACCGGCTCCCTTGCACTAGTCCTTGGAGTCAGAAGTGAGGTAAAAAACATTTGACTTTGACCTGAGTGGTTTTATTTCATTGTTTAAGAAATGCTCCTGTCTAACCTGGAGATAAATGAAATTATAAGGAATGATATTTGCTGCTCATGAACTGAAAGCAAGTTTCTGTTAGGGCTTGCATGGAGTTTTGAGTTGTTTGCATAAATACCAAAGCAATATAGAGCTGGTTCTGTCCCACGAGTAACGGAAAAATAGCTTGCCTGGCAGGTAAACTGGGAAGCCAGCGGAAAGATTGGCCTCTCCCACACCAGAGCATGTGTTCCCAACTTGCAAGCTCAGAGAGTTTGTGGATATCTCTATTTTCTGTGTTGCAGGTGGTCTTTACTGCTAGGATTCATCTTTTTCATTTAGTGAAACATGCTGTTTGACTCGGTCCTGGTCAGTTATTACAGGCTAGTTTGCAGTGCGGCAGCTCTCTGGAGACCCTGCTCGTAGCTACTCATTGGCCTAGAAGAAAGGATTTAATGACTTTCTTCTTCCTCTCTGTTTGGTTTTAGGGTGTAGATATTTCATAAATGTGAGTCAAACTATTTGCTGGTGACATTTTACAAATTTTCACTCTGTTTAATCTCTAAGTAATGTTTTTAGGCTCGTATGTGTTGTGGCCTTTGGCATTTTGGACTAACGTGTCTCAAGGATATGTCAGAGCTTTTTATCTGTAAATGGCTTCTATAGTTATTTTGTTAGCTCTTTTTACCAAAGTAGTGCCAGTCCCTAAAATAAGTGTACCCTTTCTTGCTACGTGCTGGCACAGATAAAGCTGCACAGCAAGTCAGGAAGAGGCCTCCGAAGGAGAATGCTCTTTGTGGACTCTCTGAAGGCTCTGGTTACCTGCCCACCAACCCACTAAAGAAAATCCTTGTCTCTTATTTGGGTGCTAATGATACTTAATTGTATGCACTGATACATCTCAGTGGGTTCAAAAGCTGATGACGTAGCTTTATTCATGCCGCTGAGCTCCACAGATTAAGTCGCAGAAGTAAAATATTGGAGATCACATGCAGGATTTGTGACCGAGTTGAAAATGGTATGAGCCTTTCTGGACTCTGCAGTGTGAGGATTGCCCCTATCCAAATAGGGAATGCTCCATCCAAACGCCTTGCAGTTTCACACAAGGAGAAAGGTGGGTTTGAGAGAACCAGAATCTTGAGTAGCATCTGGAGATTAATCTGAAACTAATATAGATTACTGCTCACATATGTATTACTCTACTGGAAGCAGTGTGACAAAGGGGCAGATCCCTGGAGCGATATCGAAGTCTGTATCTTAAATGAACACTACTCTAAATCTCACAGAATTGAATCTCAATTCATATTTGTTTCATCCTCAGTGATTAGAACTTCTTCTTTGGAGCAGACCTTTGACATTCATTTTCTTCAGCTTTCTCCAGGTAGTAGTTCTGGTTATGGAAATATTTAGCTTGAAGGATGACTTGTGCAGTGTCACAGGCGTATATGAGATTCCAGTGATTTCAGCATGGTTAGTCAAGCCCTCATTATTTTTTTCTTCTCTCCAAATCCTGCAGGGTGGGAGCAGTATCCAAATTCATATAACTTGTCTGAATTTCCTTTCAGATGATGTCAATCCTAATGAACACCATCATTTTTGAAGACTGCAGAAATCAATGGTCTGTGTCAAGACCACTGCTAGGACTTATACTCCTCAATGAGAAAGTGAGTATTTCAGAAACTCTGCCAGATTCCCTCTTCACATGCCCAACTAGCTCAGATACGTTATTCTATATTGCACAAAATTGCACATGACCCTTTCAAATCCTCCATCGTCTTTCCTGAGACTTTACTCCCTTTTTGCCCTCTCTAAGAGTAGAGCGTGGTATTCAACTCATGTACATCATGAGTGTACACATTCATTCACAAAGGCTGACTGATTTCATTTGGATGGAAAGTCCTCTCAAACCTTTACCCCAACGCTTATGTCCAGCCTTAGATTGAAAGTGTGGTTAACTTTTTATAAAAAGCTGTCAGAGCTTTGCTTTTCCAGAATGAAACAGTAAATGAAATTATGCAAGCTCCTGTGGCTTTTAAATAGAAATCTGAAACAAGAACGCTATGGAAATCACATCAGAAAAAAAAATTGCTTCCTAGAAAAATAGTTAACCTTTTTATTTACTTATTTATTTATTTTTCCGGAGCATTTCACAAAAACAGCTGGCTGGGGGGGATTATCTAAGCCTTTACACTTAAGCACTCTCATTGATCGCAATTTGGATCGCGTGCATCTGCGGCAGAGTCTGTAAACCAGGAAATACTCTGCAATTTGCCCTCTCAATAAAATCTGAAACTATGAATTTGGATATACCCATCATGTTTCCCTTGTGACTTGGTATAGAGAATATTGTCTCAAATGGAAACCAGCCGAGTGAGTGAATATGAGCTGATCTAAATGTGTGCATTTTTTTGTGCGGCGAGGCATTGCTTCTGAAGACACTGACCTGTTGTATTCTCCATACTTCAGAGCTGGCTCTAACTTTATTCTGAATTGCTTTATCTCCTGGGCAGTCACAAGCCTCAGTGTATTACTGCTTTGGAGAATGAATTGTCTATACAATAAGAGGGTGCTGGAAAAAAATAAGACACTAAGATTAGCAGCAACCGCATACATTAAAATTCAAACTGAAATCCCAGCTATGGAAGGAAACTAATAGAAGAAGAAAATATATCAAGAGGAGAAGCGCTGTCTCATCATTCACCTGTGCTGAAGGATCCAATTTTAGCCATATCCAATAGCACTGTCATTCATCTTCTTGGTGTGTTATTGTGATTTAAATCCAAGCTCTATAAGAGAGAGCAGTTCTTTTAAAATGATTGAGAGGGAATAAGGGCAAATTCAGTGTTTAGGAAAACTTTATGACATCACAATATTATACTTTACAGATGGAAGCAATATTTCCTACTTTGGAAGGAAAACTAATCATTTTCTATCTGCTCTGAGTCACTGCATCATTATAAAAGTGGGAAATAAGTAGTTTTGTGCATTCCCAATCTTGTTCGAGACGACACTTTTGTTTATATAATGCTTCTGATTTATAGCATTTAAGTATTAGCCTGACTATATATTAATTATGTGGTTTTGATGTTAGCTGCTTCGATATGAGAAGAAATTAAATATTTCACTTGAAGATAAAACCGTGGAGCTGTAAATCATAAGGAACAAATTTGCGGCTGGCAGAAAATTCTTTTTACTGAAATTAGACTAGTTCTAGTGATTATGTGTTTTGTTTAGCAGACATGGATATGTACAAGCACCTTCGCTTAGGAGCACGTCCTATACTTCTTGTAGAAGGGTGGAGAACAGGAAACATAATTTATGGTATTTGTATGGCCCCTTTTGCATCAAGCATACTTATTTCTTGTGCAGCAGGGCCCCAGAAAAAAAAGAGGAGGCTGCACACATGGCTGTAAAAGTTGCCTTTCCTCAAATCTTTTCAGTGCACTGCTCCTTTGATTATTGAAAATGGGTTTCTTTATTTCAGATCAGGTCTCTCTCCACAGTTCCTGCGAGAGCAAGCGCGCACCCTGATTTACTTTCATTGCTTGTTCTCCCCCTCCTTTGTTTTAGTGGGATCTTCTTTGCTATAGTTCGTCTCCAAAGGAAGGGATCGGGTTTGCTTGGGAACTCAGAAAAATTGGGATGCACACGGCCTTGTCACCCTAGGGGTGGCTGTGCCAAAATGGGAATCGTATCCAAGTCCCCTCTGAAACAAGGCTGAAGCTTTTGAGACAGTGTCAGCTTGCGGGGCAGTGGGTGGGTTGCAGGTGGCTCCTGGTGTTGCCCTTTGCTTCATTGCAGCAGCAGCAAGTTGAATTTGAAACCTTGGGGCAAGAGATTGGTCTTTGGGGCAAGAGAAAAACGACTCTGGGTTCTGATCCAGTGGCAACAACGTCCCTTGTTAGCTGTTGTCCTTCTCCAAAGAGCAGCGCAGCTCCAGAGTTTGGGACCTGGCTATTGGATCGGCTGCTGCCTCTGCTTGCAAGACTGCTCGAGTTGTGGAGAGCAGAGATGCACAGTTCTGCCTATTCCTGGCTCGGAAGAAGTGTGGACTGAGTGCAAGGAATTTTGCAAGCAGACAGTAAGGAGATGTGCACTTCCTATAACCTGTTAATTTGTCAGGCCATGGCTTTAGAATTGCAAGATTTTACCATAGATTCTTTTATTATCCCCCCTTCTTTCTTCTTTCTGCAGGAGAACAGCAATTTTGTTGGGAAACTGAGGCATTTAGTATGAGATTTGCACAAGTTTTGCAAAAACATGTTAAATCACAGGCTGCTCTGCATTTTAACTGTCTATACAGGACCATGCACCCTGAATTTTTTTAAGCTAAATTAATTTGAAAAGCCTACCACATTTTGAATACTGAAAACTGATTTTCAGACCGCGAATAACAAGTTTTCAGGTTAGGCATCTGGAACTTGGACATGAATTTAGACCTAGCTGAGCAGTTGCAAGTGAGGTCATTTTATCTTTGGTTATTTGCAACCATTCTTGAGTTTAAAAATCGTGGTTTTTTGCACGTGGCGTCTGCTTATCTTTGACTCTTGGTCACCAATGATGCAGTTTGGACTGGTGGAACTTTCCAGTAGCAGATCCTGGAGATCTAACCACAGTTCCTCCTGTCTCTTAAATGCTTAGACAGGGGGAAGACACTGTGGATGTGTCTGTGCCCTAGGACTTAGACTGACACATTCAATACAATGAAGACCAAAGGGGATTATGTGACTTGCTTGGCTGCTGTAGCGTGGTGGTTGGTGCTACCACTGGAGGTCCACTGCGTTTGGAGGTCTCTTCCAGTTTGATATTTGTCCTAAGGTGGTAACAAGTAGTATTTTAGCTAGTCTATAGATTGCTTTTAACTGCAGTTCCCTGAAAGGAATCTGTGTAGTTTCCCAGCTCAGCACTCTCTTTTTGAGAGCAGAATTTGAATTTAAAGAATGTGAATTTAAGAAGGGGCCCCTTCAAAGGTGAAGCAGTGCTTGGCTGTGCTGCTGAAATGTTCTGCTGGGACAAGCGGGGCCATCAGTACCTCAGAGAGCAGCCGTTACACGCTCATTCAGGAATGCTCCAGGCACAGGTGAGTACCTCTGTTTTCACGTTTCCAGCCCTAATTTATAAATGTTCCCTCCTTTTTTTTTTTTTAACCACAGTACTTCAGTGAACTGAGAGCAACCTTGATAACCAGCCAGCCAGACAACAAACGCGAGGTCCTCGACCAGTGCTTTAGGAACCTTATGGAAGGAGTTGAGCAGAACCTTTTGGTAAAGAACAGAGATAGGTAAGTTCATAACACAAAAGTGAGCTGCAAGAATGAGAGATAACCAGAACCTTCAATTGGAAGAAGTTATATAACATAGAGAGTAATCTGGGCGGCCTTAAGCTGAAGCTCCTTTTGCCTTCCTTTTTAAAAATAATAGTCCATCAAATAATTTATACACAGACTGAACAGTTAGAGCTTGAACATTTAATAAATTTCTTAGTCTGAATTACATTTCCTAGCTTCATCACAAACCCTAAGTTTGCCAGGCCTCAGTTGCTGCTTTTTCTGTTTGGGAAAAGCTGCATCACTACAGCAGGTGAGTCCAGCAGCTCCCATTTTTCAACGTCAAATCTCTCTGACAAAGCACTTCCTTCCATCCAGCAGTGCTGCTCTTCTGACAGAGTCTGTTCTTCCTGCTCTTTGGTGTAGGCAAGTGCTTGTGAGATGACAGCATGAGAAAGGTTCAGTAGGGCCCATTACATATCAAAGATTAACATGGCAGGAGGTGTTTTGACATGAATCATGAATTCACCCGATCTTGCCGTCATTAGAAAAGTAGAATGGAAGTCACCACAAACGAAATGGAGAGTCTGGCTGCAGTTAAAAGACACTCTAGCTTTCTGCTATTAGCTAGGTACCTTTTTTTTTTTTCTGTGTGTGTTATACATCCAAAACAAAATCTCGGAAGTATAGAGACATAATCTCAGTCCAGATTGTAGAACTTCCCAGCTTGCTTGAAACAAACTGGAAGAGGTCTTGGAGAGAAACAGTGGCCAAAACCATTTGGTGATTTTATTTCTCTGCCATCTTGGGAGGAATTACAACTTGTCAAAATCCTAAAAATCAGAAATCTCAGGTGGGTCATAATCCTTTGTTGCTGTGAAAATTATTATAGCTTTGTTTAATGCTTGAATATTTTTTGCATTTATTATAGTCGTCACAGTTTTGTTTCATTTTCCTACAAAATTCCAAGATTAAAGGTGTAAATTCCCTATGGTCTCAGCATGGACAATAACCAGAGAAAGGAGAGTGTGGGTTTGGAAATGAACCCAAATACAGAGTTTGCATCCATGACCCTTAGGCTGACTCTGTGTGACTTCCCATGTGGGCACATGTGGGGAAAAGGGAGATGCCCAAGAAAAGGCTCTGCCTGTTAAACCGAGGGAAACCAAGCAGCAGGCTGCAGGACACGGCCTGTCCTGACAGTGCCACTTCCAAGGGGATCCATCTCCCTGAGCAGTCCTTCAGGATGGAGGAAAAAAGAACAAATGAGGGTCTGAGTAAAATTTTCAGCCAGGATGGGTTCTCAGGTCCGTATCTCTATTAACTGAAGGGAAGATCCTCAGGGCAACGTTCATTTCTGAGGGAAGCGTGCTTTGACGGGCGCTTTCTCTGAGCTGCCTCACTCCGAGATCCGTAGGATCCATGATCTAGTCTGAGCTCGGGGAAAGTGAGCGGACAAGAGCTGAACGGGCAGAGACTTCAGTTCCTTGGGCCGCCTGCAGACAGGACATTTAATAATCTCTGCCTTCCTTATGCCCACATGGAACGGGCGTTTTTGCTCAGTTCTGGGCAGCTTTCTGAACCGGGCAGCAGGGAGGAGGCTCTCAGGAGCTTTTGTGGATGTGCAGGGGGACCCGGAGCAGCTCCTGTCGCGGCAGCGTCGCCGCCCGCCCTGGGAGGACTCTCCGGCCACCCCGTCCCCAGCGCGGGGCACAGCTCAACACAGGTTTTCTGCTTGCAGCTCCTCGTCTGCAGTCACGCTCGGCTTTATTCTGTGGAGCAGGAGGCCTCTTTTAACTGCATTTGTTTAAATTTGAGCAGAAATCAATTTCCATTAGTAAGGAAATACACACAAAAGTGGAAAATTATGAATAGAATAAGGAATGAGCTCATAATTGCATCCTGTATTTCCATGCACAAGCCCCAGTTTACCGCTCTACTGCCACACGTAGCCATTGGTTTCCTTTCAATTTAATCTACGTTTAAGTTACTCTTCCTTTCTTTTTTTTTCTTTTTTACCAATTATTAAAATAAATATATCCAGGAGCAGGTTATATTTAACCAAACGTCTGGGGTCTCTTTTTCCCAGGTTCACTCAGAACATGTCCGTGTTTCGGAGGGACATGGCCGAAGCTCTGCGCAGCGAAGGGGCCTCGGATCTCAGCAGCTTGGACATGATGAGTTGACAACAACCTGGGACGACGGCGGCACCGGCTTTGAGAGTTTGGGAACCCCACTCTACTGTTAGATACATTTTGACCCTCGTGAAAGCTATTTTTTTAAAGATAACTTCTGCCTTTTTTTATCTCTGGCCTAAGTGTAAGGATTTATAATAGTGAAAACGATGTAAAATCAGCCTTAGTTTGAAGAACATTTTCAACCTTTCTTATCAAAATTTATTATCTTGTTCTTTTATCTTTATGAAACGATGTAGAAACAGTACTTAACCAAAGAACAAAATAAATATGCATTGCTTCTAAATTTGTATTAGTTAATGATTCTCAGTTCGATACATATTAGTAAGTGATATTTTTTGCTCACTAAAGATTTCACGCTCACTTCCGCTGTGGTCGTATTTGTTTGAAAATGAGATTAAAAAAAGAGTATGAATTTTATATGACATCTTTTTGAAACAATAAAATGATTATTTTTCTACAAAATGTTACCCATTTCTTTTCAGCACCAGAGGACAGTGGCAAAAGATGGGCCACAAAGTGGAAGCCGTAAACGTTTTAGCGTAGACCGCTCCGCGCGCTCCCGCCGGCCCGGCCTGCCGGGCACTTGGTTCCCTCCCGCCCCGGGCGCGAGTTAGCGCGAGGGCTGCCAGCTACACCGACTAATTGAAGCGGAGTTTAACAAAAAGAGAACTCTGCAATAAGCCAGTTAGCTTGTAGTGTCCAGGAGCTATTACGGGCAATTAGAAATGGCTGTGATTGGTTTGAGTTGCAGCATTTTTTTTCCCCAAAAAATTCTAAATCTACTTTAAGTGTTTTTCATGCTGTTCTTATATTTGCATATCAGTAATATTTCAGCACTCGTTAGATAAAAATATGAGCTTTGCATTGTGGCCAGCAGGGAGCAAAAGCTCACATCATTTTTTTTTCCTGTGGAACTGTTATTTTCCCACATCTTTTTCAACTTGAGGACCTAAATCTGAAAGGATGTTAAGTAATTATTTGGTTTTGTGTAAGTTCAGCTGAAGAAATTAACCCACCTCTAGCCAGAGTCTGATTTCTAAGCGTGCTGAGTACCCAAGGAAAGGGGCCAGCAGAGGTGACAGAGGTTTTGGTATTTTTAAGTGTGGATTGAGAGCCTGGTGCTGTGTATCAAGGCTGGAAAACCTTATGGCAAGCCAGGTGCTGATCTATACATCAAAACCCTAAAACTGAGTCAAGTCATGAATTTTCCACTTCGCTCTTTGATGAAATGGGAATTGTGGCTGCTAGGTCAAATTGGGGAAGTTGCAAACGTGCCACCTACCTGTGTGTGTGTCTGTCCCTGTCCCATGGATATATGGCACGTAGGTGCACGGATGCATCTCTGACCTGGAACCTGGGGAAGGGTTTCCCCTTTCTCACCCTGTGCTCTGCACCAAGCACTCTGGGGGGCAGTTTTGCTATATAAACCCTTGCGTCGCTGGCGGCACACGGTTGTGCTTGGTGCTCACGATGCCCCGGAGTTACACGAACAGGGCCTCTAAAATACGTCAGCTTCTTTCCCAAAACGCGTTGTGCAGAGTCATGGTGAGGAGAGCCGGCAGTGCAATGGCTGTGGGAAAGAAGCCCCAGTTCCTGGTCGTTTTGCCTGCATCAAGAGATGATGAAGAAAGGTGGCCTGTAAAATAGCCACGTGAGCCTCGTTAACGCATTCCCGAAGTTCACGATGAACCTGTCAAACTCCATAGAAGAAGGTGTTTCCTTGCCGTATTAAAAAAATAATGATGGGGTGGCTTTTAGGTGCACACAACACGCTCACTGCTACGAGCGCTGCTCGGCCCAGCTGCTTCCTGAGGTCTGCGGAAAGCACAATAAAATATGGAAGTTACGTTTCTGCAAGCAAGAGCCCGAGCATGAGTTATTTATAAGGGCAAGATCCACCCGGTATCACGATAAATAAACCTTAATGGAGACCTGCGGCCTGCCTCCTAATGCAATCTGCCCGACAGAAGGCGGATTTAGCTGAAAACCCTGGCAGGGAGCGAGGGGCGGCAGAGAGAGGAAGGGACGGGAGCCGCGTTGAAGCCGGGGGGGACAACCAGGGCTTGGCCTCGCTCGTGTCCTGGTGCCCAGCCGGGATGGGCCTGGCCCTTGTGCCCCTGCGCGGCTCCCCTTGGCCTCAGCAGGGTTGTCCCTGCCCTGCTGCGCGGGCCAGGCTGGTGCTCCCTGACCCAGAGGGACGGGTCCGGCTCCAAACTGTGGC
>NW_010584376.1:155830-175968 GCF_000705375.1 Tinamus guttatus | reverse complement strand
CGGCTCCTACAGGGCCTGGGGTTGCATTTTTTCCCTTAATAGCTTTCACTTCCGTTAAAGAGCAATATATATTTATATAAAATATGATACGTATATTTATGTATTTATTTTTTGCATTATGAAGAATATATACGTGCATTAAGATAGTGTTTTTGCACACTGACTAGAGTTTCAGTGCTGCTTGACTTGCTCCAATGCATATAAAAGGAGTGTTTCCAGATCCGGAAAGCAGAGCGGAGCCAAGTCCCACACCTGTAGCGGCAGCGGGTGAGCGCAGCTGCGCGCGGGGCGCTTGGCTCGGTGAGGCCCCGTGTCACGGCGCTACCGTGGCCTTGACGCGAGCTGGCATGGCAAGGCCCCCGGGACAGCTGCGGGAATAGCGGTGCCGGAGCCAGAGGACTAAGGTAAGCGGGAATAGCAGCAGTCGGCACCGGCAGCTCGCTTGGGGCTGACGCTGCCGTCGCTTGGAGATGCGGTGTGGAAATATCCCTCCTCTCCATCCGTAAGTGCCTGCTACCAGCGCCGAGGGGGTCTGATTTGGGGTGGTCGCTGCCCCGCTGCGTTTTGGTGCTGGTCACACCGGTCTCTTGCTGCAGCGTTGCTAATTGCTGCTCACCGGGACGGCGCGCTCGCAGAGCCAGGCTGATCTGCTGGAAATCTGGCTCGCGGGTGCGATTTAGGAGTCGTGCTCATTGCCAAACGCTCCAGCGTGCGCTTCTGTTTTGTGCTTTTATTTTCCCAACTGCCTGCGCTGCGTTTATCCGCGTGCACATCCGAGCGTGCCCAGCCCGGTGGCCTCCGCTCAGAGGAGAAGGCCGTGACGCTCGTCTTGGTGAACGGGGGACGGCGCTGCCGATGCTCCCGCGTGCGCGGTGCGTGGTCCCTCCTGCCTCTGCCATCCCTGCAAGCGTGCGCAGAACCAAGCGCGATGGTTCTTGTAAGACAGTTGCATGAGAACTGTATGCTCGCTTCTGCTGGGCTAGTCCAAAATGGTTATTAACATGGAAGGGGAAAAAAAAAAGTAATTGCAAATGTTTCTGTTTTAATGCAAAAGTAAAGAAGATGAAGTCATCGAAACCCCAGCTACCTTTTGCTCACCTGGCCTCGGGGGGTTTAATGGCAGAACTCATCTTGGCGGACATGGCATGCAGATCCCAGTCTGTGGCATCCATCTTCTCCGGCTGGAGATGTACTGTTGGATTTCAAGGAACCTGCGAATGCTAAAGGCTTTTTGGTGCCTATCGCTGGTGCCTGGGGATGTCCTCCTAACTCAGCAGCGTGATGCAATGAATGCTCAAAATGATCAGGCTGAGGTGTTTAGAGATCCACTTTTTAATAGGAGGAGTAAATGAAAACGTAGCTGTTCCATGAAAAATTTATCTTAATTCAATGCTTAGTAGCAGGCTTTATGTTTCTGCAGAGTAAAGCCTTTCGGAGCTGACGTCCTTTAAGAAGTGGGCCATTCTTGATGGAAACATTCCTAATGATGGAGTCTCTTCTAAATGTAATCAGAGTCACAGTAAAAGTAGGTGGAATTATTTATTGCCTGAATTTGTCTACTTTTGGGCCAATCTTTCCCTTTTGTCCGAGGGGGCTGCTGTTGGCTCTGACACAGATTCACCGGCGTGAGAGCCCTGCAGGATGCGCGGTTGGATATGCTGCCGTTAGGAAAACAGCAGTATTGCAGGAGCAGTATTGCGTGTACTGCCCGGGCCCGCGGGCACTTGTTACTCGTGAGAAGTTAGTTGGGAAAAGCCCTTTTCTCCGGCAGCCCCTCCGCAAGGATTTACTGCTGCTCCCCTCGGGGTGGGAATGCCGCGACATTCCCAGGGAATAGCAACGTACGAAGGGTTTGCTCCTTCTTGGCTCCCCCCGGCTGCTTTTCCCAAATATGTAAACTCCGAGAAAGCTTTATTCTTCCTAAATGATCATTCAATTGTCTCCAGCCTGTATCTTTGGGTAAATTTATTGCCTATATCGGCTATGGCTATTTTAAAAACTAAAATGCATTTTGCATATTAACACGTAACTCTTGTTCCTGTCGGCTCAGTTTGGAAATGGTTGGATTGCTTTTATAAAGAAAAAAATGGCTAATAAAATTGGCCTCAGCACCGTTGCTTTGCAATTCTTATGAACAGTAAAGTGCTACTTACAGTCATTGATGTTAAAAGCTATTTCTAAATTATGGTGCCATTTATTATCTCTAGTGTCCAAAGTAAGTTTAAATGATGCTTATAATTCATGTTTTACCAAATTTCCTTTTCCCCCTGAGGATACCTCTGATTAACTTATGCACATTTAAGCGCTTTTTAAATTCTTCTTTTATTGCCATTATGCTCTGAAAATCTCAGCGATTCTCAAAAATGGGTAATAAACTTGAGATAAAATGCTGCAGTTTTAGATCAATGCTGACATATCGCTGTGGTGATTTCTTCAGAGCTAAAGTGATAATGCTTCATATTTACAGAATATATACTAGGTTATTACTACAGTATTACCATTTTGTTCTAAGATGAAATGAGTAATTTACCAATTTATTAAACAGTTACATTTAAGTATTGCTTAGGACATTACCACACCAATCTGTTTACTTAGCTTGAAGAGTTACCATTAAGAAACCCTGTTTATTTAGGTAAAATTTGTAATGATCGTGCCCTCCATTAAGAAACTTATTTTTCTGCAATCCTAATTGCCTTGAAATGAGTTTCTTCTTATTTACTATGGTGCATTCTGCTAAGCCAGCTAAAAACGTCACCCTTGCAAGAAGTGCTGGAGAAATTAATAATACATATACGGAACAGTTTTAATTAGTATAATACCGAATGTTAATAAAAGATTTATGATACGGTTAAAAGTTCCAATGATCACAACAGGAAAAGGTCTGAAGTGCAGCAGTAGCAAGCAGTTAAAAATAAACAAATGCTCCCAAAGTGTCGAAATCCAGGGGCGGAGAAGGGTTTTCTGAGCGTGTCCTTGCACGAGGACAGCAGTCTGCAAGGCCAAGGGGGGAGCAAATGCAGGAGGGCCAAAGCTTTTCCTTGGCTTGGCATTAGCATTATTAGTATTAAGAAGTGACCAAATCCACTGCGTTTGGAAGGCAAGCCCCAGCAGGAATAATGGGATCCACTGCTTCCATGGATGCTGGGGACCTCGGGGTGGGAAGGAGCTTGGTGATTTTTTCGGATGTTGCCCAGATTTGGCTCCCAGCAGTGCTGCTCGGACTGAGCTCCCTTCCAGCTTGTTGCAGGGATGTGAAAGCCAGACGATCGGGTCTCCTCCAGCGTCCTCGTCGTGCTCCACACGTTTCCCACGTCCTCGTCGTGCTCCACACGTTTCGCACGTGCTGGCTCCCGGCGCCCAGGAGGAGCAGGGTGACGTGGAGGCGCTCGGTGAGCAGGTATCCGGCTGCACCCTCCTGGCAAGCCGCGAAGCCTCTGTGTGTTTCAGCCCAGGAGCTTGTTTCAGCGCTGGGGAACCTGCAGCCTTGGACACAGGTTGCAGCGAGAGGGTTTTGGCGTCTCCCCAGAGCCACACCAAGGTTCTCCCCTGCGTCTCACCAGCTCCTGTCCCACAGCCGTGTCCCAAGCTGGTGCTCCAGCTTCAGGAGCAGACCTGAGGGTTTCCCCAGCTGCGTGGTCCTGCGGTGCCAGCTGCACTGGGCTTCTTTGCAAAAAACGTTTTTTTCAGCAGTGGATGCATTTGGGAATATTAAATTGGGAATGCTTTTTTTTCCTCCCTTTTGGTCCTTAAGAACTCTAAGTTCCCCAGTGGTAAAGCCTTTGGGTGCTCAGGGTGCTAAGCCCTTTAGCCTGAGGCTCTGGTTGCCAAAGTGAATGCTCTGTACTGAAGACTTGTTTTATTATTATATTAATTTCACTATTATTTATCTTATTAATTTTATTCCTCTTGAAAGAGTCTTATTTGAAAAATTGGAGCCCTGGTCCTAAGTTCAATGTATTGGTGCTGCCCAGAATCCTGCCCAGGGAGTTATTTGCTGGTCTCTGGAGAACAAATGAATGTCAGAGAATTACTGAATTGTTTGGGAAATGCGGTGATTTTATTCATTACAAAAATTCGTAATGTGACTTTCCTTATTTGCTTATTCCAGGGCCACAAAAGGAAACGCTGTATTTATTCTTGCTAATGTAGCAGTATTGATTAAGTCATAAAGCACATATAAATACATATTGACTCATATTACATTAAAGTATCTATCATTTACTTCTTATTCCTCAATAACACTACAGTTATGTTAAAAAAAAGGGGGGGAGGGGCATTAGAATTGGCACTGCCCCAAGGAAAGTAGGAGCTGCCATCATTGTTAATACAGCTTTTTTGGCAAATCCCAGCTTTAAAAACGGTGGCAGTGTTAAAAGGGGAGGCCCACCCTGCTTGTCCCCTGGCAGCCTGCGGCACGTGGAGCTGCTCGGGTGCCCCCGTCGAGCGCGTGGCCACCTCCAACCGCCGTGACCGTGTCCGGAGCCCCATTCGTGCCCCCCGTACAGGGGTCCGCAGGCTTCACCCTGCGCTCAGAGCCCCCTTCGCTGCAAGCTGCACCCGCTCCGGATCGCTGCTGAAATGCAGGCAGGTTTTGTTCTGTTTTTTGGGGTTTTTTCCCCCCCAGAATATAATCTGGGAGTGAAATGCAAAGTGTTGAGACAGCCTCAAATCAGAATTCATGAACCTGCGCCCAAATCCCAAAGCGGAGTTTTGTAATACTTAAATTTCCCTCTTGCAGCTCATCAGTCTTATGTAAGAAATACGTGTGTATTTTTCAGCTGCAAGGGGGAAAAAATATCCAGCCAAATCCTGTGCACGTGGCTGTTTTGTGCTTCTGCTTGTCTTTTCCTGATGCCGTAATTAGCCTAACGTGACACGCGATCCCTGCTCTTCTAGAGCTTGTGCGCTAGCCTGGCAGAGCCAGCCCTGCTAGGTCTTACATGAGTTAATCACTGCTTAATGACTGCACGAGGTATCTTTATTTAACTGCATAAAGAGATTTAACTTTTCCTGTTAAGATACGACCATTGGCTTGTGTTTTGTTCATACTGGTCAACGTTTACCAAGGATCCAGGTGATATGCCTGTGTCAGAGCAGGCTCCTGTCTGCAGGAAAGCCATGAAGGAGGCCGTTAATTAATCTATCAATCTATTAATCAGGGTTTATTGAAAAGCACTGATGTGAGGCTGGCTGGTTGCTGCTGCAGAGCCCTGTGCACAGCCGGTGTGGCTCTATCAGGACATTGCCCTGAGCTCTGGGAGTTGTTTGAAATCCTGGTGGGAACAAAACCTAGGAGCTGTGGGGAGATGGAGATGCTCCTCCCTGCAAATTGGGCCTGTCTGTGGAAGTCTGACCAGCACGTCCAGGTTGGGGCTGTGAGGGAAAGTCGCTTTCTCCATCCTCGTTTAGACTGGAAGCATTGGAAGGCAGCTGGAGACCTTGGGTGCTTCCAGCCCAACATGGCTGCTGCAACAGTGGTGGTGAAGGTGGGTGCTCACTGGGGAAAGGTGGGTCCTATTACCCCATGTCCTCCCTCCTGCCCCAAAGGGAGGCTGCCAAAGCGAGCTGGGCACGTGCTGCGGTGAGAGGGGCACCCGGGGAGGAGTCCTGGGCACTGCAACCGGCTCTGTGCCTGTATGTGGGAAGCTCCTGGTGCTTTAGGTGGCCCTGCCTGCCGGGTACCCTCCCCCTGGTGCTGTGAGGGCCCTGCCGGGCTCTGTGCCCTTCCGAATCCCTGGGGAGTGAGCAGCAAGAGGCGCCTCCGGGCTCCTTTAGCATCAACCGTAATGGCAATTAGCGATCAGGCCATTAGGCGCCCTCGGTGCCTGCCAGCGGCTCCGGCGAGGAGCTGGGCTCCGCTCGCTCCGCGCAGCGTGGCCTGGAGCGCTCCGACAGCAGCTCCTGCAGCGTGAGCACGGCCACCAGCTTCGCGCCAAGGGTTTCTGCTGCGTGGAAGCCAAGGGTTGCATTGCACCAGCCATGGGGCATGGCCTGCTGGTGGCACCACCCAGGACGTGCAGCTCTAGGTGCTGCTGGTCCCAGCGGCAGGCGTGGGTGATGCCAGCACCCCAGGGACTGCTGAAACCCGCCGTGGTTGCAGAGGGAAGGGCCGCGCTGGGCTGAAGGTGCCTCCTGCCAGGCTCAGCCCTGCAGGCAGCGGTTCTCCCTCTCCTCACCTGCTCTCCCAAGTTGGAGCAACTAAAACTAACTTTGAAATGACGGCTTGAGGTCTGGGGAAGCCGTAAAGGCTCCCGGCTGCTCTGCGCTCCCTCCTGGGGAGCAAACACACTCCTACCAAGGAGATGAAATGCAGCGCAGAGCTCCAGCTTCTCCTCGGTTCCTCCAGCTCCCCAAGAAAGAAAGGGGAGGGAAAAAAAAAGAAGGATGGTTAATGTAATATTACATCAGATTGTACTCGGAGGAGCCGAAAGCCAATTTTGGGAGAATGTGAGCCAACCTACATTTAACTGGAATGCTAATATTTACTGTTGTGGAGATGTGGGCCTGCAGAATGGGTGAAGTCACCGGCTGGGGAGTAGAAGTCCAATTAGGTAGCGCTAATAGAGGAGGCGGCGATGCTTCATTGAGAGAAATTACTAAAATTGTACTTTTAGGACAGTCAATTAGCTGTGTTTTGACAAAGCAACAAAAAGATGAAACTGAAGCTCTTGGAAAAAAAAAAAGAATGAGAGAATTCGTCGGGAACATGTCTGTTTGGGGAATCCTAATACTTTTCGCTGAAATCATTAAGTGAAATTAAATACTATTTTAAACCAAAGGGATGGAATATCTAATTAAGATAGAAAAAAAGGCTTTGGGAAAGGGTATTGTTGAGGGGATTAGAGAAATAGTTTACAATTCCTGTTGACTGAGGTGGGGCCCCCAGAATATATTAGGCATATTAGTAATGGGGATGGGAAAAGTCTCTCGACAAGCTGATCGAAAGTTTTGGGAGGATTAACTCAGGGTGACTGCAAGGTTCCTGGATTTCACTGTGAAGTTTGGGATGGGAGCTGGGGAATTGTGGAGCGGAGCTAGCGGCCGCGTGGGGCTTCCCGCACGCGGAGCGGGTCCCTGTGCCCCCATGGGAGCTTTTCTGTACGGCAAACCAGGTCATGGCCCTTGGCCGGATGAGCCGTGCGGAGGGTCAACCCTAAAATGCGGGGATGCCCACAGAGAGGGGGGGTTGGGGGCATTTTCTTGGTGTTGCTTTGGTTGTGTTTCTCCTAACGTGAGATCTAAGTGTCTGCTTATGTCTTGAGACAGCGTGAGGCTGCTTCAGATCCATGACTTCCATAGGCACTGAGACCGTGCGGATGGGCTGAGGTCCCTCCTGGTCCTTTCCTGTGAGTATTTGCCATGACCGGTCCCTTGAGCAATGTGCTGGCACAGGGGAATCGCCGTGTGGGGAAGCGTGTTTTCACATCCAGCAATTCCTGCTCTTAACCACCAGCTCCAGTAAAACTCTTCTTGCTCCAAAGTCTTTCCTTTTGACCTATATCACCATATTGTTTAGTTTGTTTGATATAGTGAGACAGTTAGTGAAATATTGCATACCATATTACATTAAAGAGAAATGTAACCTTCAATTGGTATCAGATGTGCACTTTGCAATAACTGCTATTAGTTGTCTATAAAACTCCTAGACATCATTTGATTTTTATTGCCATTAGATTATTTTACTTGGGGACGTATAGGAGGGGAGGTGATTGCAGGTCTTCGAGTGCTTACTGGGAAATATTTAACACAGAATGTTTTATTTATTAGCATAAAGAGACACAATGGATTGTTGGTGATTAAAGTGATGATACTGCTGCCATACTTGTCAAAAATATAGACCTAATTCAATAGAAAGGCGACAGTCAGTCTCCATGTTGATCTATGCTGAAGCAAACTGCCTCTGAAAGCAGTACAAAGCCTGAATTGGCCTCTTAATTTTATGCTCTAGGGCATAGTATAAAAAAGGGAATTCTTTCTAAGTGCCTGTAATTGCATGTTACCAGAACCTAAAATATAAGCCAAATTTTTGAAATTATAAGTGTTAAGCTTTCCATTTCAATTCCTGCCCCTCCTCCAAAAAAATAATCAAAACAAAAGAGAGCTTTAAAATGCCTCGCTAACCCACATCATTAATAAAATATACAGCGTACTTAGCCTTTAATTGCAAATGTACGTTTTGAAAGAAAACACTTATTTTAAAATAAACTGGGTCCTTCTCTCATAGCCAGCGCAGGATCCAGGGCCCTGCTCATTCCCTGCGCAGGTTCCTGCTGCGCCCTGGTTTGGAGCGGCACCTTCCAAATAACATTTCACATGAGTTTTTCCATCTCCTTGCATAGGGTGAGATGCTGTTTGTCTCACTTGGGGATATCTCAGGGTTTGCCTTTGGGTAAGCAGAGCGAGCTGGAAGGGACACCGGGTTATGGCCAGCAGTCTGGAAGATCCCAGCCTTCCTGCTGGGCCTCCATGTGCACTGGACTGGAGGGGCCCTAAGGGTTTTCATGTGGCCTCCCAGGGCCGCCGCACTTGGTGGCAGGTGCCCTATGGTCTGTTGTGTGGCCTCTGTGCGCACTGGGCTGAAGGGGCCCAACAGGCTTTCGTGAGGCCTCCCAGGGCCTCCGTGCACACTGGGCCGGGGGGAAAGCCTGGACACAGTGCTCCATTCGTCTCCCAGGGCACCCGTGGCCTCGGACCACTGGCACATTTTAAGCTAAGTTGCCCATGTTGCTGATGCCTATGTAAAAACCCAGTGAGATCCTCGAGTCTTCACTGGAACAGTGTAATCCAGTTTGACATGCTGAGGCTGAGCATCTCCTCAGTGGGAAGGGCTCTGCTAGGTCAAAAGGGGGTTTGGTTGGCACAAATGGGCTGGAACATCTGCCCTGAGAAGAGGCACACGTGTTCCCCCTCCATGCTCGTGTGGATCGGTGTTTCCAACTTTGCACCTCTCGGAGGACAGAGGAAAAATAAAGATTAACCATTTTGTACAGTTGATGGCTTCATTGGACAGGTAATAAATCAGTACAATTGAATTGGAGGAGATAGTGTTCAAATGCTATTATTCGTCTCTCCATTATTGGGCTGGGATCCTTGGACTGACTTAGAGTTCCTTGCACCTCCAGAACGCGCGTGCGTGATTAGATCTGGTCCTGGGTCCCCCCCCCGCCGCTCGGGCTCACACCTTCTGCTAGATTTCCCTCTTCTGGGGTCTGTTTTCCCTGTTCATCATCTCCTTTCCGTGGTGTTGCTTGGTTATCTTGGCAGAGTGTGCGCAGACAGTCTCAAGCAATAGTGCTGGTGAAAGACTACGAATGAGCGGGCAGAGATCTGCTGAGAGCCGCAACGCAAGCGAGCGCGGCAGGTCTCCGAGGGCTGCCAGCTCCGGCTTTGGAGAGCAGGCCCCATTTCATGTGCATCTGCCTTTGCTTTCTGGTAGCACGACGGCCAGCAAAGGGTCACTCAGGGCAGTCGCTGCAATCGGGGACGTTCATTTATGGGGGCTGCTCGGAGACCACTGAGCCCTTCACCCAAAGGAATTTCCCAGCGTTTCCTGCCCGATGCGGGTGATTATTCCCCATCTGTCCAGGAATGCTGATGGCACTGTGATGTCCGCTTGCTGCAGGAAGAATCCGCAGCAGTTTAAGAAATGCAAAAGACTAGATTTGACGTTGATTAAATGGGTTTGATGTCAGCCAAGTTGCTGTTAAGCTGTGCCTTCCTAAGTAAATGCTAAATCAAGCCCAAAGCGTTAGACTCTGCAAAGATTGATGCTGATTTTGAGGCGTCAAAAAAAGGTTTTCCTAACAAAATATTAAGTTTTTCACTACAATCTCTTATTTACAGGTCTTAATATTTTAGTGTTGCCTTTACATTGCAGCATTAAGGTGAAAATTATTTGTCTGTGAGTTTAAATCCTCAGATCCTCCTGGTATCTAGCTCTTCTTTCCTGGCCTGGATAATTTAATAAATTTCTACTTTGACATATGTAATTTTACAGTGCCCCCTGGTGTACATATTTCTCTAATGCATCGGGTTTGCTCACGAGCTCTTAGCTCTGACAAATACACCTGGCTTTAACAGCTTACAGTTATTTGTCCCTGTTGTTTGCCGTTTTTGATGATGTTTTAGATTTTTGTGTAGAAATTCAAGACTGATCCGGGAAACCTGCTGCCATGAACTCACCTCAAGCACTGCGAGAGCTTCAAGACTTCACATTAGTTAGCAATTAGTTAACAATTCTGCCTGTTTGGGGCAAAATCTGAGCCCCAAACTGTCACTGAAACAGTTTTGTGTTGTCAGTGACTGAAGAAGTGTGTGTTGGGGTTTATGACCTTCCTGGCGCTGCGGTGAAGCTGAGCAGTGTTGCTCACCTCTGTGTCATGCTGCCGAAGACACCAGGTCCCAGCACGTGAATGTGGCTGCAAAATGTCACCCCGTCTCCCCAGCGCCCTAACAAGAAGCAAGTAAACGAATCCCTGATGCATCTCCACTGACCTCAGTGGAGTCCTTGTATCTGGAGGGTGAGATTCCCCCACTGCTGACCAGCGCCATTTGTATTGTCTGAGAACCTGCTCCCTTGTTCCATTACGTGAAGTAACTTCTTTTTGCTTTTTTTTTTTTACAAAAAAACATCAGTTGTGGGAACTTAGGCCTACAAATATGACACTCTACCTCATAAATTAAGCCCCTGGGTGAAACAGTGGAGCCTCTGTCAGCGCCAAGCCATGCAGCCTGTGGTAAGCTATGACTACAGGGAGACACGTTGGGCAGCGGGGACCAGCAGAGCTCTGGCAGCTCCGCGGTGGCTTCTGGTGCCTCACTGTGGATGGCAACAAGGTATGCTAAGTCTGGTGTCTTCTCAGCTGTCCCAGCACTCCCAGCAGATGGTGGTTTTGCTGTGGTGTGCTGTGGCTTCCTTTGAGATGGGGCTGGTGCAACCTGCTGCTGGGTGCCTTCATCGTGGAAGGACATCCTGGTGGACCTCATGGGGCCCTTCCCAATGGGCAACTCCTGCTGGTGTCCTGCTAAGCTACAGCACAGCAGTGAGCCTGTGCCCAGGCACGTGGGAGATGGCCCTGTCACCTGCCAAGCCTCTTTGCTAGACAGGAACGTAGAGGAGTGACAAGCTGTCCTCCAAGGGAGCGTGGTGCAGTGGCAGCGCACAGACGGTGCTCGCGTTAGGAGTGTCAAGGGCTAATTGAGCTGTCAACAGCTTGCTATTAACGCCCTTCCTAGGACAGACCTTTCCACCTTGCAGCCCTGCTGGCCAAGAACCTGGTGGTGTTTGTGGCTCTTGCTGAGGTGACAGAACTGGCAGATGACAAGGTAAGTGACTGAAGAGGGTTCCTTTTTAATTAAATGTTGAAAACCACGGGTTTCCAGATTCCAGAAGAAATGAAGAAGCATTGAAAAATCATCTCTCTCTTCCTGAAGAACCTGGAAAGCCTATTTATTGTGAAGGAAGCTCTAAGCTCTTTAGAGAACTAGCAACTGATGTGGCCCCAACCACTGGCAAACCTATCGCCTGCACTCCAAAGGCTGCACTGCATGAGAGGGTACTACTGCTGACCAGAGTTTCCACTGGGTGTGGGAAATACTGAGAACCACACAGGAGGCCCATGTGTTTTTCTTTCCTCATTTAGGAGTCAGAGGACTTGAGCCCATTGTATATAATTGCGTTGAAGATTAATTCACTATAAGATTGAGCTGTAAGATAAGATTATGATAATTGTATGAATACTTCGGGATATTTCTATTTTGTTCCACTATCTGCTGCAAATTACCTCTAGCAGTAAAACCTGGAGACCCCCTCTAAAGTAGTTTTCCCATTTAAGACATTGTACAAACATATAGGAGTGTCTGCCATGAAATAAAGAAAACAAAACTGAACGGCCTTCCATATATAGGAGTGTTGGGCCGCTCAGAATATCCTACACATTTATTGCTAGACCTGAAACCATGCTGAAAGACTTCAGCATCTCATCACCCTTGAGACTGAACCTGATTCTGGACCCAGTTTTTTTAAAGAGTATGAACACTGGGCTGGTGGATAACTTGGATTTGAGGGATGCTAAGGTCCAGGTTTCCTTGGAATATCTGGAATTCCAAGCTGGAGAGTACCTTGCCATAGTTCCTTGGTTCAAGGACTTCCCGAGCTAGAGAGTGGAGTCTTTTGTTTACCATTCCTTGACTGAATTTTCTCTTCCCATGTGTGTGTCCAATGCATGTAAAATTCTGGTGTTTTTTTGTGGCTTTTGGAGATTTTTGTGGGGTCTTATTTGCCGGAGCAGAAATGGGGAGCTGCCTGTCTGCTTATTGTTCTAAGTTGAGAGACTAGAAGATGATGCTGACCATGGTTGACATGGTCTCTTAACGTCTGTGTCACCAGCTACACATGCCAATGGAAATTTGGGGACAAAGATGGCTGGTTTTCACATGACTTACTTAAACAACACGTGAGCAAGGTGGGACACAGTAGAGGAGCCAGGGAAAGGGAGGCTTTTCTCACCCTAAGCGGATCTTTTGAACGTGGAAGCTGTGATAGTTGTTCAGTCAGGCTGGAAAGACTCACTGATTGAGCCAAAAAGGATCTGGCGCGCAGCTCAGGGATGTTTTTTTTGGCCTGAAAGTTAATTTTGATCATCTCATCCAGGCAGTTCAGAGGTCTGGAGCTGGGCCTGAGTGCCCTCAACTTCCATCACTCAAAAACTACTGGTCAGTGCCCTCTATAGCATTAAAGTGTAGATGGAAACAGACTTGCAAACCCAGTTTGGGAGACCTGGAAGATGGTGAGAAATGTGTGAAGCAAGGCAGACAGGTCTTTAAGAAGCTGATTTGTGGGTCACTAGATGGTGCTGTTGATCTTGAAATGAGAACAGAGCACTTTGAGAGCAGGAAACCTGAGTTTGCACTCAGAAGATCAGTCCGAAGCTGTAGCTGATGGACACTGTCTCACATGCTTCCGAAACAACATAGGAACCTAAATGTCATGCTCTGCAAGGGAGGCTGCAGAGACCAAAGGGGTACAACAAACTACAGCAAGCAGCAAAAACACAGGAATTTGGCAAGCACGTGTTGTGTGGCCCTACTCCATGGCCTTAGCTCTGCCCTTCCCAGAGCCAAAGGGCAGGTGGGAAGACTACCTTAGAACTTGGACTGCTAAAGAAGTAGGTGTGACAAGTTGCCATCAGAACAGGCTGGTTTGTGGTGTGGCAGAGCACCGTTTCTGACCAAGTTTAGGTGTTTAACAAGTAAGGGAGTGCAGGGAGCTGCTGCATTTTAAGAGCATTTTGCTATAACACCTTTTGGACAGGCAGTGACATTTTTTCCAGAAAATTTTAAGAAAACAGTGCAAGCAGAGACCAGCCTGTGCTAAGACACTCCCTGGATTCAGGGTTCCTGCAGAGGAAATGGTGACCGGGAGTGCTGAGAAGATGCTCGATCTGAAACTTTGCTGCAAATAGCATGAATGTGCACATACCGGACTGCTAAAAATCAGGATATGTCCTGATTACATGCAGCTTAAGCAGCAGAGATCCTCATTTGGTAAGGTCTGACCTGAATACCGGAAAGATGTGGTGAAAATGCTCAGGATACTGTTTCCTGTGATTTTTGTGGGGCACATATTCTCCCTGTTTTTCAAGCCAACTCTTGCCTTTCATCCCTACTTCAGGTTGTACAGCTCAATGGAAGAAACATCTTTTTGGAACCCTTCTTCTTTACTCTTAGATCTAATTCCATTGACGTGCAGAGCCCAGGTCCTGGTATGTATGTTTGCGTGAGCTTTGTTGGTATGGTCAAGTCGGCACAAAAATTCAGCTTTCACTGGTTATTATTGCAGACAACTGGCTGCAATCTTGGGCAGCATCCATCTGGGGCTGAGCAGAGCCATATCTGAACCTCAGCTATGTCCAGCAAAAATAGTTGTACCATTACTATTGCGATGCTAACACCTGGTGTAAACTGCATGCATAACTTTGTTTCCCATCACTATACAATCCTGAGTGCCTTCTTTTGGGTCATCCTGGGTTGTCTATCCTCCTCTCTTTTAGGGATGAAACTCTGCAATAGAGCCTTAACATGAAAAGGCTTCCTTAAAAGCTCTATACATGATTATAGAAGAGAAGGAGCAGTACCACTATGCTCTGTCATTGGCACACGAACCTAGGCATTGGCCTCTCTTGGCTTTCTTCCCAATAAGCAACTTTCTGCCCTGCTGAAGGATCTTCTGGTACAAACCATCACCCAGCTCTGCATATCTGTTGTGTTACAGGAAAGGTAGGGGATGGAGCAGTAGAGTAAACAGACCATGTATCCATGTAACCATGTATCAAAGAACACACAGTTTAGTAAACAAGGAGGATGAAGAGAACGTCCAGTGGCCACTCATAGCAGACTCAGAGGTTAGAAGAAAAATGCAGGTAAGAAGATAAAGGGATAAATGTGGTTTTCAAACGCATTTATCTGTCCCAAATTGACTTCAAGACTACCTGGAAGTAGGAGGAAACTATAGCTCTGAGGCACAAGTCTCCGCAGAGGCAGGCCGTGGGGCAGGGCCTGCAGCCCGTGCCGGTGTCTCGGGCACGGTTTGGGCTGAGGCCCTGCCCTGTTCCAGCAGCTCGGAGGCTGCGATGCCGCTCGTGCCGATTCCGCTCCCAGCGGGCAGCGCTCTCACCCTTCTGGAAGGTGCCACGTTACCCTCCATAGGGTACAGGGCAAGGTGAGAGGCTCCACCGCTGACAAGCATTTTATGCGGAGAATTTGCTTCTGCTCACTTGCTGTCATCCAAGGAAGTCTGCTGAGCTTCTCATGAGAGAGAAAAGATGTTGGTCGTGAAATAAACAGATTTATTTGTTACCGAATAGAAAGAGAATTTTGTTTTTTAAAAATAAAGCAGTTTTTCCATTTTACCCTTTCAAAAACCAAACAAAATGTTTTATCAGCCTTAATTTTTAGCTTGCTTTTACAGAATCTATATGATGCAGAATTAAAGTTTTAATATTCTTTCAAGCAAGTTGCAGAGTGTCTACAAAAGAACTTGCAGTGCTCTGGAATTAGCTGAAGAGGATGCTGAGATGCTGGCAGTAGTAACAGTCATTTAAAGCAAATGAAAAATAATGTTATACTATGGATAACTTGTTTGGGCTCACCTTGTGCAACCTGTTCTTGCCACAGCCTGAGTACTGTAGCTAACCAGTATTGCTTTAGGCTAAGTTGAAAGATTTGGATTTTCAGATTTGAAAGCATGTTGGGTGTTTTGTTTCAAGGAAGGATAAGTGCTTTAATGCCTTTTAGAAATTTGGCCCCCAATTCTCTGGGGACTAGAAATTATTGACTGGTGAAAGGGGGAGGCATCCTGGGCAGGGATTATGTGGCAGCCATGTGGCAATTTAGCTGCAGGTTGTATCATGATGTCAATTAAGGTTGCATAAGAAATCCTAATTCTTCCTGTAACCCCGACAGCTTGATTGTGCAACTGTCCTGTGGCTTTAGCAGTGATTAAAAAGCCATTTTCTAGACTTTGTAAAAGGTTACTAAAAAGAGAATTTTATTAAGGGGAACTGTGTTGACTCCGATTTCTGCCTCAGCCCTCCCTCTACAGCTATTTCTAAATGGCTTTTCAGCTAGGCTGAGTCTTACACAGTGTAGACTTGAGCAGAGTAAAATGATCGATATTGTAATGGACTTCTCATCGTAGTACATGACAAATAATAAATGTCATGATATATGGCAGTCTTCCTAAAGCCCTATGGAGCCAAATGGGATGCAGAAAGCGCGTATCTTCTACTTCCTACCCTTGCTTTGCCTCCCTGCGTCCCTCCTTTGTTTCCTCCCGCATTTTTTTCCCTGGTAATGGAGAAGTGTAATTGAATTAAAAGCGACTCCCAACGCCCAAGAGCGGCCGCTGTCTCGCGCAGGAGCGGGTGGGTGTCTGGGATCGTGGCCTTTCCAGCCGCTTTGCCCAAGCGGTCGTGCCCCGACGCTGGCGCTGCACCAGGCGCCCGCGCGTGCGAGCGGCTGCAGCGCCCTGGCTGCGCCTTATCCACCCGTCCGCTCCGCTTGGACATGGCGCCAAAGCCGCACTTCAAATGTGGATACTGGTTATGCTTTTCAAGCCAAATCAAACACTCCTATCTGTGTTGGTGCCGCTCTGCTGAAATGCCTTCTCCAATCCTGATGCCTGTGTTCTGCCAGTGCCACCAGCTGCCACCCTGAAGGAGCTTTTCCACTCCTGCTGCCCCCCAGATCCCCACGTCTCCCCTATCCTGGATTGTCAAACTGCGCTCTTCCTACATTAAGGGCCCCTCTTGGAATTAATTGCTTCTAAAGATAATAAGGAATGAACCAAACTAAAGGTCTGGGGGAAAAAATAATAAAAAAAAAAAATAAAAAAATAAACACTGTTCCTTCTCTGGTTTCCTAAGAAGGTTTTAAGCAGAGTAAATTGGAAAGATTCTTAGTGATGCTTTTATGATCGCTTTGTTCTTATCCCGAAAATTGACTCAGGGGAGCTGTTTGGGCCACACTCAGCCAAATGCCAGAGGTCTCAAATTTCTGCAAGCTCCATATAAATGGCTGCCTGAGGGATATGGTCTCTTTTTTTCTTTTTCCCTCCCTCCCTAACTTGCAGGAAAAAAGAAAGTTAATTTACCTCTAGACACTAGAGAGAACTGTACAGAGTGATTTTAGGCACCCTAATCATGACATTTCAGCGGGATGCATGAACAAGGAATTCTTAGCTAACCTAAACAGCAAAACAAAGCTCACAGAAGATGAAAGTAGGGACAGGCCACCTGGTAGCAATATATGAATGTCATCATAGGGATGTTACTAGGAAAGCCAAGACCCATTTGAAGTTTAATATGGCAAGGGATGTCAGGGACTGCAGGAGGGGCTTCTTTAACTACAGCAGTAACCAAAGGAAGACCAGGCAGAATGTGGGACTGCTACGGAGTGGGACAGAGGGACCGGTGACAATGCTAGAGAGAAGGCACGGACACTGAATGTGCCTTTGCTTCAGTCTTTGCTGATAGCACCAGCCCTCAGGAATCCCAGACATGGAGTCCACAGAGAAAATCTGGAGAAAGGAAGAGTTTGTCTTGGTTGGGGATAAGGTTGACTTCAGTAAAGCTCTTCACACCATCTCCCATAATATCCTCAGAGGCAAGCTTAGGAAGTGGGAGGTATATAAGTGAACCGGCTGAATGGCAGAGCTCAGAGAGTTGTGACCAGTGGCACAAAGTCTAGTCAGAGGCCTGGAGCTAGCAGTGTCCCCCAGGAGTCAGTACTGGGTCTGAGTATTCCTCAGTGACCTGGATGAAGGGACAGGGTGCACCCTCAGCGAGTTTGCTCATGATACAACATGGGGAGGAATGGCTGATACACCAGAGGGCTGTGCCATTCCGAGGGATTTGGACAGGCTGGAGAGATGGGGGAACCTTGTGAAGTTCAGCAAAGGTAAGTGCACAGTTCCACACCTGGGGAGGAATAGCCCCAGGCACCAGTACAGGCTGGGGGCTGCCCTGCTGGAGAGCAGCTCTGTGTAGAAGGACCTGAGGGTCCTGCTGGGCTAGAAGTTGGCTATAAGCCACCAATGTGACCTGGTAGCCAAGAAGGTCAAAACTATTGTGGGCTGCACTAAGATAAGCACCACCAGCAGGTCGAGCCTGGAGAAGACTGAGGGAGGATCTTATCAACGTGCGTAAGTATCCAAGGGCAGAGTGCAAAGAGGATGGGGCCAGATTCTCCTCAGACAGGACAAGAGGCAACGTGCAGAAACTGAAACACAGGAAGCTCCACCTGAACATGAGGAAAAACTTCTTTACTGTGCGACTGAGCACCAGATCAGTGCCCAGAGAGGTTGTGGAGTCTCCGTCCTTGAGATATTCAAAACCCATCTGGACACAATCCTAGGTAATGTGCTCTGGGTGCCCCTGCTTGAGCAGGGACTAGATGATCTCCAGAAGTCCCTTCCAACCTTAATCATTCTGTGATCCCTGGAGCTGCCACATTATCAGATAGCAGCTATGAAACACAAGATGCAGGAACACAACCTGCATCACCTCTCTTGTCCGCAGACAGCTTGCTTTGTTTCTCTTTTGATACCTAGGCCTTTTTTAAGATTAAAGGTTTTCTGTACCATCATGACGGTATCTCTGTTTTAAGTTTACCTCCTGGCTTTAATCTCAGGATGCTGATAACGGAAGGTTTACTCTCCAAGGAGTACTTTACTCTCATAGTAAAACTTCAAGAGCAAAAGTCATGAAGAGGGCTAATACCAAAGCAGGAACATAAAAATGACAGGGAAAAGACTGTATTGTCCTTGCAAATGTTCTCCATTTCCCTGATGATTTCTGCTTCTTCAACACCTTTTCTTTTATAAAACCCTTAAATTTGGCATTGTAAAAAGACCAGGTGTAGATTTAACTACTTGCAGTTTTACTAACTCTTTATTAATTCTTACTTGTACCAGGTAAGTGAAATTTTAGGTAATTCTGCATTTCCAGGTCCATGTAATGAGCTATGTTGATTAGGATCACTTCTGTTCCCTTAATTGCTACCTGCAGTTGCCTTATGAGTGTTCATGGTTTGCTCTGTCACACACTCAGAGCTAAAGATTGTTGCATGCAGCAAATGTGCCTGTAGGGTACGAATGAGCTGTGTGGGCTGATGAACAAAGACGCAGCGGAGGAAGAAATACCGCTTGCACAAAAGAAGTATTTCAAGAGGAACACAGAGCATGGGCTGGAGCAAAACGTAATGCCCCAAACCTGCTGTAAAATTCTCTGTGCTCCTGTCACCTCTTCCCTGTTCCCAGCACGAGTTCCCCCATTAACAGTTGTTTCTGGCTGCAAGTCTTTGCCTTGAAACATCTATTTCTCGTTGACGTGAACTGAGTCTCCGGAGAGGTGACTCTGGTCCCGTACCCATGATGTCCACACACATTCCTGTCTGCAGGAATTTGCAGTCAGTTTATTTGCAGTAAATTAATCAATGTTTCTGCTGTAGAATACAAAGGAAAAAAAATGATAGATTTCTTTGATTTTACTTCAATACTCTTAATAGTCACATGTCACCATTATGCCTTGTAAAAGGGAAGGAGCTGGTAAGAAAATGAAAAGAGAAATAGGAAAAAAAATGCAGTTTTGGCTTGTACCAGCATTTAGGAATCAGCTGTAGGTGGGAGGTGTAGTCAGAGCCTCTCGGTGACCTGATGTCCCCGGTGAGGCCACATGTGGAGAACTGTGTGCAGTTCTGGGCCCCACAGTACAAGGGGGATGTGGAGCTGCTGGAGAGAGTCCAGCACAGGGCTACAAGGATGATCAGGGGCCTGGAACATCTGCCCTATGAGGAGAGGCTGAGGGAGCTGGGCCTGTTCAGCTGGAGAAGAGAAGGCTGAGAGGGGACCTGAGCAGTGTCTAGAAGTACCAGAGCACTGGAACAGGCTGCCCAGAGAGGTTGTGGAGTCTCCTTCTCTGGAGATCTTCAAACCCGCTTGGACGCAGCCCTGTGCCACGTGCTCTAGGTGACCCTGCGTGTGCAGGGGGTTGGACTAGATGATCTCTACAGGTCCCTTCCAACCTTAATGATTCTGTGATTCTAAGTCCTGACTTGACAGGTTGTGCTCAGGTGGCCCTTGCGTCGGGCCACCCCAGAGGTCTCCTCCAAGATGGACTACCTGGACAGGGATGAGGGCTCACGGCAGCCTCCAAGGGCTCAGACCTCCCCTCCGCAGCCCCCACGTCAGCAGCACAGTTATTTATTCCCATATTTCGCTTCCACACAGGAATTAGCTATATTATGACTGCATTTTGGCAATCCTAGGGCATCCCCTTGACACAAGCTCTGTTTTAGCACGGTTTTAACGCTAGCATGACGGTCAGAGCCTGCCTCTCAGGGAACCTGCGCTTAGGTAAGTCTGCATAGCTGCCTAGATAAATCCCTTATACCACATAATTTATATATAAACTCATGTATTGGAGAAATAACTAACTCTTCACCAAGCCTTGGCCTGATCAAGGCAAGCAGGATGTGCACACTCTGCAGAGCTATCCCTCAGCTTTCCCAAGCGCGGGGCGGAAGCCCTTAGTGAAGGAGGGAGGCGAATGCGGCGCTTCAGCACGTTAAAAACCGGCATT
>NW_010584376.1:124903-135244 GCF_000705375.1 Tinamus guttatus | reverse complement strand
TATATATATATATATATACATTTACACGATATGTATTTTTTTTATAAAAAAAGGAAAACTTTCATTTCGGAGGCTCTGGTTGCATTTTCTGTGCAATCAGGTGGTAACTGGGGACCCGAGCCATTTTATAAGCAGAGCATCAAGCTGTGCCCATTAAAAAAATTGCAATCAAAAACAAAGCGCAAAAAAAAAGAAACTTCTGTAACCATTTTACCGCATCATTTGATGTTTTGTTGCCTTTTTTTTTTTTTTTCTCCTCTCCAGATGTTTACATTTCCTGCTGCTGTGCTTTCAGGTACAGGTACGTGTCCTTTCTGTCCTCTTTCGCTTTTGGTTGTAAAATGGAAAAAAAAAAAAAAGAAAAAGAAACAAAGGCAGCGTGCTGACCTCTGGGTGCCAGGCACTTTTGGACAGGGCTCTCACTTTCCCCTCTAGTTTTTATAGCTGGATTAAAACGCTCCCCGCAGCAGATGCTGGAGCGGCGCTCGCTCGCGCAGCCGCTGCTGCCCGCTGCCCTCGGCCGCGGCAGAGGGATCCTCCGGAGCTGCCTAGTGATGGGAGAGGGAGCGCTGCGCTCTCCTCCTCGCACGGGGGTGATGGATGCACTTGCCTGGGAAGAGCAGCCGCTCTCCTGCACTGTTGCTCGCTCTCTTTTTTTTTTTTTTTTTCCCCTTTCTTTTTTATTTTTTTTTCCTAGGGAACTTACTCTCAGGAAAACCTGAGACTTTGCAAAACACAGCTCGCTCGAGCCAGGAGCGGGAGGCTGCAGCGGCGCTGCCTGCCCGGTACTCGCTGCAAAGCCGTCCAAGGCAGCTCCCGCCTTGGATGCTGCCCCGGCAGGGACCGAGCCTCTTGCCCGGGCGCTGCTGCGGTCCCGAGAGGAGGAGGAGGAGAGAGGAGGAGGCGCTGCCGGTGCAGGTGCCCGGTGTCCCCGTGCACCGGGGGCAGCCCCTTCCCGCAGGGCGCCTGTGGCACCTGCCGCTGCTCCCTGTGGGAGCTGCATCCATCGCCACCCGGCTCCGTCCCGCGGGCTCAACCCGAACCCAGAGCAACCTCCAAAAACCCCAGGTCGGGTTTTGACCCCTTTGCAGAGATGCCACTGCCCACGGTGCCCCTGACGGCGCGGGCTGTGCGATGACACAGCCACCCAGCTGTGGATCGCCCTGCGCTCGCCAGCTTGCTCCAGCGCATTTTTCCAAAGCCGAGGAATAACCAGCTGCGGCGGGCTCACAGCAGCGGCACCCACTGCGGCAGGGAGACGGCCTCTGTTTATTTTTTATTTTTGTGGAGATTGTGGCGGTAACTGAAAGTTAATCAGCCCCCTCCCCCCCCTCTCTTCCCCCCCCCCCACCTCCCTTTGGTGCTTTTAGTGAATCAGAAAAAGTTTTGGCTCACTGCCTGGAAAGCACTTGCTAAAATCTGATCTCTTACTTCAGCAGCCTTAAAACTTGGGAAGTTATTGGCATTTATACAGTTGGAGCTTGCAGGCTTCCAAAGCAATAAAATAATAATAAAAAAAAGGGAAGAAAGAAAGAAAAGCAAGCAAGCCCTGCACTCTCTCGCGATTAGAACCACACTTTCTCGGTTCAGCGCTGGTTTTGCAGCGTTCTGCCGGGTTTGATGTGCGGATCGGCGTCTTGCCTCGACGCGCGCGGGGCGGTGAGCGCGGCCGGGTGCTGCGCCGAGGCGCGCGCTCGCACGGCTCTTAGCACGGGGAGTCGCAGCATTAGATTAGTCATCCTCAAGGGCCTTCGAGTGAGTGTTTACAGTATTAATGGTAGATGAAAAGATGTGAACGCTGTAAGTTTTTATTGCCCGTTTTGTTACACTTTCTTTCTGGATTTATTCACGGGATTACGTGTTTTGAGCCTGAATGGGAGAGAGGGATTATAGGATTTCTTTTATAATGATCAGTTTGGGTAGGAGTTAGCCTTTGGTGAACTAGAGTAAATTAATGCATCACTTAGCTTTAATATTTATTTAGGCTAAAGGAAATTGTTTAGTTTTGCTTAAAGAGCTCTGTGTTGTATTGGGGAGATTTGGGCTTGCCTGTGCAGGATTATGTTATGAGGCCGGCTTGCACCCCGCCGTGAAAGTCACCATCAATGCATCATCCCACCTGTTATTTTGAGTTATGGCCCTTGGCTTCTGCGTCTCACCTTGTGGCTTTGCATGTGACAGCAGTGAAACCTCCAGCCTGCTGAGGAGCATGGGGTCGCGTGTTTTCTACTGCATTTATCCGTAGATTAAGAGTTTTCCCGGGGTGCAATGTGCAAGACGCACATTGACGCACAAGATAGGTGTGCTTGGACGACACGTCCGCTCACCTGCTGGCTACGCTGCTCTTTCTCGGGGCCTCTGCGACCACCCGCAAATTCACTCCGTTTGGTCTGTTGGATCCATTTGTCATCATGGCCTTGCTCCCGCCTTGGACTCCGCATCGTGGCTCGGTGGCCGGGATGGTCGTTGGCCAACGGGGGTGATGTGGAGGTCAGAGGAAGCCAAACCAGCATGGGGACCTTCAGGATCAGCTTTTGGACCCCAAATGAGCTGGGGCTCCTCAGGAGCCCCACTAGCATGTGGCCAGTCTGACAAGGGACCCTAAGGAGTAGCGATTGCTGTAGAGGAGCGGTGGGTACCTTGAGTTTCTGGAGGAGGGAGGTGAGCTTCAGGTCAGGGGACAGGCACTGGTGGCAGGGATGTCCCCAGCTGTTTTCCTCCTCTTGAATCTTGAGGTCTTCCTCAGGTGCTCTGGGCTGTTGGAATGATGTCCTTGGGAATGCTGGAGGTGGCCCTGCTTCATGTGCCTGTTCCTTCCCTGCTGCTCACTCACCTGACTGATGCCAAAAACGCTGCGTCCCCCATGGGCTTGCATGTCCCCCTCCACCCCAGGTGCCTGGACCCAACAAGGAGCAGGGAGGGTAGGGGCTGCTGTTCTCTTGCCCCCTTTGATTTGCTTCTTGCCCGCTGCTTTGTCACCCACCCCGCTGCAGCGGGCCCCGGCCTCCTGCATGTGATGGAGCGGATGCGTTGGAGTGAGGAGCACCGCGTTGCCCTCGATGGGGGCACTCAGCTTCGTGGCAGGGCTGTGCCACTGTGGCCCTGCTTGACAGGTCCCTGTGCCCTTTGCTTCCCACCTTCCTGCCTCCCTGGCTCTGCTGGGCCCGGTGCTTCTCTGGAAGATCCCTCAGGTGCAGAAAGATGTGCAGAAACTGAGCTGCTTTAGGGACTGCAGGAGGGCAGAAGCGAGTGTGCAAAGGCCGATGGTGTTTTCAGGTGTGGTGTTTTCTGCATGTGTCATGGCAATGGCACCACTGCGCAGGTGCTTGCACCTGCAAGTGTGGTTTGGATTGCAGCTTGCTGCTATTTCCAAGCTCTAAGTGACGTGTAGTGTGGTCTAGAGGAGCAAGGAGACTTGGCTGTGGTGGAACAAAGCGTGCAAAACTGGTGGGGCTTTTGCAGGCTACCCTTGGCCCCAGCGGGTCTCTGTGTCCCCCTCCGCAGGGCTCTGAGGTTTTGCTCCCCATGGGCTGGAGCAGCAGGTAGAGCCAGGAACTGTGCAGGTCTCTGGGTTGCGCTGTCCAGAGAAGCAGCAAGAAAAAAAAGAAAGAAAAGAAAAGGAAAAAAGACTGTCTGACTCTGCCAAAGTATTTTCTTCCTGGCATTCAGCAGCACCACCATAGCATGAAGTGGGAAATAAAGGCGAGCGCAGGCTTAGGCTGTCACGGTCTGCGCGCTTTCCTTTGGGCAGCGCAGGCCGGGCCCCACTGACCGCAGCGAGGTGAGAAATGCGCTGTTCTCCCGGAGATACTGGCCGGTTTCCTGAAGACGCCACCTCTGACAACATCCTTCTGCAGATACCTCCTGTGCGGGGAGATTAATGCCAGTGAGTTGGGCGCTGTAGGAATCATCCCTGCCTGAGGTGGCTGTGGGGACGGGAGGCAGCAGACAGTAGGACCAGGGTGCTGAAGGGACATGGCACTAATAGGAAGGGACATGGGTGTGAGGTGACTCCTTTGCTAGCAATAATAAAAATCGCATTGCAATTAATTAATGTTAAACCTTGGTGGAGTTCCCTGGGAACTGCATGTTGCATCCAGGCAAATCCCAGAAAGCAGCAATTAATTGGTAATGGATTGCTGTTCCTCTAAGATATTTCCATCACTGCTTATTCCCCCTGCATTGTTTTTCTTCCGATGCATATTGCAAACCCCTTTCTTTCCTGCTAAAATACTCTCTTTGGCAGCGTTTTTAGGGACAGCTTGTTAAAAAAGCTGTTGTGTCTTTTGGAATACCCTGAGCTAGTCCTCTGCAAAAATACAGAATTAACGCAGAAACACAGGGGAGAGTGGAAAGCATTTTGAATAGCTAGTGTGTGCGCTGCTTGCTCCTAGGCACGGCTAGCGAGGAGCATTTCCCCAAGCCCTAGTACCCAAAGTCATAAAACTGGATGAGAGGCAGGATTGGTAGAAGAGACTTTTGCTCCTCTTCTGTTGCTGTGAGTCCATCTAAAGACCATTCAGGGTTACGTGAAGTTAATCCATGCAGATTATTCAGTTACTTGGAGGGCGTTTGCCTAGGTGCACGTGTGAGAGTTGACTCGTGTGACCATGGATGGTGAGTGTGGACCTAAACCTGCAGCAGAATGTTTGCTTGGTGCCCCTTGGGTTTCTCCTTTTGAGTTGTCTTGAAGACAAAGATGAAGCTAGAGCGGTGCTGACTCATTTTCCCTAGTTGGATCTAAGCTTTAGGCAAGATTTTACTCCGCGGTGTGGATGTACAAATTAATAGCTAATGGGCTTCCTACTCCATTTGCAGCCGTGATTTACAACTCTGAAATGAAAGCGGATTTTGACCCCTTAAACTGCCAGACCTTAAGGTTACGATACTGTATGGGTTGCATTAGCCCTCAAAGGTGATGCTGTACTGTAAAATTGCATGGTGCAATTTGCTATTGATTATCTGTAAAATAAATTATGATATATGTAGTGCAGGTTTCTGACCCCGTGGTCACGACCTCCCTCTGATTGGTAGGACTTCCGACCAGCTGAGATCAGAATAGCAAAGAGCCCCTCGGCAATCAATAGCTGGGAAAGCCAGCGCTTCTCCTCGCCGGGGCCTTTTCCAGGAACACCGTTTTCCACTGCGCACACACACACACATTGGGTTTTTATCCCTGGGAACGGGTGGTACTTTTGCAAACTTCACCTAGAATTACATGCAAACCTCCCTATTTGTGCCACAAGCTGGTTCAGCTCCAGGGGGATTTCTGGTGGGATGAGTTGGCAGGATGGCTGCGATGCTGGGCAGGATCGAGGTGCTGCGAGTCCGAGATCGTGGCTGAAGCTACTGCATCCTGGGGCAAACGGGGAGCCCTCCCGTTCCCGCCTTGTGCCACCACTATCCCTCTGCCGGGAGCTATTTCTGTTTTTATTTTTTCCTCCTATTTAAGGTCTATTCAAAAATGATCAATTTCCAGAAACTGCTCAGAAGTATTGCCTGAAAACGGGAAACCTAAAATAAGAAAATAATTAAAAACAAACAAGGCAAAACTTTTCCCAGCTCAGCAAAGCGGAAAGATAAGAAATCCTATTTGTCCTGTGTTTGCAGCGCAAAGATTTCCACGCAGGAGCGCCGCTGAGAGAGATCAGGACAAATCTTATATTAGAAAACAAACCATGCTTTTCATTTCTGGCCCTGGGCACGTGCGTTTGCTCTATCTGATCCTGAAGGCAGATTGACAGTTTGGTTTGGATTCAATTCAACACATGGTTTATGTGCCATGCCTTTGATAAGGCTCAATATTAATCTGATTTGTGTGTGTGTGTGTGCGGTCTTTAGTACATTAGCAGCAGAATTGTCCGTCCTGAGGAGTATTTTTGCAGTGTAACCAGTGAGGAATTTATTCCTGGAGGGAAGATGATATTGCTGATTTTAAAAGCATTCAAGATCCCATGTAAAAGTGCAACCCCTTAGCTCCAGGGGCGGCAGCGAGGTTCAGAGCTCTGGTATCGGCCATTGCGGAGAGCGCTCGCCTTGCAGGTCTCCGGAAAGGCGGCTGCGAGGGTCCACCCGGAGCACTCGGAGCATCCCTGGCACTGCCCCCACTGCCTCCCCGCGTGACCTGCTGTGGGGTGTCCTAAGAGTGGCATCCATCGGGGACGGATTTAGCTGTGAGCCCTCGGGAGCGGACGGCCCTGGCAGGGAGTCAGCCGCTTGTTCGCACAGTGCTAGCACTGGACACGCGAACGGCTCTGACTTGACAGCGGTGCTCAAAGCAAGTGAGATCCTTATCCGACGGGTGCATTAACCCCATCGGCCATGCCTCCTGGGCCGGCATCCCTAGGGGATGCGCTCCCAGCACGTTACCGCGCTCTCCAGCGAGCTCCATCCCCAGACCGCAACGTCGTGCTGGTGCTTGCGCGTAGCGCGGCCATTCCTCCTCTGCCCGCCAGCCCACCTCTAAATCACCGCGGCCCCGCTTGCCCCTAAGCCCGCTAATCTTTTGGGGTTGTTGTTGGTATTTATGCTCGCAGAGGTTTATGATCTGTCGGCGCTGGCTGATGAAATGCTTTATTTATCCATGTGCAGGGCCACACAGGGAGCGTCCGTATCCTGGTATCATGTTCAGGATGCTGTAGTTAAGGTTTGTGTCAGCACTTCCATGTACAAACCATGTTATTCAGGCGTTTTGCAGTGTGGTGGAAAAGCAAACCAGCAGCCTGGCACGGCGGAGCGCGGCGCACAGGCAAAACCCACCGCCCATCGAGGCTTATTAACCGGGCAGCCTCTTTCCTCCAGGAAGAGAGCCAAGCACATCCTCCTCCTTTGCTATGATTTTAGAAAGAAAACCCTCTTTTGTGTCTGCGCGTGTCGCCCGGGGAAGCACAGTGAGGTAAGACGCAGACGGGAAGCTTCTTCGGATGCTTAAAAATAAACGCCCATCCTATGCAGAACAAAACTCTCCTTTCACTCTGAACAAATCTGGGTTTTCTACAAAAGCAAGGGCCAGGCTGCAGGAATACGGGCAGCTGGGTCAAACAGGGTGCGTGGCAGCGGTGGCACCTGCTGCCATCCCAAAGCAGCGGGATGAAGGGCAGCACACGGAACCATGGGGATGCTGAGAAGGAAAAGAAGAGGAAAAGAACAGTGCTTGCAGTAGAACAGCTCTTTACAGCCCCTTGCATTCCTCATAAGTGTCACAAAACCACCTCTGCATAGGGGCAACTTAGGCCCTGTTTTTTTTTTTTTTAATTTAGTTAACTGTCCCCATCGGGGTGGTGCTTCCCAGCGCCACACGCAGGAGGAGGCTCAGTGCAGCCCTTGGAGCGGCAGGCGATGGGCTATATAACCATGATTTATTGTCCTGTTAGCGCAGGAGCTGGCGGGCTTATAAATTACGCGGAGATTTCCCGATAATGGAGGCGGCGCGGGAGGAAGAGCAGAGAGAATCGTGCTTGTGAAGGGATTTCAAGTAAGTTTGTTGGGAAAGAAGGAAAAGTTTCCTGTCTATTGGCAGATCTGCAGTGCTAGCTGGCTGTGGCCGAGAAAGTGTATTTAGAGACCAGCAAGGCAGCATGTGTGTGTGTATATACACATATATATGTGTGTGTGTATATATATATATATATGCATATATATATATCGTTCATCTGTGGAACGTGCTCATTGCTTGCGTGAGAAGTTATGGGTGATGCTACAGGAGTGGCGTTGGGGGTTCAGGACTTGAAGCAACACCGAGCTCTCCATGAAGATTTTGGTAAAACTGGCCAAAGAGGAAAGCTTTAAGTGCTGGTATGGAGACAGAGGTTTTCCACATCTCTTCTGCTTTACCGTGAAGCTTTTAGAGCTGATCATGCCTCCTGTTAGCAAGATAAGAACTTCTGAGCCCTTCTTGGTTTAGATATGAATTTGGTTTAGTCATTTTTGGTCTTGGGCTTGTGTCGTGGCTGTTTTCAGCATGACATTTTTGCTCTGCTGCCGTTGCTCCTGGGAGCTCTGTTGTGTCACATCACGTGTGGTCCTTCTCAGCGCAGACCAGGGCTGGGCTGTGCTGCAGAGGACTGATCTTGAGTGGAAAAGGTTGTTGTTAGTGGTGAATTCAAGTCAGTTTTGCTAAATGGAAGGAGGTCTTCGCAGGTAAGCTGATTTGAAGAGATTTGCTTAAACCACCTAATATATTCTCAAATGGAAATCGGCTCTATCCGTCTTCTGCTTCAGCAGGGTTACCGTGGTGATATCCTGGGGTTCAGAGAGCGGTCCAAAGAGCACCACCGCGCATTAGGTTTCATAAAATAGCTTGTACAAAGCAAGCAAAGCATATGGAAAGATCAAAAGAAAATATCTCCCTTGCAGAGATGGAGGAAATTTTGCATCTTATGTTTCAAATAAGTGAATTACTGATCAAAATCATCTCTGGAAAACCCTGTTCCAGAAATAGCAAGATGCGTGTAGATAATGATGTTTCTCACGCATGCTGGCAGAGGACTGCATGGGATAGACATCTATGTTCTAGGTCCTTGGTTGTGTTAACTTAGGGAAAAGAAATGGGAAACTCGTCAGCTGTTGGCAGGGCATGCGACTGAAAGGGGGAAAGGCACTTTGAAGAGCTTTCCTAATTTTTCTTCCAATTAATTTCCTATTTCCCCCTCAAAACTATTTCCAAACTTACACCTTCCTTGTGGCATGCCAGTGCTGAGCATCTCTGGGCCGCTGAATGGACAGGGCAGATCAAGGGAGGGAGTGCAGAGGACGGGGATGGTCTCTTTTCAGTGGTGGCCACTGACAGGACTAGAGGAAATGGCCGGAAACTGAAACATCAAAAATTCCATAGGAACTTAAGGAAAAATTTCTTAACAGTGAGGGTGACAGAGCACTGGAACAGGCTGCCCAGAGAGGTTGTGGAGTCTCCTTCTCTGGAGATCTTCAAAACCCGCTTGGACGCAGTCCTGTGCCACGTGCTTTAGGTGTCCCTGCGTATGCAGGGGGGTTGGACTAGATGATCTCTAGAGGTCCCTTCCAACCCTAAGCATTCTATGATTCTATGATTCTATGATCAGTGTGTGGCTCCTCTGTGTGTTCTGTTTTTTAACACAGCTCTGTACTTGTCTTTTTTGGAAACAACTTCAGCGTCCCTTCTTCTTCCAACAACATCCCGAGACAGAATTCGTTTGATAAGCGATTTGGAGGTGGTGGAAAAGACCAAGGACAGGAAAGATGTCCTAATATTTTGGGAGTCTCATTAGCAAGTGAGAATCAGAAGGAGAAAAAGAAACGCCAGATTGGAGTTAGTATTTTGTTTTGTTTTTATTGTTTTTGAGCTGCATGGAAGTCACCGTCTCTGTGAATGATGGTTTGAGGTCTGCAGGGAGCTTACCTGCATACATCTTTCCTTTCACTTTCCTGAGGGTTTTGCTCTGCCTTTCTTTTTGCTCAGTTGTTTAATAGTTTTAAATTAGTGAACTTGGGTGAAAGCAGCTGGTTATAAAGACTACTGAAATCAGAAGGAAATGATGCTTGCAAGGCCCGGCCCAGGCTGGTTACTGCTTGGTGTGGGTGTTTCTGGAGAGGTTTGCCACCACACTGGGTGTCCCCCCGGCTGCTTCCAAGGAAGAGCTGTCCCCTCGAGTGCTGCCCAGGAGGCAGCAGACTTGTGTTCAGGGAGGTTACTGGCATTTACCCCTTTCTAATAAATTTCTGGTAGTGGCACAGGTGTAAAATGGATTTACTCCTGGGCCCAAAGCTGCAGACGCCACCTTGCAGAGTAGGAGAATTGGAGACAGTGGCAACGACCTGAGTTGCTGCAGGTGTCTGGAGGTCCCAGTGGTGGAGGGGAGGAGTGTGGAGAAGGAAGGGCGCAGCTGGGAAGGATTTCATGTCTCAAATAGTTGATGTCAGCCAATCTGGAAAGGCAGCATAAGAAAATCAATACTGGAGGTATGGAAATGGAGGAAAGGCACAAGTGAGATATCAACAGCATAAATATGAGTTAGCATCACAGAGAAATGACGCCTGCGACTTCAGAAATGCCCCTGGGCTGCCTCCTGGTTTTGTTAGAGAGATTATCCTTCCCGTCCTTGCTCACAACCATTCACCTGTGTCGCAGCACTACGTAAATGCTGGTAAACACGGCTGAGCAGTGACACCCGAGGAGGTCCCTTCCCACCTGGCAGCTGTGTAGGGGCATCATCTTGTCTAGCCAGAGCGGGCAGGAGCAAGCACTGAGTTCAGTGGGCGATTTGCAGGGAGCTGGGTGGAGGAGGCACGGCCCGGGGTGACGTGAGGCCTGCAGGCACCACGGCGAAGCGAGCGGAGCGGTGGAGAAGCAGCCGCTGCCCCCAC
>NW_010584376.1:93732-124852 GCF_000705375.1 Tinamus guttatus | reverse complement strand
GAGCGGCGCCGCGGAGCCGCCGGGGCCGCCGCGCTGCTCAGCAGTTGCCCTGCTTTACCCTAGAGGGAGTTGCTTTTCTGCAGTGGAAGCGAGCGTTTCTGTGTGTTCCTTGGACGCCGCCGAGGGACCGCGATGAAAGGAGCTACCTGGGTAAACACCGGCTACTGCTGCTGTGCCCTGTCTGCTCCTTGGAGGGGAGAGCAGCCTCCAGCCTTCGTCCCTCTCCTCCCGACACCCGCGGCACTTCCCCAGCATCTCCTGGGTGTCCCCTGTCCTTGCGGAGGTCCCTCCAGGACATGCCCTTGCCGATGGCTGAACAGAGGCCTTGGGAATGCTTTTGTGAAAGCAGAGGTGGCTTTTGTCCAGTGTGGCGGAATGTCCTGGCCACCCCTTCCTGCAGACCTGGCTGTGCCTCGGGGCGGCTACGTGGGGATGAGCTGGCGGCACACGGAGGGGCCGCTCTGCCCTCTGCCCGCTCCGCAGAGCCAAGGCTTTCCCAGGCATTGTCATGGGATCCCGGAGGTGCCGCTGTCCCCGGCGTCGTGGTTTGGCCCCAGTGTTGCTGCTGGTCCCGTGTCTGAGGCTGGGCTCCTCCTCTGCAGCTGTGGGGCTGGGGAGGTTTTACCTTGTCTTATTGAGGTTTTGCTTGAAGGTGCCTGCTGTAGCTGCTTGGAACTCAGCAGTTCCAGCAAAATGCAGTTCCTGTCCCTTCCGAGCAGGGCAGTTTATTTCCCAAAGGGTATTTCAGTGCACATCGCAGATGCTGGTGGTGCCTCTCATGCCATGACTTATTGCGATCTTATGGGGAGCAGTAGTGGGGCCATGAGAAGCATGACTTTGGCATCGGTGGAAAGGGTCACGGGGATGAAGCTGCTTTGGGAGAAGGTCTGCTTGGGTCTTGGTGTTCGTGGCAAGAAGCGGCGGCCGTAGCACGCTGCAATGTGGGCAGACAGGGTGGTGCATGGTCCGTGCAAAGACATGAGCGTATTGCCACAATCAAGTGGGAACTTCAGCCAAGGTCACAGCGGGACCACGGGCTCAGGGGGCTCTGGGTGCTCTCAGGATGGGGTTGCCTGTGTCAGACGGCCCCAAGCTGTGTGTGTCTTGTGATGCTCGTGGCAGCCCTGTGCCCCGAAGGAGCAGACCTCCTGGGAAAGGGCTGAAGGTCGCTGGTGCCACAACAGCCAAAGCGGCTCATGCCAGTGGGGAACATGGGGCGGGTGGAGAGTTAACAAATACTGAGGCTTCCTCCTGAATGGCAGCCCTGGGCAGACGTGGTGGTGGTAGGGGGTTCCATGCGGGGGGGTGTTTTCTCCCCATCGAGGTTGCAGGTGCCAGAAATAGCGGTGGGGAAGGAGGAACAGTAGGAGCTTAGCTCTAGCCCCACACAACCATTAGGGAGGCACCAAGGCAGGAGTTTTCAGCTGTAAAAGGGCTTTGGAAAGCTCCTGGAAAGCTTTGGAAAGCTGTTTGGAAAGCTCCGTTCTGTGTGTGGAGGTACCAGGCAGGGTGCATATGCCCATGCAGCCTGCGCTGCCCTTGGCACGGTGGTGGGGACGTAGATACAAGAAGAGAACTAGGAGCAGGCCCATCTGGCACTGGCACGTTTCGCTCAGCCAACATTGGCACCCAAGACGACCAGGCTTGGACGGGTGGCCAGGCTGGGGGATGGCACGTGGGGACAGCTCGGAGGGGACATCGGAGCTTCCCTCCCTCCTGTGCTCCTCTGCTGTGATCTAAGGTTAGCAGCAGAACTAAATAAGCAGCTGCATGGTTTGAGTCCAGCTTATTCTTACGTTTCTTCCAGTAAAAAAAAAAAAAAAAAAGGAAAAGAAATATTTAGTGCAGTAGTAAATGGGGACTTTGTACACCTTGGAGAACCTAGTGCAGAACACTGGAGCGGACTTGGAGCCCTGAAAACCAGACTATTCAAAATGTGCCTGGCGCGTTTGACGGCCGTAGCATTAACTCCTCGCAGCGTCTCGCTGTCCGAGGCGCAAACAGGCCCCGGGGAGCCTGCGGTCACCTTGCGAATCTCGGGGGAAATTTAATGCATTTCAGTAAACAAAGGGGAATTCTGTGTGTTGAGTTGTTTAATTTTAATAGTCTCCTACTTTTTTTCCCCCTTATCTTTTGGAAGTGGTTGTTCTTATTATTCTGGAATCGGGATTCTTATTTCCTAGGCAGTACTTCCTCCTGGATGTCTTTTAACCAAACAGTGGTCCCTGCAAGGGCAAAGCATTCACCAAAGCTTGAGCAGGATCTGGTGGCTTCAAGTGGCTTCGTACGCTGCTGACCTCGTTCCCGTCGGCCGGGCGCTCCTGCAAATACAGGGCAGAGGCTGCCGGAACGCAACTTTTTTGGCAGTAACAGCGGAAGTCAGAAGGACCACCCAGTTCTGATAGTGGCAACCTAGAAAGGGAGGAGAAGGCCGTGAAAAGTGGGGGGCAAAGGGGCACGAGAGGAAGAAAAAAAATGGGACAAAATGAAGATCAAGCCTCCGCTGTTAAGCACACAGCCTGTGAGGGAGGTCTCAAGCGCGCCTTTTCTCCTCCTGAGCCAGCAAGGATTGCATTAACAGCTTCAGCGCCATGGAACAAATTAATCCCTGATGTAATTGAAAGCGGTGAGGTCTCACAATAGGTGAGTTGGACCCAGTGGGATAGAAATAGAGCAAGTATTGGAATGAAATGAAGTCACACTGTTAAGACACTGGTGTTACCTTCCCTGAAACAAAGGCCGGGCGACTGCAGGGAATACGTGGCCCGGTGGTGCATGCTTGAAAGCTGCTCGATAATATCGTGCTTTGCAGGGGTATTTCTGGGGAGAGCAAGTCTGCAGTGGAGATAGAATGTGCATTAGAAAGAAAGAAAGACAGGAGAAAAAAGCCCTGCTTTCTTATTGCCTGTCCGGTAGCTGCAGTAAAATAACACTAACCTTGAAATTAAAGAAGAAAAGTCACAACTTGAGGAAAAATAAGAAAAAGAATTAAATTGGCAGTTGTATTTCCAGAGAATCAGATCTCTTGCTAGTGGCAAGAGGCAACATATATTTCAGTGAGTTGCCTGTCTGAGATGTCCTGAGGATGCAAAGCTGGCCTATGGAGATGATCCTGCTGGAGGGAGGCTGTTTTGGTGCTGATGGTCTTAATCTGCTGAGGAGAGGGCAGCTCAGCCCTGTCCCATCCCATCGGTGCCCCTGCACCGGGACGGTGAAGCACCATGCGAGTGGCTGAGCTGCCGATGCAGTTGGTAATTACATTGAGTTGCAGCCAGTGACTTAGTTCTGGTTCAGTGCGGAAGGCAGACTGGCAGATACAGGTAAAGGTGGGGAGGATGGTGATCTTGGCACTGATTTAAGAGGACTGCATTGCAGCACTTGAACAGGATCCAAGTGCTGCTGTGCTTGGAAGCAGTGGGCATTGCTAGTTGGCACTGGCTAGAGATGACTGGTCCTGCAAGCCCTCTGGTTCCTCCTAAACTTTCTCTGTTTCCAGGTGAAAATGGTCAATTATTTTTTATTTTTTTTAAAACTATTGATTTAATCAAGCCTGAAATCCTGCTCTTCCCCAGAGGGAACCATTTTCCTCAGTGGAAAAAGTTTAAAATGTCACCATCTAACAAATGCCGCCTTTTCACAGCTCTGGCAAAGAGTCATTTTGTCATCAAAAGGAGAAATCTGGTTTTCTCTAAGTGGCCATCACCTTTCTGTAGAAATGACAAAATATTCAGAGAGAGGGTCATGAAACATTTGTTTCTTGGACTCCCCTAAGTTGCATTTTTTGGCACTACCTCATACCTTCCTTGTGTTCTTGTACAACCCTCAATTTATGTCCTGTGTCATTTGAGGGTTGAAGGATACTTTGGTCTAAAGAACTGGATGTCAAATAGCGCCTGACTTGGAGAGCCCAGAAGGGTCTTGGTGAAGATGCTAGGGTGTTGGTGAGTGACAGCAACGTTTTAGGGGGGCGTGTGATTCAGAGAAGATGAGACCCGAAGCTCTGATGCTGTCCATGGAGCTCTAATGTGCTTCCCTTCCCAATGTGCAGGCAGTTCTCCCAAGGAAATGTGGCTCAGCGAAGCAGCTTTTGGATCCAAGTAGATGACACCTGGCTGAACTGTCTGGCCTCTCTTCTAAATCATAGAATGGTCTTCTTTTGGGCTCTCATTTAGTGTTTCTGAAATGCAAAGGGAAATGCAAAGGGAAAGCTAGGCGTGACCCCCTCATCACCTTGTTTCCACCTCCTTCTCAGCTCCATCTCTACATGCATTTTACTTAGAAAGCATTAAACAAAGAGCTTTCTTTACTGAGAGTCATTGAATTTCACATACTGCAGCAACTGAAAAGCACTCGCGTCAAAGGAATAAAATTCCGCGTGCGCTTGGTTTCAAAACACGTCACCGACAGAGATGTAACCACCCAGCAAAGGGGCTTGTGGCAGATCCAGGGCCGTGGCAGACCCAGGCTCCTTGCAGAGCTTGCCAGGAGCCCTCCCTGCAGAGCGAGCCCCATGTGACCACTCGAGTTCTTGGGGCTCTGGTGCCTCGTCTGGATGTCACCTCCGCACGGGGCAGTGGAGCTGCTGGGTCTGGTGCGTGGAGGTGGCTCTGCTGGGAGCTGGCGGGTGTGGGTGGCTGGACGTCGGCATGCAGGCTCAAATATTGAGACTTCTAATACTTGGGAAATGAGTTTCTGCAACAGCTATTGAGGGAAGCAAGGCCAAAAGATGATTCATAATTCCTGAGGTGGGCTGTAGCATGGTATGGCTCACGTGCTGCAAAGTCTTTTGGCATCTGGATTTTGAATAGAGCTTTCCCACTTCTACATGTTTTTTTCTCCACTGAAAGGGTCGAAAACCAAAGCATTGAATTGAAATGGTTTGCAAATGCTGTTGGTGGAGGCTTCTGTGGAACTTGGGTGTCTCGTGTCTCGCTTTCTGAGTTGAGTGACCTCTTCCATGGTGCACGGTGTTGCCCTTCTCTTACAGCGCATCCTGGAGGCTGTGTAGCCACCATTCCCAAGGAGGTCTCCCAAGACTGGGGGGCTGATTTACCTTTAGGGATATTTATTCTTTGGGAAAAAATCTTTTTTTTTTTTTTTTCTCTGAGCAGAGTAAGAAGAAATCGCTCAGTAAGACAAGAAAACAAACTTCTGCTATTTTAAAAGTTTTCCTTAAATCTCTGCAGTTCTGGCACTGCCACACCACAGGCTCTCTCCTGTAGGATGCATAGAAATTCACTCCAAAGATCTCTCTCTTCCTTGTCTCGCGATTTCTGCTGTGCATCTGCAGATGGAGCTGCTTTGTGTCAGGTTCATTTCCAAATGTGCATCTAAGCACAAAGAAGTGAATACATCCAACCCGTGCACATCCGCATCTGTCTGGCCTTTAATGGGGCCATATAACCTGAACCTGACAACATCCTGGCTAGGAATTGACTTTGCAGTTGAGATGCAGTCAAGAGGAAGAAGAAAGAGCAGTGAATAAGGGATGCATTATGTTTCACTCTATGTCTAAAAAACGACTGTAATGGTGAGCTAGCAAATCTTGCAAATTGGCATGGAGGAGCCTTGCCAAAGCCATGGAAGCAAAGTGGTTTGTTACTTGCCTTGGCAGACTTGAGAGAGATCTGTCTTGGATATCCTCTTGTTGACCTTATTAAGTTAAGTTTCATGTGCTTAAAGGTCGTGGCGAAAATCATTAACATTAGGTTGATGGCTGAAAGGTAATAAGTATTTCCTGCTTATCAGATTGAGTTTTGAAGGGACTTTGAATTGTTCGATTTGTTTATCTTTGGAAATCAGGAAGGCCCTCCGTGAGAGGGATTTTGTATTTCTCAGGCAGCTTGGGGAATGACATATGGTTTGCTCTCCAGTGAGGTTTGGACACTCAATATGATAGCAAAAAATCAGGAAATTCTGAAGTCTAGCTTCCAGCTAATTCGGTTGTGCTGTGGGCCTTGCATGGCTAAGGCTGTAACAATTTGTGACGTGAACAATAACATATTAACGTTCCCTCTTACTGGAAAGCTAAAAACAGAAAAGGAGACGTGTGTAGGGGTTGGTTGGGTTGCAAGCCAGATGCTGTAAGCATGGCTTGGCACTATAGGGATTTCCTTGACCTTGGCGGGGCCGTGATTGCAGTTCAAATCAGTGCATTGGTGTTTGCAGAGCTGTGGCATAAGCACCAAGAGCGCAGCACTGCTGTCAGAGACTTTTGCAATTCCTGACTGTTTCTTGGATTACTTAATGCTGAAACCTTAGGCTGCGTCAGCAAAATTCTCCTTCCCTCGCCCTCCATCTGGGATTTAGCAAATATGATAGTTATTCTTTAAATTGATGGATCATTGTAAAGTCATTTCAAATGAAAGCCATTCTTTATTTGAAAGTCATTCTGTTAAAAAAGCTCTTGAAAAATTGCCATTGAGGGCTGACTAAAGACAGATAAGACATAGTTTCTAGATTCTGCAGTTGCTGAAAAAGGAGCTGGAGCTTAATGCATCTCCCTTGAATATCTGGGCAGGTAAAATGTAGAAAGTAGAGAGACAAGAGAGCATCTACTGTCACAAGTTCATGTACTTCTGGTGAGGCATTTCTGATAGACCAGTTGCTTGAGGTAATGGTTATTTCTAAAAGGAATGCTTTTTTTCCCCCTTAGAATAAACATTTATATTGCCAGCCATGATTTTGGTATGCCTTTGTAAGTTGCATGTTATTACTGGAAGACATAATGATAAATAATCAATGTGCTAGGAACTACTTGAAAAGAATAAAAAATGAATCTGATGTTCTCTGTTTTAGTGGTCGTCGTCTTCTAGGCTATAAACAATTGGCAGAGAATTAGATGAGTTATATGAAAGCAGCTATTGTGAGATGCTCAGGTTGTCCTTCATAGACTGTGGCAAGCGCCAGTTGGGTAAGTTTGTGAAACAGACCACAAAGGAGAGTACCAAATTCCAACAAAATGCTGGAGGAGCTGAAAGGATCCAGGGAATCATTTCCTATGTGTAGAGAGCATCCCTCACGGCACGTTCCCCATCTGGAGCTGGGAGGCAGGATGGGCTGTTCCCTGCAGGTGCTTGGCTGGGATCCTGCTCCATGGTCCGTTGAAGAGAATTGGAAAGGCAACTGCAGCTTTCCGTGCACTTGGATTGAGCGCGGCTCGCAGGATTGGCGGTTGTAGGGCTGGTTGCCCGGATGCTCAGATCAAAAGTCCTGAGAACAGGTGGTCATTTTGCATATACGCTGCTTTTTACATGCTGTAGTAGCACATAGTCGTGATAGAAGAAGCTAAAGCCCTTAAGTTCTCTGCCGTGGCTGCCCCTTGATAAAGACATTTTTGTGCTTGTTCTTGTGTGGTTGCGATCGTTGCAGAAATCTGGGGGAATGGGCTCGGTTTTAGGTGACCTTCCGGAGAGTGCGTTGGTGATCAGTTACCGCAGGAGGCATATGTTACTAATTTTTTTTTGTATGTGTGCGTGTGTGATTTATGAAAGAGTGTCTCTCTTTTGGTGTATATATATAAATGGACTTTCTTATCTCAGTAAAGTTAGCTGCTTGAGGGTGTATGCTCTTCAGGGCAGGGATACTGTGAGAGTGGATTTCAGCAGCGATCAAATGGGTTTTATCTTATGAAATCAACACTGCATGAAATTTTATTTTAGAATATTGATACTCTCTGCTGTGGGCCAGATGCAACCAGGCTGGCACAGCTAATTCACTTTGGCCCTGCTCCAGCAGAGCATCCTGTTTCAGCAAAGTGATTAAGCATGTACTTATCTTCAAACACACATCTAAATCCTGGAGATTCTGGTGCTTCTCTGGATCAGGGCTTCTTGTCCGGAGGACAGGTCAGTCCCAAGGAGAGCACTTGTAAATCTACCTTCCTTTTTCAGGATTTCTCCTGCTGTGAGAGCTGTTTTAGAGCCAGGCCTGTTGCTGGCAAGAGGATGGGGGTGATAGGTACCCAGACAGACTTGGTGTAGGGGCTCAAGGTCCCTTATCATTCCTCAGCGTTTAAGCAGGAGATTGCTTTAGCAAGCTGAAGACAAAGGTTTCATCCTGCACAATTGCACATTTAATATGAAATGCTGGGATGTGGATGCATCTTGGGAGGATCCGGCTCCTAGGAGGTGGCTGGTGGATCAGATGTCCTGGGAGATGAGACAGGGCAGAGAGACAGCTCGGGAAGACCATTCACCTCCAAGGTGTTTCTGTTCAAAGACAAAAAACATGCTTTGGAGCACAGCTTGCCTTTTCTATTTGAAGTTTCCAAGAAAGCAAAACAACCTTCCCTTCCCCCTACTGCCAAGCCCACCTGTTTTGTTTTTTTCCTAGAAAAATGTGAAACTCATTAACATGTGGTGAAAGCAATGTACCGACGTCATCTTGATTTAAAATCTGTTTTAAATCTTAAAATGATGGAGCCAGAATATATTTTTTTTGCAAATAGCCCTGCCTTTGTGGCTATGAGGCAGACTGTCAACATTATTTGAGCATCTCTATTTTTAGTACTTTTGCGTCCTTTGTAACAATGTTATTTGAAAAGAAAACAAGAATAAATATAGGGAGAAGGAAAAAAAATATTATTCATGTTAAAAGCCAAATCTTGCTTGCTTTGCTCAGCTCCAGTGACTCGGGATGAAACGAGTGGAGCGGGAGCGACGCAGAGGCTGGGAGCGCCGCTGACCTTGCGCTCATCCTCGCAGGTGCCAGGGCTTTTCCTGCTCTTGCTTCCCGAGAGCCGAATCGCTGCTGCTTGCAGGGCTGTTCTGGGATATGTTGCTGCTGTGAATTGCAGAGTTGTTGTCCTTCACTTCTGATGTCACCTTGATCATCTCTTTGGACATGGTGGCTCCCTGGACCTTCTTTGGTGCCACCTACGTTTTTAGCTCCTGCATTTCCTTTTCACTTCTGACAGTAAAACAAGAGAGTTAAAACAGTTTCTTTCCTAGGACTCAGGATCCAAATAATCTCAGCATTTAATAAAGGCAACAAAGGCGCTCCTGAAACATCCCTTTGAATCTCGTTGCCTTTGCCACTGGGCCGAATATGATGTTTGTGTTTGGGTTGCTTAGTGAAAGGCAGCACTGCCTGCCCGGAGCTCTGCTCCCACTGCTGATCCATGTGTCTACTCGATAAGTGGAATAGCTACAAAGTCCTTGTGAGGTTTTGGCTTTCGGGGCGGATTTGTCTGGCTGGCTGAGAGCAGCTCCCTGGTCGGAGGTGACGGATGCAGGAGGCTGGAGCGGGACCGCTCTGTGTCACGGCCACTTGCTGCCGTGCGTTTCCGGATGGCATGAGCCCGAACGAGGATTTATTGCCACTTTTCCACTGGCGGTGCCGGCTTCATCCCCACACCAATGTATCAGGATGTTGTTTTGTCCAAGCCAGAAGGAGAACGATGTAGCTGGAATGTATTAAAAGTAGTAATTCTGCTAGGAGTGAATTTTGTGCCTTTGCCAGCTCCAAACCTAGGCATCATTAAATCCCCATGTGATTCTTATTTTGTGAGGAACTTCATCTCTCACTTGCAACTCGTACGTGGCATTAGAGCTCATCAACAACGAGTGGGCTTTGAATATGATTTGTCTTGGCCAAGTTAAACATTGCCTATTGTGAAGAAGGTTTTTTTGTGTATGTGCTGCTCAATAATCCTTTGCTGCTTTGGGTTTCTGAATGATTTACTGTCCCATGAAGGGAGTCTGCCACCAAGATATTATTCATGCAATGCAGGACTTGTGCGCGCGTGATGTTGCGAAAGTCCCCAGATCGTGGAGTGATTTCTCTGCTTTTTTACTGAGTGTGAAGTGCCCTGGATGGGTGCTGCAGAGCCTCCAATTCAGACCGGCTTTCTCCAGCGCTGCTTGGTGGCCTGTTCTTCTCACCCTGCGCAAGCTGGGGTGACTCTGGAGCTGAAGCAGGAGCGCTGTTCTGTGTGGTTTGGGAAACTGCTAAGGATGGAAGTAGAATCCCTAGAGAAAGGCAGATGTGTCAATGGAAGTTTCTAGTAGTGTTGTAAAGCTGTAGTTAGCTAAGACTAATTTAATCTATAGGTCAGAAAAAACATGGGAGATGACTCAAGGGAGCAGACCCAGCTGCGGACGGCTCTTTGCTCCGAGTGCTGGAGATGCTCTCGCTGGCTCAAGCAGTCGCTCCCCAAGCGACCACTTAGGCTGGTGGATGTGACGCCTGTGTGTTTTGGGAATTGAGGATGCTCATGTCAGTGTAAAGAGCTAGGGCTGGGGAAGGAGCAGAGCTGCAGAAGTTGAAGCTCCTGTTCTCCTCGGGCAGCGGCACGGCCAGACCTGACTCCCACACGTGCCCCTGCGCCCTGGTAGGGGCGATGCCTACTTGAGCGAGAGCCTTGGTTATGACCAATGGGATTGAGCAGGATTAAATCAGAGCATAAGTTTTTACTCAAAACAACAACAACAAAACCCCAACACAGTCTGATTGTTAAAAATCAGGGTTTGGTTTGCTGTCCAGAGCCAGCTCTGGGTAGAATTACATGTTGAGTGCCTGATACAGTGGCCTCAGCTGTCAAGGGAAGGCCAGCCAAATGCAAGGGCTGTTGCGCCATGTGCCCTTTGGCAGGTTGATGCGCGGTCTTCCTATCCAAGATGTTTATTTTGTTTCATGGCCTGTTCTCTCTCGTCTCTCCCCTCACTGCTTGCAGATGTTCGCTGCCGAGGAGAATGTAGATTTTCGGATACACGTGGAGAATCAGACGCGAGCAAGGGACGACGTGAGCAGGAAGCAGCTTCGGCTCTATCAGCTCTACAGCAGGACAAGCGGGAAACACATCCAAGTGCTAGGCAGGAGGATCAGCGCCAAAGGAGAAGATGGAGATAAATATGGTAAGGATACTTACTGGGATGCTGAGGCTGTGGTTCAAAACCTTTAATTCACTGTGTTGCATTGAGAAGCTTTTTGAAGACAACATTTTTGGAACACAAATAACTGAGTGTAGGCTAGTGGTGGATTCAACTGTTTTCACCTGCACCTTTTGCATGTAAAAAAAGTAATAAAAGGACAGACTGATGTGAACAAGCTCCGTAGTCCTGGGCAATTTTGAGATGGTTTGGTAGAGACATTTCTGCTCAGCTTGGTTTACGCCTGAATGACACTGCTGGAAGGGTTTCCTCCGTGTTGGATCCCACTCCTTTTGGCTGATGAGGATGTGCAGCCCTATGAGCTCGCGTGCTGCTGCAGAAACCTGTGTGTACATGTTGGTCAGGACACACATCCGCATGCTCCTGATTTCTCATGCAGTGCTGGTGAGGGTGGAAATGGGGGGCAGTGAGGTGCAGGTCACCATTTGTCTGAAAATAGCTATTCCCTGAGGATGCTTTAAGCAGGATGAGGGATGCTCCATCTCTGCCTTGACGGGGCAGCTACTGGCACTGCAGACATGCGCAGAGGAGCACAGTGAGTTGTGCAGTAGGAAGTATCAGACATAAAGTACCCGATTGCAACGAAATGAGGCCCAAGGCTGTTGGCTAAGGTGACCTGAGGTGTTTAGAGAAAGCCCTTCCCCGAAGACGCATCCATCTTGTCCTTTGTCATTCCCAAATTTCCTGATAAAATAGGAGAGGAAGGTGCTATCATTAGGTGGCCAATGATGGTGTCATTTGATTGCATTCATCCTCTTTGGGCCTGACGTGCAACCCGGTGCTGCGCACGAGCCTCCCGGGACGCGCGCGTGCCCACGGTCGATGGCAGGCAGCGCGGTGCGGGTTTCCTCCCCGTAGAAGCAGGCGGCGTTTGCAGTGGGTGCAGCAGGGCAGCCTGCCCGCCAGCAGCTGACAAGTGCTAATTTATGTGTCAAAGCCCATCTTGTCCCCTTCATGCATATGCAATCGTGCCGGAACAACAAATCCTCGCGCAGGAGAGCGTGCGTGGCCAGCAGAAATGTCGTGCAATCGCAGAACCTTAGATTTGCAGCCCGAAGACCTCCCCGCTATGCGTGTTGCTGCTGGCCACTGAGTCGCCTGGGTCGCTGGCATCCTTCTCACAACCCCAGGTGCTACATGGTTGTTTCCACCCAGTCCAATGGTTGAGTCCATTTGCTGGGTCTCCCTTCCCCCATGAAACCCCTTGATGTGTCAAGCTGCAAAGCCTCCCCATTTCCAGCCATGCTGAAAGGTTATGGAAATCTGTTCATCGCCTTGCCTGGCACAGGAACACGTAGAGCATGATAATCGGGGAGACAGTGAGGTGGGGCCTGGAGGTGCAGGATGTGACCACGCAGAGCTCCTAGCTGTGATAATGAAGGGGGGAGAGATGTCAGAGTTACTGAAGTGAGAACCATCTGCGTTGCAGCCCAACCTGGACACAAAGGCAGTGACACAGGAGTCATTATGTGTGGGGAACCCTCCCCCCGCGGCATTATTACAGACTAACCTTTGATCAAGACCAGAGAGAGGCTTAAACCGGGTCCAGGGATCTGAACAGTGGCGAACTTTTGATCCAAATCTCAGCGTTGCTGGTGAGATCCGCCCCGGCGGCGGGACACCTTTCCTCGGGCCTGGCAGATGGCCGTTTTTCCTCCCACCCTTCCTCCTTTCCTCCTTCGCAGCTCTGAGTTGGCACCGCGAGCTGAAGCCAGGCTTAGGATTCAGAATGCCCAGTTGCATCCTGAATGGCAGGGAGCCGTTTCCGGGCTCATCGAAGTGGCCCCATGTCCTTCCAACTTGATCCTGAGAGAAGGCAACAGTAGGTGAGGGCTTTGCAGCCTCCATCTCCATGCGGGAGGCTCTGAGGAGCTGCGTGGCCGTGTCCCACACGCTCTTCACAAGCAGCCTGCACTGCCAGCCCTACAATAAGTGAATACATTTAGCTCCATTTAGCTCCTCATTCCCCTCGCCCCCATCCACGCACAGCTGGTTAGAGAGCAGTGTCCAAGGGAGAAGGTGACATTCCTTGTGCACCTCTAGAGCTTCCAAATGGCTGGAGTGCCAGGCTTGCCCTGCCTTTGAAGCTCGGGGAAATCGGCTAGGTTTATTGCAACTTTTATTGACTTCTTTAAAGCTTCTCACCTCTTGGTGGAAGAGAGTGGCCAGAAACGCAGGGAAGCGGCACATCTTGGGGAACGGCAGGTTTCCAGGCCTCCTCGTGACTGCAGCGAAGGATGAACCAGCTACAGCTCAGCAAAAGAGCTGAGGAGTGCAGGGTCTGGAGCAACCCCGTCAGGGGAAGCTCCTTGAACGCCTCATCTGGCCCTGCAAATTCCACGTGTGAACAAAAACGGGGGCTCTGAAATGCATCGTTTTACTGGCACAGTAATTCTGGCATGTAATTTTTGGTTTATGCCCTATTTGCAGCAAAGATCTGGCCCCATGTGCCGAATTATTAAATGGCAAATTAAGTCAGTTAATAGAATTAATTGAGTCGATGTAATCCTTTTAATCAGATGGATTTGATCCCTTCTCAGATGAATTAGAAGAATTAGAATCCATTAACAGATAAGTCAATTGTTGGACTAAATTAAATCTAATAATAATGCCTGCTGCTCACAGAAACACTAATTAATCTAAATACACTTACCTATCTCCCAAGGTTGTGGGTTTTTTTAAGGGTTAATTGATGTTCCTAAAGTGCTCTGAGATCTTTAGATAACAGTAGTTCTATGTGAGCAAAATATTATCTCTTAACAGACTATAATTAAAAGACTGATCTATTTACCGATTGCATTTTTGCTTTAATGTCTTCAGCCTATTCAGAAAGAGTTTGCACTGGCCCGGAAAAAACAATATTCCTGTTATAAGCTTATTATTACTTTACAGGTTCCCAAGTGTTTCTTTCATTCAGAAAATGAAAAAAGGGAAGGAAAAAAAAACCCCATCCATTAAAGAGCTTGACAAGAGGGAAAAAAAAAAAAAAGGACCTGGAACCTTTATTTTCTACCTCCGATAAATGGTACAGATAGGGAAGAGAGGGATCAGTGACCTGAAACCTTAGATCCTTTCATTTATTTTCATTTCACAAAAGGCAGAAGACATTCTATCCTGTTTGTTCGCTATCTTTGTATCCGGCTCGCTTGGTGAGACAGAGCTCCCTTGCTCGGGTGAAGGCATTTTTGGCCTCATTTGTATTTCACAGCCATGTGATTTTGGAGTTTTAAAGCCTCTCTGCCTGCATGTCCCGGGGTCAGCAAGAAGAAGCGGTGGCCGCGGGAGCTGTGCGAGGGGGATGCGGGGGTTCGTGCCGTCCCTTTCCGTGGGGATGCTGAAGGGTGGGATGTGCTTATTAGCTGGGAGCTATTAGGTAGAGTGTTAGCTATTAGTTACTGCCCTTGGTGTACAACATTGACCTAGTCTATCCCAACTGAAAAATAATTCTTGAGTCCAAGAATTTGGATTCGAATTTGTATGTAACGTCCATTGAGTGTCGTAACAGAGCATCCCACGCTGGCCAGGGGACAGCCCATGTTGGGCACGTTACAGCTGTCTAGACATCAGCCACACTCCATCCCGCCCGAGGTTTCATTTGCGGTAGGAGTGGGCTCCGCTCCATGCGGAGGTGTAATACGTGCGGAAAATATTATTATAGCAAAATAGCCTCCTTTAATTGACTCTAAATTTTGCAGGATTCCTCTCTAGGTTTGGGCAATCCCAAGCTCCCCAGAATTAATGAGCTGACATAGCACTTCTTGGGGTTTGGCAGCCTGACAGCTAATTTAGAACTCCCCAAACTCATTTCACTAATGACTCCCATTTGTTCTATCTCAAAGCCTGGAAACAAATGCAAAATGCCAGTGCCATTGTCCCATCTTTAGCAAGTCATTCCTTCCCCTCAGCGTTTCTGGCACCTTAGCAGCAAGCTGCCCCAGGAAACCTGATTAACCCTTTCCCTGCCTGGAATAGCTAAAACCAATTTTAATCCCACCCTGGGAAGAGCAAGAAGAAAACCCATCTCGTTGGGGCTGGGAGGCACCGGGCTAAGGGAGATGCATCCCAGGTTTGGAGTGGGGCCAGGTGAGTATTAGACGTATTTCCGAAAGTGTGACTAGGCCCCAGGTATGTGCGAAAGAGCCTGCCTGGCCGGGTACCGATCAGCGAATACCCTGAATGAGCTGCAATTCTCTCTGTAATTTATTCAGCTGAGACACTGGAATGGCAGTTTCCTATTTAAGCTACGTCTTGCTGCCTCCAATCTCTTCCCATTACAGTTTTGACGTGACAACAAGACAAATAATTTTTTTTAAAAGACCTTTTATCTTCTGAACCATTTATTTTCACTTACTTAGCCCGAGGGCAGCGCTGACCCCGGCGTAAGCGATGATCACTCACCGTGGCAGCTGTACAGTCATATGGGGCCAGCGATCGGCCTACGCCAGGCAAGTCTTCGCTGTCCAGCTGCTGTGTTGTCTTGGGTGTTTTTTTCCCCCTCTTGCCCAGCATCCCCCAATTGCTTTTATTATTATTTCCTTTGGTGTCTCCCATCTCCTTTGGGCAGTGCGTGGCCAGTGGCAGTTTCCCTCGCTTTGCCGGGCGGCTGGAGCTGGACCTCCCCGTTCTGCTCCATCACCATCGCGCCGTCTCCGAAAGGTTCGGCAGCCGTTTGAAATATGTTGCAATTGTCTTAAAAGAACCATCTGTACCTTCGAGACTATTTTTTTTTCCTGTATTCTGTGTCTGTGCCAATGTAGGGGGAAGCTCTGCTTTGATAAGATGAGAAGTTTTTTGGGGAAAAAAATACAAACCTTTTGCTTTTTTATTGATGAGCAATCTATTTATTTTTTTTTTTTTCGTAATTCCCAGACCTTTATTTTTGATACCTGCTTCTCCAAACTCCCACTGAGGCCAGTTTCACACCTGAAGCTCAGTGGTCTCTGCAGAGCCTGCTTTGTATAAGTACCTGTACTAGCCTCTATAGCAGAAGCGGCTGCTCTTTTCTTCCTCCCGACATTCTTCAGTGATTCTTCATTTCCTCACTTCTGGACATCTAGATATCTTGGAGACTCGGCTTTTAGGAAAAAAAAAATAGTCCTCTTTTTTAACTCTATGTCTGAAATGAATGTCCCCTGAATCATGGGGTCATGGTTTGGAAAATGTAGGCCTGCCTGTCAGTAAAAATTAGGTACCAAGAAATAACGAGGAAAAGTAATTTAGAGGTCTGCTGATAATTTGTCATTTTTAATTTCTATGTGGAGTGGAAAGTGAGTTCTAAAATGAAAAATCTTTATTTTCATGCAAGTCATAAAAGGTTTTTTGTTAACAGTTTGTGTGTGTGTATATAATTCTATACTGTGATTTAAGTGTTCCCATTAGAAATGCAGAATAGGAAATAGGATCCCATCTGTGAGCAATTTAAGAGGAAGTGAGACAATGGAGTCGATTGCTGCTTCAGTTTAGATAATCAATACAAATATTATTAGTATAGTGATTTATCTTCCAAGGCACTTTATGAAAATGTGAATGCCAGACCCTGAAGACAGGTCAATATGATATTATCTGTTCCTGCCTTGCTGTGATTATGCTTTTTTTTTTCCCCCTATGAAGCTTGAACAGCTGCTTTGCTAATGCTCTTCCTTGCCTATGATGAAATAGCACAAAGTTGGGGGTTCCCTGCCTCTTCTGTGGTTCTGGAAACATGTTATGAATATTGGTACAAAAACTACCCTGTGCAAAACTTATTCATGGGAACTCCCTTGTGGTTATTGGGAGATGCTGAAGTTCCAAAAGAAGTTTGCATAATTTTAAATATACTTCTAGACTAGGAGTGATTTTATGTGTAAGTGCTGAGAAAGTCTCGAGTTTATTCTAGTTGTTTTATTTTTGTCTCTGTTATCAAACCTTTGATTGTGGTTCCTGAGGTTTTCCCATGTTTCGTCATTTGGATAGTCATGGATTCTAGCTGTTTTTTGGGGCACCATTAAAAGCACTCTGAGACTAGGTTGGCCAGCATTTCTGAAAGGCTTTTTTTATTTCAAGGAAGGGGGAACAGGAAAACATTTTCAACCGACTTGTAGTCATTTGCTACTTTGCCCTCTGCATGCGTTAATGTGTATTAGTAAGTGGCCACTGAGGTTTGTTCTTCCTAGGAAATGAAAAATGTCAATACCCATGTTAAGAACATTCAATTTTTTTCTTGCCCATTCCTCAGACTTACAGGCAATTTCACAGGAAAAAATGGGTTTGCTTCCAAGAATTAAGAGAAGATGGGAAATTCAGAATTTGAGGCAGGAAAAAAAGCCCACTTCTGCTTGAAGGTAATATATATACCTTGTTAGGTTGTGGTATGAGACACCTCAACAATCAGCTTGCTTTGCTGGAGACTTATCCCAGTGGTGGCAAACCTGGCACTCAGCTGTGGCATCTTTCCTGCTCCACTCTCCAAATTAGCTGATGAGACACTGGGGCTTAGACCCCATGGGTAGTGACAACCAAAGGGCTGTCGCCCATTAATGTTGACACATCGTGGGTTTCTTCCTCCCTCTTCATCTCCTTGTGGGTCCATTCCTCATCTCTAAAATGAGGGGTGCAACATCACCTTGGCTCGGAGGTGCACCATTGGGATAAAAGCATTGCAAGTGGTGAGATGCTAAAGAGAGGATGATAGCAGAGACCCATCAGCGGCTTCTTCAGAACTCATGTGGTGGTGGCAGGTGTTGTGAGGGCATCCCTGTTCTCAGGCATTGGTTTCCCAAGGGAAGGCGCTTGACTTTATGAAAAGCCAGGCACTTCAGTTGCATAAGGCTTTACCTTGGCTTTTATTTTTTATTTTTTTAAAAACAGATAGTTAGGAATTTCCGCAGCTGCGAGGTGGAGCCCAGCAAATATTAACCAAGCCAGTAACACTGCGTGGCCGTCTGAAGAGAAGGGAAGAGCCCGTCGCCCTACTAAAACTGCGGAGAGCCTTAGTCTGGGCAGAAAGGTGAAAGTAGGAAGCTCTGAAGAGGAGAAATTGCTGATGCATGACGCTTGGAAATCTGGAAGGGTCCAAAAAGGGAGCTGAAAATACCCCCCAAAAACGACTATCTGTGGCTTGAACGAAATAGTGTCCGATCAGCATTCAGAAACCGCTGAATTCAGGCCGTTCCAATACTGGCATTTTCCAGACTGCCTGCCAGTCGGATGCTGAGGAGAACACATGTAGAGCGTCTGCGGTCTCCTCGGTGTTCCCAAGAAGGGGAAGGCATGCGAGAAGGGAAGGGAATGAGAAGGCCCAGTAAAAAAGAAAGCCATCTTTTTCTCTCTGCATATGAGGAAGGCAAGGGGCGCTGGGATGCTGGTAGCATGGCTTGTAATGGGTGAGCATCCTTCTTGATGAGCCATCCAGCAACAGTGCACACTTTGTCCATAGTAAGTTTTCAGTATTTTTAGAAAATCCATACCTTTTTTTTTTTCACTAAGAAGTTGAGAGCTTCTAAACAGTTCTTGAGCTCTATCTCCCTGACTTTTGTTGTCATAGTTTTAGAAACGTACCCATACTTCTTGTTGCTTATACTACTTGGAGTGATTGAGTTTGAAGAGTGTCCAGGCATTGCCCTGAATTTTTCTGTTTGTTTGGTTTTGTCCTTATGTCTCAGAAGTGAGATAAATGCATACAAGGGCTTCTCCTCCTTTGTATCCACTGCTGCCAAAAAGCGCACTTTCTAACCAAAGAAATAAGAAAAAAAAAGCCTTTCCATTTGCTGGGATCCAACAACTGTAACATGTTTTGGGTCTTGTCCAGCAAGCAGTTTCCTATAGATGACAACTGGATGGCAGCTACTTTGGCTGGGAGGATCTGTCTGAGGTAACACAAGGTAGATGTGTCCTTATTCTATGCTCAGCTGCCTCTGTTCCCAATCAAAGATTGTGTGGTGGAGGAGGAGTGGATATCGTGCCTCGAATGATGATCATGCAAGCCAAGATGTTTTCTGGTTGGCGTTTGAGCATATTGTAGGCAAGACAGTTGGGATTTGGGCTTCAAGTTGTTGGGGCTGGTATGATTTGGTTTATACCCTTTGTTCTCAACCACTTTTCAAGAACAAGTGGGAGCAGAGAGTGGCAACCAAGTATCAGGGGGCCTCTGGCAGCAGGGAATACTTGGCCTCAACCGTTGGAAGTGGTGAAGACCCCACGCTGTGGAGAAGCAGCGGGGGATTGCTAAGAATAGGACAGTATATAGATGCCATAGAAGTCTGCACAGTGGAGAAGACGTGTACAGATGGCCTTGATGCTTGGCCAGGGACAGACGTGAGTCTGGGTTGTCTCCTTGGCTCCCTGTGCGAGATGGGCCCAAGGGGAAACCTTCGTGCAAACACCGTTATTGCTCTTGCTGATTTTTTGCAGTAGTGATCAACAAAGGGGTCTGAGGGGTACTTGCATTTCCTAGTTTTAGCTAGGGTGCTGTGTCGAGGCAGAAGAACCACCCCACAAGTGCTGCAATCTGCTCTTGTCCTTTTGGAATCAGTGATGTCCCACATTTGACCAGCTAAGCCCCTTGCCTCATGATACCCCTAGCATAAATCCAAACAGGCTGCTTCTCTGCTACAGCTAGGGCCCAATTTTCCTCTTGCCTGCACTCTTGAAACTCATCCGACACCTGTAGAGCCATTCCTGAGCCTCCTGTGTGAGACTGAAAGGAGATTAAGCGCCCAGCAGTGCCTCCTGTTCATCATGCGTCTTGCACCTTTGATAAGACCTTGCATTTCAAACCTTTTCAGCCAGTGGGAGGCAAATCAAAGCTGTTAAGTTTTAGCCTGTGATAATAGTCGGGTGCTGCGTGGTTATCCCGGCCCCCTCGTCTTTGTGTGACACTTGAGCAGCGGTGTTTCTTACCTTTATTTAATTTGCTTCTGCATTTTTAGCAGGTTTTTTTTTTTTGAGTTAAGTTTTTAGCTGGCAACAAGTGAGGAGGCAAATAAGAAGAGGATATTGACTTTACACCTACTAATTTGGGGGTGCTAACAAGCAAACCTGAGCGCTTTGTAGTCACCGGGTGAATTGATCCAGCTGGGAGGGCTGGAGGAGGGGAGCTAAGAGGCATTGCATAGAAACCGCACTGTTGTTTCTAGCTGGAAGCCTTGGCTGTTCTTGCAACTCTAATGAGTTTGGGTGAACACTTGGCCGGCATCATCGCTGTAACCTGTTTGGGCTCTGCCAGGATTTTCTAGGGCTGTACCAAGCCCACAGTGCCAGGAGTATTAGACCTGCGTGGGCACCAGAAGAAGCTGAGATCCTAATTAGGAGATGCTAAATATGTTGCCTCTGAAATGAGGTGCCCTTTATGGTGGCTGGTGGAACAAAGCCTTCTTCCTGCAGCATATGTGAGTGCAGTTGGATGGATGAGTCAGGATGCTCGTAGTTATCAGGTCTGGCACGCTGGGGGTTTTTCTATTTGTATATATATTTTTTAATGTGATGTATGTGCTGCAGGCAGACGGCAGCTAGGGAAGTTGCAGACATATGGTAATACAGCTAGTGTAGATACCTGCAGCCCACGCTGGCCATGTTAGAGCACAGCTGCAGATGTGTCTGTCCCTCTGCAACCGTATCTGTGACACAGTGACTATGCACCCATACGTATTCTTAACCAACATGAGAATGCTGGCTTTCCCGGGGGCACAAACCCAGTGCAGGACTCCAGCTAAGGTGTGATAGCCCTCCTGGAGCTGAGGCCTCAGCCAGGTGACCTGTGGAAATCCTTTTCCACCCAAGTGACTCTGTTTTTGTGCTTGTCTTTCAACACCAACTCTCAGGACAGACCTGGCAGATTAAGCTGTCAGTGACATGTTGCTGTGGAGGCAGTGAGTCTCCTGGGGGGAAATCAGTGGGACCTCCTGGGAAGCGTGTTCTGGAGGTCTGGCTCTGTCCTCCTTGGGCTTTTGTATTGGGATTTTAAGGAATTTACATGCTGCAAAAATGGAATGGAGGCAGAGTTCCCCATACTCACTTTGGGGTGACTGCTTACGTCTATAAAGACTGTACGTTGTGCAGGGCAAAATAACCTGACTGCGACTTTGTCAGGCTGTGACTATGTCAGCCTCAGTCCTTCTCCTTGGTGTCTGACCTGGCTAAAAACAATATCCGTCTCTCATCAGGAGGAATCTGAGGAAACGCAGGGAATTTCAGCTCCTGGGGCTAAATTGTTGTGCTCTTTAATGGCAAACTGTGTTGAACTAATTGACAAGCAGCTTTAAGTATACCCCCTGATCAAGTAAGTGCATTGATTTATTTTTTCCTCTCTTCCCAAGTGTTAAGCAGCTTCCAGCTTGGTTTCTTCCCCAAGAATTGGATAACTCATCTATTGTGTAGTAAAACTGATGGGCAGTTTTGACCTCTATACAGTCCTTTCAAGATGTCGAGAGAGGAAGCAGTTTCTTATACTTGAATGTTTGACCACTTAAAAAAAAGCAAAACAAAACAAAAAAGCCCAACCCAAAACCACACACAGAAACAAAAGATGATCCATTTTCTCTGGATGTCTTTGAAAGAAGCTTAGTTTAGAGACAGACTGGAGAGAAAGGCTATTGATTTTGTTTGACCTCCAAACAGACTGCGGTCAGTATATTTTCCCTGTTGGAAGTGATTCAGGACTCTGAATTTCAGTGTCAGTGTTTGTATTCTAAAGTGCCCTGGCGCTTTTGCTGCTTCTTCAATAAATAGCGAGCTAAGGTAATGTCTGTGTATATGTATTTCCCTCTGGATCTCCCTTCCTTTCTTTTTCTTTCCCTTATAACTTGGGCCTGCTGCTGCTGAAGCATTTACAAGTGCTGTTCACCAAGCTTTGGCGCAGGTTAGTGGCCTCAGCCGTGAATGCGGGCAGTGATTTTGTCATTTCCAGCTTTTCCTAGTGTTGAGCCCGGTCTTTTTTCAGCCTGTTATATTTTTTTCCCCCTGCACCAGCACCCATCATATAGTTGATGTCAGGAAAGGCGGGCTGGATTTTCCGATCAGTTGGGCACGTGCAATGCTGCTGCAATCTTCTTCCCCTATCGTTTGTAGGCGTTCTTGTAAAATACCTTGTGATAACTGAATTGCTCCTTTCCTGACAACTGGAGGGGTTAAAGGGCTAGAAATACATCCAGGACTGCTGTTGAAAAACAGGCTGTGAAATCTGGAAAGGTTTTGGTCAAGGAGAGCCTGAAGCCACAGGAGGTGCGTTGGCCACAGAGCTCTTAAATGACGGGTTGCAAATGAGCTCCTGGGAAGCCCTTTGAGATGAGCAATCTCCATCAGCATCTGTCCGTGTGGAGGTGCTGACTGCGTTATCTCCCCGGAATTTAATGGTAACACTGCATGTGGTCTGGTTTGGGCTTGTGGATTCCCGCCTGCTTCACGGCTTGCGAATGGCTCAGCAAACCCCTAGGGAAGCGATGGGAATGGGAGCTTACGGTCACCGTTAAACCTCTGCGCAAACACGCCGGAGAGCAGCCGGGACTTAGGAGAGGCCAGTGACTCGCTCCTAAAAGTGCCGTCCAGTCCCAAGTGGTTTCCTGGGAATAAGCAATAACATCCACACTGGCTGCTCGGCATGGGCACGAGGAGCCACAGGCTTGTGCCACCCACCTCTGCAGTAGCACGAAGCTTTGCTGATTAATGAGTAGGAGATCCCTGGATGGCAGGGGACACATCAGTGAAATGTGTCCCTGGAAACTTAGGAAATCCCTAGGAAAACAGCAAGCCAGCGGAGGTGTCACTTGCTCCCAGTAAATGCTGGTGTCCTGGGAAATCCCATTGGGAAGCGGCAGGGAAGCTGTGGAGACCGGTCGGGGAGAGCTCCAGGTGAGGGTGCCCAGTGGACAAGGAATATGGAGAGAGCCCTGGGGAGGGTTTGAGCTCTCCATATGGGCTCTTATCCCCCAAAAGCAGCTCTTGGAGGCACTGCTCCTCTTCCTTGCTGCCCACAGAGGAGGGCTGGCTGCCTTGGGGCTTCGTTTGCCTTTCATATGGAAGCTTAGCATGGGGTCTGTTTGCTAAACCCAAACACTTGTGCTTCGACTCTGGAATTATATTTGAGATTTTAAAAGTGCATTTATTAAAGCATAAAACTAATTTTACAGTTCTGACAGGTCTTATTTAAATATTCGATGCCAGATGCCTGCTGTCCCCAATGGCTCAAGTAATGAAAGAAAGAAAGAAAGAAAAAAAGACTTTTGACTTTTCAAACTTCTCACACAATTAAAACACAGTGAAAAGCAAGTAAACAGCCGTACCTCTGCTGTGCACTGGGGGCAATAACTTAAGAAAACTCTCATGACAAATATGCTTCCAAAAACAAATATTCTCCCAAGCCAAAGGTGCTAAAGACGGAGTTAATGTGGCATCTGATTTTTGTTATCGTTGTTGCTGCTCTGAGCAAGGCTGCAAGGAAATATCTTGAGGGCTGCGACAGAGTCCCGTCTTCCTAGAGACTTGCCTTGGGGTGTCCCCTGGGCACCACGCACCGCAGGAGACCAGATCTTGTTCTCCTCTTCCAGCCTTTACCCCAAAATAGTCACGCTGTAGCAGTCTTATATGAAAGCGATGGTTGCATATGTCATTTAATAGTGGGTTATCTTTTACACAGCAGCAGCGTGAAAAATCAAGGTCAGACTTATCTGATACAGTGGCTGTGCATGCATTTGTCAGGACAGAGATTGGTCTGGGTCTTAGAGCCTTGGATAATTTTACCCAGTTCAACACTGGGTCTCGCACATGGCACTGCTGACTTCGCTCCCTGAGTTCAGAGGCATGAGAACCCTATGGGAAGTCCTGTAGCTCTGTGCAACTTTGATTTCAGTATATTCCTTACTCCCTGGGGAAGTTACAGGGTGCCCCATGGGGAAATCGCACGGATACGCTAACATTCTCATCCATAAAATTAATTGTCATAATTTCAACCTCTGCTAGAGGGCATGGAGTAATAAAACCTGCCCAGTGCACTAAGTAACACCTTTTTATAGCAGACACACCTGATAATCTTAATTTGCTGCAAAGTCTTTATGGATTTCTCCTGATAAGCCCCAATCTGGAGCACTCGCCAGTGCAGTGGTGGGACCTGAGTGCACTGACTTGTGGAGTACACGAGGCTGTCGTGACATTGGGGATTTATGTGTTCGCGATTTATAGATAAGAGGATGTAGCTGGTGCTTTTATCTCACCTTCTTTGCTGCTGAGGATGAGCAGCCAACCACCAGGCTGCCTGAGACGGAGGAGGGAAGCGGGGCAGCATAAATAGGGTCTGTCCTACACATCTGGCTGCAAGGAAAGCCGCTTTGAAGAAGCCCATGGGGTTCCCAGGACAGTCATTCCCTGCTTGTTATTATTTTCATGTGCATCAGTGTTTTTGTTGGGTTCTGCTGAGACTGGGAACAAGAGAGTCAAAATAACCTCGGCAAAGTTTGTTCTTGCGGTAACTCCAGCCCTCTGCGGGACGGGGAAGGTTCACGATATTTCCAGACCCGAGAGATTCCGATACTTTGGATGCATTTCAGCGCAGCACTCGGGGCCAGGCTCTAAGGTCCTTGTCTGTTGGTCTTTACTGTGTCAGTAGGAGTTTATTCAAATGAGAATGATCAAAGACATCGGGGTTTGGCCCTTTATTTTTCATTTTAGGTGCTTTTTCAAGCATAACAGAGCTTCTGGACTTTTTTTGAGGCTCATCCTTCACTAATTCCAGACTTGGAGCCTGGCAGCTTTTCAAGCAGTTTTCCTGCCTCTGTAGAAATACTGTCCACTTGAGCTGTGTTTGGAGACAGCAAGACACCCTGGTGAGATAGAGGAATTTCTGTGCTAACATTTTCAGCGTTTCTCTTTCCAGGCCTGCTCTTCAGTGCCTGCCAGTGTGCAGGTGGTAGAGTTCAGTTCAGAGTTTGTTCGCTGCCACTCCCCACCCAGACGTTTTTTTAAGGCACACAACCTGTGGCCTCCAGCTTTACTGAATCTTGTCTAAATAAGCTTATTCAACATAATCGAAGCTACTGCCAAAATATTTTTAGTGCCTCTTAAGGTGAATTATGTATAAAACATCTGCAAGAGGCCAGGTCTGATTCTCCACTGCTTAATCCTGTTTTATTATTTCTGCAAATGGGTTCAAACAGCACCAGGACAAAACGAGAGGATTTTGCATTTGTTTTTCACATGCTTTTTCACCTGATGAATACTCTCTGGACAGTGAGGTCTTGGGGTGCTTACATGATACTTGCAATCTTAAAGAACATCTGAGGGTAATTTTTTTTTCTTTTTTTTTTTTTCTGGCTTAAATTAGGCAAAAGCTTTAAGATCTACCTTGATATTTATTCTGGTCTTATGTGATCTAAACTATCAAAGGATTTCCATATGCATGGACTCATTAAAGACCTCCAAGGACAGTATATTTGTGTTTAAGCTTCCCTCAAAATCTGGTGGCCAGGGTTGTTTGTAGGGACTGTGAAGAGCTTTGGCATCCTTTCGGCAGCAGCGTGGGCAGTGCTGAGAAGAGCATGTTTTTTCGGGATTTTTCCTTGGTAGTGCCATACTGACACAAGAAACACATCCCCTACAGAGTCGCGAAGCAGCTTCGCCCGTGACGTGGGTCTGGAGATGTCTGGGGGAGCACTGGCAGATCAGAATCATGCCTTGTGGGGGTTTTGGGGCCCAGCGCTGAGCTGGTAGCAGGGATATTTGGGGGTGGCACCCTGTTGGGTTGAACCCTGGTGATGGCAGCCAGGTTGCACAGTGCATGTTGGCCATAGGATGTCAGCGGTGTTTTCATACCCAAATACTGTGTCCCATGCCCACTGCAGGGGTGAGTGTCCAAGGCAGTGCGTCCTGCCCATCTGCATGGGGCTGGGTCCTCGGGCTGGCGCAGTTGTCATAAGCGTGGCTATTTCTGCATGTCTTGGCACCATCTCATGGGGATGTGCCCAGCGAACACACAATGGACAGCTCGACATCCTGGAATCGGGACGGGATGGTGTTTGGTTGTGAGGTTTTTTTGCATCAAACCCTCCCTTCTGCTTTGCCTTGGTCCCAAAATCAGACCAGAGGAGCGCAAGGAGGGACTCGGTGCTGGAGACGCGTTGCTCAGGGCTGCTGCAAGGGCTTTGTATGCCCCAAATCTGCTTTTTCCCAGACTATACGCACTCACCTAAGCAAACGTATTTGCTACCTTGCCAGGCCCGGGTGTTAAGGAGGGAGTCTCAGTTAGACCACAGTATAAAAAGGCTGATTTAAGGCTATTTTAGCGTGCTGTTTGCCGTGCAGTCTCCCTGGTTTAAGACTGGATAGTTCCCCTTCTTGTATGGAGTGATGGCTTAAAAACTCTCAGTACTGTTGGTGGGGCACCTGAGCGGAGAGGGGGCTTAGCAGGAGTCTCCCGATGGTCATGCCTTTTTACCATTGAACATATATATTCCATGCTCACTAAAGACAGACTTGCTGAGCTAATTGTAATGGTATGTGGGTCAGCGCGCGGCACTCCTGAGCGCCGGCTGCCTTGATTTCTGTACTTACTCCTGGTTTGCACCTAATTGAGAAGGGAATTGGATTGTACGGGTTATAGCTTTTAAAAATGATATACTTTTGACAAATATGCAGACGTGCAAATAAAACTACAAGATGCAGCATAGATTCCCTCACTTGCTCATAGCCCGCAGGCTTTATTGGACCCTACAGACTTTACATAATTTTGGCATTATTCCTTCTTCATTATGTCATAGATGTGAAGTAGAGACAGGGTCATTCTGTCCTGTGTTGTGGTCATGTACTGCATTCAAATTTTCTTTTTCTTTTTCTTTTTCTTTTTTTTTTTCTGAGGGGGCAGGCTGCGTTTGAACAGGTTTCAAGCATTTTAAGCATGGATGTACATAAGAATGTATATATTCTGTATATCAAGCTTTTCCCTGGAAGACACAGTCTTATGGTAAGGTAAATCTGATTTTCCCTTGCTCTCGGATGGTGAGTTAGATGCAGTGTGCTCGGAGGACTGAGACACGTGCTGTCTGCCTCAGTTCAGCACAAGAGACTTAAGACTTTGGAAAGCTGCTCCCCATCACAGGAGCCGCAGTCCCAACCTCAGCTTGTCTGTGCCTCGTTTCTCTTCATTACCTGAAAATGGTTTCCAGCACTAAGAATAGTTTCCCAAATTTGCAATGGTATGAGCTTGTCATTGCAAGTGGTGCAACGAAAGCTGGGATCTTGGTCCCCTCGGAGAGCGTTTTCCACAGCCTTTCCAGTGGCGGCATTTTCCTTCTAACCTTGGTTTGGCTCCAGCACCGTCATTAGCAAATCGACTCCTCCAACCTGTGGGTTTTGTCTCATCCGTTTCCTCTTGAACACAGCAGCAGCATCACTACTGCAAGATGGATCAAGTCTGTCCACTGTGTTTATGGCCAGTTCTGCTTTGGAAACATTTATCAAGTGCCTTGTCCTTCTGCACCTTAATGGGATTTTCCTCTACTGCTTAATTTATCTTACTGGTCTTCAGGATTTTGCGATAGATGCTATGTGAGCCTTAGACTTCTCAGGTGCCTTCTTTCTCTCGTCTTTTCCTATGCTCTTCTGGCTCCCATCCTCCCACTCCCAGGAAATATTTGCAAGATAATTTGACATATTTTCTGCCACCTTCACATATCTCCCTGACTTCATGTTTTCTTAGCTGGAAGATAGCTTTTCAACATATATATGTAATCCTTTTCACCTAGACATGTGAGGAATTCCAGTCTCTTCCAGTGGGAGTTTTCAGGAAGGTTTAGGTTAAATGGGCCAATAAGGCAAAAGCATGTAGCAGAAGATCTTACCCTCCAAAGACATCTTTTTTCTTTTTTCTTTTTTTTCTGGAAAATATATCAGAATATCTAGCTGTCAAAGAATTTAAACAATAATACCTGATCTGGAGGCTAGAGTGCAGGGCTTTTAAAAATAAAGATCGTAATCTCCCTATAGCGCGTCCAGGGAGTAATGGAGTTGAAAGCAGCGCGCCCGGCGGGGTGAGCTGGCTGCACGGTGCCACGGGGCCACTGCTCTGCATTGTCCCACTTGTTTCCTCTGAGGAAATTTTACTTGGGTAAAATTTGCTTCATTTTCTTTCCTCACGCCTCTTTTGGGGCTGCGATACATTCGCTGCAGGGTCAAACAAGAAACAATCTGAGGCCAATTTGTGCTTATTGAGATGCTGCTGGTGGTGACTGAACTTTGTCGCAGCAGAAGCAGGTAGGAGGCCTCAGGATCAGCTTCTGCTGGATGATCATCTGCAGCACCAAAACTCTTGTTGCCGCATTCGAGGGTCCTGGGCTGCGAGTCATCCCAGGTAATTTTGGCTGTCTATAGTTGGACTTGTTGTCCAAGCTCACCGTCAAGGCTGTAAAGGGAGCCTTTAGCTGGAAGCCAATGGAGCAGTGAATCTAATCGCAAAGCCATGCTGATCCTTTGGGAAAGGAGGAGGATGAGGAGCCCTAAAAATAGGAATGTTTCTAGCAATCAAGCAAGCTTGAGACTCGCGCTTTTGCAGGATGGGTGCCCGTGGTTTGGCGGGGTCACCGGTGCCCTGGCCTTGAGTCAAGCCCATGGGCTCCCGCCACGGGGATCAGAGGCAGCGGGCCGAGCTCCTGGCTCCCCACCACACCACGGCAGGAGGGTCTTGGTGGGATGGTGTGGGATGGGGTTTTGAACGGCGGAGGTGGCGCATGGCACTTTGGCCCATCTGCTGCAGCTTGGTCTGAGTTGCGGTGCAGAGCCGTGAGGGGTTTAAGTGCAGGCATAACCTTTGCCGTGCACGGGAAGGTGAGTCCCGCTTACTTGTAAATTGTGACATTATTTTATTAGATCTTTAACCTTTATTTAAATTCTTTATTTAAAGGAGGAGGGGGGGAGGAAGGTATCATATTTTAATTAGCAGCAGTGTCAAAGGAGACCTAGATTAATTATTTGAAATCACTCCATCCAGATGGTTTTAATTTTCACAGCAGGGAACCGGCATCTTTTTCAAGGTGATATTTTTCAAATTAAAATCAGCTTGGATATTGCTCACACGGGCTGCCGGTGCGCTCCGCGCTCGCTAATCCGTGTACACGCGGCCCCCGGCGCGCGCTCGCCCTTGCCGCAGCGGTTTGTGGACGTCAGGCTGCCCAAAGGTATCGTCTGGTATCTGACGGTATTTTTAGTTGCTTGGGTAGCGGCGCTGAGACCTGGATGGACAGGGGACACCTTGCAGCGGAGATGCCGTGGTTCCGGAGCGGGGGTGAGCAGGGACGCTCCTGCGTCCTGTCTACACGTTGTCAAGCCAGGCCCGTTGGTGGTCCCCTGTTCCCCTGCATTACCCAGCAGACCTGGGGATGGCTCCTTGGAGCTCCTATGGTTGGCCATGGCGCTTGGGCCAAGGTTTGGGGTCTCTGGCCCCCGTGGATAGAGGCTGCTGTGCCCTCCCTTGTGGGTTGGCCATTAGTCCCACAGGCTTTGCGTGTGGCAGGAGTCGCTGCCCTACAAGTGGCCGTGCTTGGGTGGCCTTTGTGAGCTCCAGGCAGGGAGAGCTCCTCTGAGCAGCCTCCCTGAGCTCCTCTGAGCTCCTGGTTTTCACCAGGGCGTTCACCGTCCTGGTCAGCCTCCCTTTGGATGCCTCTCTTGGCCCAAGTGTCCCCTGCCCCACTGCAGCTCTGCTCAGCTTTAGACCCTTCCTGCGATGCCGTATTTGTGGCCCATGGAGCAATTCCTCACTGCGGTGCCTCCTGGGCAGGTGGGGAGACGAGGCCTGCGGCGCTCGCTTATCATCAACGAGCCGGCCTCCATCCCAGATATCCAAAACCGTGGATGTGTTTCTGAAAGACGTGGATAAATGCACATACTTATGTGTGTTTGTAAGCATTATACTGATATAACACAGGCATTTTCCCATTTGCAGTCAGAAATGAGTTATTCTTTAAATATCCCCTGTAATGATAAAGGAAAACATATATATCTAAATAAATGTAAACAGGTAGTAATTGAAAATCCTGAACTTGTGGATGTGATTGAGCTGCAAAAGGAAGACTTCATTTAGGACACTCGCAACTTAAAGGTTTGTGATATTTGCACTGCTGCAGAAGTGAAAAGTTGACTTTACAAGTGGGAAAAATGTTAATTTGTTTGAATGAAACAAACTCCTATTTCTACCCCCATGGTAAATCCTTACAGGGAGCATATTTGTTCTCAGAGGGTTTTAAAGTTTGAAATATGAATGCCAAAAAGAATGTGACTTTCTGCACCCCGAGGAAGCGCTCTGCGGAGTTTGGCAAACGCAGGGTTTCCACGGGGAGACGCGGCTCGTACAAACGTGAGAATTGCCAGAGCAGGCGCGTGGATTTGCACTGGCTGACACTCACACATTCCTGCGCTGCGTTTCGCCCGTGTCTACGATCTCCCCTGCATGTTGGAGGTGGATCTGAACCAAAACGTCCAGTCCACATGTTCCTGCCTCTCTGGGGAGATCTGTGGAATCTGAACCTGGGGCACGATTGGAATTTGCGTTTAGATCCCAATTCCGAAGGGAGTTGGAAGAAAGCTCTGAATTCAGACGGGTCCAGGTTTCTGTGATGATGGCTGGCAGCGTGTGACGTTCAGCTGGCAGCCTGGCAGGTTAAGCCGTGTTGGGGCAGGTGGCACATTAAGGTGCAGAAGTTCATCCTCTGCCACGGCTCCTGCAAGTGCTGCAGACCAGTCACCTTATGTGACTGGCCCTATTTCTCCCAGGCAGGTCAAGGGTTGTAGGCTCAGCTGAGCTAGATTTTGCCACAGAGCAATCATTGACCTTCTGGGAGCAGGTTTGTACATGCAAAGGCTTCCTAGAGTGCAGGTGCTCATTATAAAGCCTGACTAGCAGCAGGCTTCTCCCTTTCTCGCTGTCTCAGTGACTTCTAGGAGGCCTGAAGAGCAGGGTGCTGGTTTGTCCCTCCAGCACGTGGCTGGGACACTTGCAAAGTCTTTGAGGCTGCTGCCAGGGAAAAGGGAATTTGGTTCTTGGATCTGCCTCCGCAAGGCCGTAACCCGCAGCCTCGGCGCGGGGGGTCCCTCGGGCTGCTCCGCACCGGTGCCTGAGCGGTGTTGGGTGGACGAGCGGTGCGTGTCCGTGCACCAGGCCAGACCAAGCCTGCGGATGGGGCTCTGGCTTCCCAGGCTTGGCGTGGCACGGGAGAGAGCAACTTTGATGTGACCACCCTGGTAAACGCTTTGTTTTCTTCTTCTTCCTTTCCAACCCC
>NW_010584376.1:35571-93703 GCF_000705375.1 Tinamus guttatus | reverse complement strand
AGTCCGGATCAAAGGGAAAGAGACGGACTTCTACCTGTGCATGAACAGGAAAGGCAAGCTAGTGGGGAAGGTAAGTGTTTCCTATTAATCCCTTTGTAACCTGAGTGTTACCTTTTGCAGCCTCTGCAGATTCCTAATGATGTGTTCGAGCTTGTCCCGACAGCCTCAAATGAGAAGCAGGACCCAGGGCTTGTGGCATTTCCAAGGCGGTCCGGCCCGGCTGGGCTCTAGAGAAATGTAACAGCATTTGGGATGAAATTTATATAAAAAAAGAGGATTCCCAAAGTGGTACTGTGCTAGGGAAGTAGCAACGTGGTGCTTGCTGTCATGGAGAGCCAGGGTATAGGGTGGCAAAGCTAATACTGGGATCTGAGCATCTTACCAGGGCTGGGCCTCACGGTTCTAGCATTACAGGAGTATTTTATTACTTTGGATCCCCGCACAATGGAAGCATGTAACAAATTACAGCATATTCGCCCGTGCAGCTTAACTTCTTTGCTGAAGTCATATTTTTTGTGCCTTAACTTGTTTTTGTAACTCAGGCAGTTTTTCTGTGTTGCTGGCGAACCCAGGAGCTTAGCAAGTGGGCAGGAGGTTGCTCAAAGCTAAAATAGCGCCAGGCGCCCATAGGAGGCCCCTTCCCCGCTGCCCACGCGTTGCACCGCCAGGAATTAAAATCTGGCATCGCTGCGGCTGTGAAAAAGGGAAGCTGAGTTTTGTTTTGAGTCAACAGAGCGGCGAAAACTGCGCTCCCGACACAAGGCAGGAGTCGGTGGGGCTGCTCAAGCGCCGTTTGCTTTTGCGGTCCCGAGGGAGATGCTTGTGGGAGAGCATGGAGCATCCCTGTTTCCGCACCGGCGTTGCTTGGGAGTGTGGCAGTGCTCGGGCTGTGTTTGCCCCCATTGCAGAGCACTGGCCTTTCAGGATGCTGCTTCCCATCAGTGGCAATTTGGGAATCGCTCAGCAGGGCTGGGGAAACTGAACGCGAGCAGACCCTTTGCTGCATCCTGCACTGCTATTCCCTGCTCCAAAGGAGATGTTGTTTGCTCTTGCATGAGCAAATGAGTCCTTTTGCTGGACTCGGAGCACTTAGGATGCGGATGGATGCCTTTGAAAATTGCTCTCAACATGTCTAATATCTGGCCCCTGATTGCTTTATGCCTTAGATTTGCATCCTTTAGATGTGATAATAGCAGCTCCCCTCCTCTTAGGGATGTTATGAGGATGAATATGTTAATGTTTATGAGGTGCTGATAGCACGAGAGTGGAGGAGCAGTGACCGAATTAGCCGGGATAAAGCGAGCATAAAATGTTACTGCTTCCCTTAATAACGTTTGCCCCAGCGTGGTGGATCCCTAACGGTGCGAGCAGCGAGCCGCGTCCTTCGCTCGTCCGTGCCCAGTGTCCCGGAGCGCCCAACAGGGTCAGAGGCTGCTTTTCACGATGTGCAGTGGATTTTGGCAAGACCCGTCCTGTCATTTGGCCCACTGGGCAACAAGGCTGGACGGTTCTTCAGCCTGTCACCCTTCCTACCGCGTAAAGCTTTTGTTTTCCTTTTTTTTTTTTCTTTTTTTTTTTTTTCTTTCTTGGTGTGCTTTTTATAACATTAAACTGGCAAACTGCTTGTTATTTAAAAAAAAAAAAAAATTTTTTTCCCCTCGTGTAAATATCCCATGTGAGCCTTCCCACCCCAGACTGCTGACAAGTTCATAAACCAGCCGACCTGAGCAGGAGGGGGTACTGAGCGCCGCGCTTGGAAGGAAAATGTTCCAGACGCATTGCCCGTATTAACAGCTTCTCATGAGCAAGAAAGAAAATAATAGCATGTCTTCTTGATACCAAAGAGTGTGGTTTTAATTAGTATCAGAGTTTCAACTTTTTTTTGTGGCAAGCGTTTGAGGGGAATGCTTTTTAGGCTGAATGCTCTAAACAGCTAGTAAACCCCAAGGAAAACATTAGATAAAAGTTACGCCTCGGCTTATACAAATATTGAAGTTCAGTCTGGGGGTGGAGGGGAATGAAACCCATAAACTGATTGTTTCACGGTTGCCCCGGTATGTTCATTTGGCAACGGAGGAGCCGTGGGACAAAACTGGTTCTTTTTCTCTGCTCATTTCCTATTGCCTTACACTGCATAATCCCCAACAATACCGGCATGTGCCATCTGGCTTTGTTCTCCTCCTCAGTCAGCGTTTTTGGATCCCCCCCAGCTGAAAAACCTGCTTTGAATTTAGTGCTTTTTAAATTTTTTTGTTTCCCATAATCACCTACAAAGGGTATTACGAACCCGAGCAGGTTGTTGTTGCTCTCGACTGGAACGTCCTATGAGTACAACTGCTCCAGAAACTGGGCTCCTTCCCTACCTTGGAGCTAGCTGTGTTACAAGCAAATGCACCAACCCATATGGTTCACAAGAGCAGCCTTTGGGGGTTTGGTTTTGTTTTGTTCTGCATTTTATTTTATTTTACTTTTTCTTAATATTTGAGCTGGCAGTTGTGCCAGCTTTTCTGAGTTGCAGCCATCTGATAGAGCTTTCTCAGGAGCTTGTGTTGTGCTGGTGTTTTTTGATATTGTGTTTAAAAAGGTCCAAGGAAGGTCTCCTTTTATTTATTAATTTATTTATTCCTCTTCTGACCCTGTTTCCCACCCCTCACCCCGTGTTTTTTGTTGTCTCTATTTTAACACATGAAGAAATTGTATGTCCTGACTCTTCTGATTTTTGCTTTTCTGTGGACCAATGACCTTTATGGTGTGGTTTCGTTACATAGGAAATATGAAAATTCAGAAGAGGAAGAGTAGACATTTTTGTTGAAAACCTTGTTTTTTTTATTATTATTGTTTATTAAACTCAGACTTCTATCAACACTGGGAGGAGAGGACTCAGCCCTCTCTCCCCTTACATGCGAAAACATTTCTGTTCTAGGTCGTTAGTACTCCTACACCATCTCTCTAGCTATCTCATGCTAGTAATTCCTCCTAATAGTGTGATTTCCATATTGAATAGGACTGTCTTCAGATGTGTTTCACCTTGGGCTCACATGTGCTCTCCCAGTCTGTCTCCTCTATCTGTAGCTTCTTATGTGTAGACATGCGAGGGTGTTGGTGGCAAAGGGCATGATGTGACTTTTCATGGAGAACACAGGGACCTGAATATTTGCAATAATTTAATGTTAGGGGTGGAGAGGAGATACTGATGTCTTTGAAGGAGCTCTGGATTTCTGACTGTGGTTCTCCTGGGAGGTCCTTTGGTGGCTTTTCTCTCTGCCTCAGCTTCTCTTATCTCATGCGTTGAGATAATGATGCCAATAAAGCGGGGGACTGCACCTTCACAAAAAGCTGCCAAAGAGAAGTGTTTTAAACCTCTGCAACGGGGAAGAGCAGGCAGGGATGTGAGCAGGTGGCTTGGTCACCTCTAACTGTTCTTGTTGCACCTGCCCTTACAGGAAATTGGTTCTATCTAGAAGAACAAGACATTGCAGAGGTTTCCTTTTCCTTTCCTTACCTCTCTCCTATACTTCTCAGGGTTTGCAAGAGGTCACTGATCTGTTTGAAGACTTAGACTTAAAGACTTCCTATAGGGAAGGGCATCCCATGTAACTCATGTGTCTTCCTCATTTAACATGTAGGTTTAGAAGGCCCCAGGTCGCTGGTAGTTTCTTCTGAAAGATTCATTGGCAGGGATGCAAAAGATTTGAGATGAATGGGGAAGGAGCTAAGCACGCCTTTAATTTTATGCAGAAATTGCTTCAGAAGATGCTTCAAGTGGTCCTACTAATGTTCTTGCATGGCTGGTCAAGCTTATCTGGACTGTGCCTATTCAGATCCATAGATAACGTTGTCTCCTGCCTGTTGTTGCTTTTGTTTTGAATACAGCTCCTCCTTGCAGTAAGCTTGGATCACTTCTGGATCCCTTCCTGGAGGGAGAAGCAGGTGCTGAGTGATGGAGCTTCCTCCTCTTGGTAGCCAAGGCTCTTGGCGTGAAGGAGTTGGGACAATGTGGTGACTGTCATTGCTTTGTGCTGTGGTCCTGCGTGATGCTGTTCCTCACTGTCTGGCTGCAATCTTGATGCTGTGAATCTTTAGCAAACTCCCACCCTCAGGAGCTGGGGTGATTTCTCGTTCTGAGGTAGGCTTTGACTATCAAGAAACAGCAGCAGGGTTTGATAAGCTGTGTGTCTGTTCTGGGTGTCATCTCCCACCAGGTTATTCTCATAAAGGACAGTGAACGTGTGAAGTATGAGGAAAGCCAGTTACTTTACCAAGGTCATTGCTGTGGCCATGCCTGTATCCCTCTGCTTGATGACCTGCGTACCTGTAAATTGGACACAACTGTCTGATTTAAAATAAAAAATGCACTGCACATCAGATTGGAAATCCCATGTAAGCAAGGATCCCATTAGTCTAGATTCACTGCATTCGTATTTGTCGTGCTTCCCTTGACAAAAGCCTTGGGACTTAGCCCAGTGGGACTCGTGTGTGTAGGCAGGGCTCTTTATGCTGGATTTTGACTCCCTTTTAGGAGCAGCGCCTGGGAGGGACGGGAATACATTTAGTGCCCTATAGAAAGTGGAAGGAGTAAAGTCACGTCCCCAGAAATCTCCTCTCATTTGCATCAGTTCAGCTCCTAAAAATTCAAGCTGAAGAGCATGCAATACTCTAAAGTACGTATTTTCCCACCAAATCTGTATGCTGACACGCACCGTGTCACTTTTGGATTTCTTTAAAATGCCCTTGGTGATGACGTGTAAACACTTTCAGGAAATCATTATAATATATATACCTTATTTAAAAGGGAAAAAAAAAGGCATTTTAATGACTTCATTTTAATGTGAATACTGGGGCAAACCTGGTCCCTAGAAGGCTCCCTAGCCCTGGCCAGCTGGGATGGCTGGAGCATGGCAGCACCGCGATGCTGGTATCAGTTTACGGGACAGACCTGCCTCAGAAACGCAGGATTATTCCTGGTGTGATAACTGCTTTCCAAGCCAATATATTTCTTAATGTTACCAGAAAGTTGCTAATACCATATGGCAAGGCGCTCTGTATTTTTGCAGGACAACAAACAAATTGTTGCTAGATGCCAGACTGCTCTGGCAGAGCTTTATCACTGATTCCTGCCAGCAGTAGCCTTTAGGGGATAGTAATAATTTGGGGCTGTTTACATTACAGCTTTAGAATAGGGGTTTTCTTGAAGCATGTGTGTATTTAGTCAGGAAAGTTGGCTAAAAAGAAACCCTCTGACGGCATCAAAGAGCGAAGGCGCTTGTTACGGCCCATGCGTGCAGTCTTGGTCTGCGCAATTCCTCTGCCTCGCAGGGACGGGAGCGTCTTGGGTTACACCAGCCCCAGGTTGCTCAGTGGTAGCTCTGGGGATCCCCCCTTGGACATGGAGTCATGTTGAGGTAAGAAAATACAGGGGCGTTCTCCAAAGCCACTGCTTTTGGTGCATCTGGAGCAGCTGAGGGTTCTCCATTTTTATTCTTATTTTCTTACATGTTGACTTTGATCAAGACCGAGGACGAGCATTTTTGAAAGTCTACCTTTGAGCCTCTGCTGGGGTGAAACTGGAACATTTTTGTAAAACTAGGGAGCAGCTGGCGGAGGAGGAGAGCTGGGATTAGGGAGCCCTGTGCCTTGCATGCGTCTGGACAGTGTCTGGTACCGCTCTGCCCTGGTGGCCCTGAGCCTGGTCCCTGACAGAGGAGGGGCACTGACCCACCGACCCAGCACTCTGCAAAGACATGGGCACGTGGACGGGGGCACTCTGCCAGCAGCAGTTCTGCGTACCCAGGTTTGTCAGTTGAGGTCTCGATGCCATAAATGAGGTTTCACGCTCCTCAGCTTGTATATTTAAAGCCATGCCCAACTGTGTCTTGGATCTGGGGCAAAACTCTGCATTTTTGATGCTTATCCAGATTTTTTTTTCCTCTCCTGAGCTGCATGGTGTTAGAGTTGCTTTAAGGGGCTTATAAAATCTCACAATTTCTGGGCTGACTGTTGCACTTGCAACCAAAGCGGGACCGGAGCTTGGTAGAGTGTCAGGTTTAATCGCTCGCATGTTGCAGATCTCGCTGTGACGCGTTGGATCATAACTCTTCTGACTTGGCATCTCACGTGAAAACAAAACCTGACGTGGTTTTTGCTGGATTTCGCTCATCTTGGTTTGAACTGCAGTGTGGTTCTTCAGTTATGGCAGAAGCTTTTTTAAAGCTTTTTTTAAAGCGAGCTGTTGCTGAGTTTTCACTCCCCTTTAGTTCGCCTTCCATCTTAGGCAGCTAAATAAACACCCCTGAAAGAAGGGAGATCCAAACATCTGTGAACCTTGTCATGCTCGGAATATGGACCTAATCTGAAATCAACCTTGGTTATCCAAAAGTCTTGACCCAGGGCCCTTGGACTGCAAGAGTCTTAAAAACAATAAGAAAAATGATATTTTTTCCAATTGAACTATTAATCTTCTGCATTCACTTATTCAATCTTCCCTGCAACCAGTGGAAAAATCCTTGATTTTTTATTCTGAGAATTCTGAGCCCTGAGATATCGCGAGGCTTTGGTAACACTGCAGCTTTTTGCCGCTGCTCCTTTCCCATCGCTGGCTGGAGGGGAACATCCAGTCCAAGCTCCGGGAGCGTTGGTGGCATCCCGCCTGTGCCGAGCTCCGGCGGGGCGGCACGAGTGTGCTGGGCCTGCACGAAAGCCGGGGCCGGGCGGGAGCGCCGCTTTCCTTGCGCAGGGCTCAGCGTGGGGCCACCAAATGCCAAGCGCTCCTGGGCCTTTCCTGGAAGTCTCGCCCCGAGCGGCACACGCAGTGTAACGATTCGCAAGAAGTCGTTTATGGTGAAGCCTAATGAAACCACTTTCCAGTGTTTACTGCGTTGCGGCGGCTTTGGCTCCAAAGCGAAGAGCTGTAGGTGCTGCAGTGGCTCCTTCCAAGTGGTGGGAGTCTGTGTGAGCTAACTGGACCTTTGCAGCGTTAATATTTGCTGTTAGCAATGGGCCTTGTCCTGCTCCTGTGTTTTTGACCACTTGTTTACAGCAAGGTTTTGCGTAGAAGTTCCCTGGAGGTGGAAAGGAGAGGGGGAAAGTGACATAAACACACGGGCTGATTTCTATGGAAATAAAGTTTAGATTTTTTATGTGATGCTGTGGACTAGGAGACAGCTGATCTTGGTGTTGCAGGGAGAGGAAAACTGAAGGTTGTTCCCAAGATCCATATGCTCAGGAGAGGGAGAGTAGTTTTGTGGATACGGATAAATATGGAAAAGCAACAGAGCTTGGAAGAAGGAATGGGAGAGCTTGCACAGGGAATGGGGATAGCTAGGAGGTGCTTGAGCTGAAGCTCTGTGGCCACTTGGGATGAGAGGATGAGGAGGTGGAAGAAACTGGTTCTGGGGAGAAAGCACCTCTCTTTCTGAACAATTAAGGCCACCTTTACCTATTTAAGGAAGAGATTGTGACATCAGTCTGTGTGTTTCTAGATGCTAAGGCTCTGAAGGGTTTTTCATCCAGAAGACTGTAGTATTCATGTCACGGAATGGAGAGAGGAAAAGCAGCTTATCCTTAGGCAACCACTGAACGTATTCTCTCCACCATTCACTCATTCATTACTGAATGTTTAATCAACGATTTCAGAGGACTAGTTACTGTGTTGATGTAGTTGTGGTTCAGTTTGGATTTAGTGGCTTTACCAGGTAGGAGACTCATGTTGTTGGTTTGACATCAGCTAACATCTTATACCAGTAATGGGGATATTTAAGGTCTGTGCTAAGCTGTTGTGGGCTTCCCTCAAGTTTGTGTGGTTTTCCAAGCACCCCGGACTGACTGACATCTCCCAGGACCACCAAGGACCACGGGTTTTCACCCTAACCAAGCTGTGGGTAGAGGAGTTGTGACATGACCTGGCTGTCCTGCAAGCAGGGCATCCTCAGAGGGTAGCAGGAATATCGGGACTGATACTCCACACATCGTTTCACAGGACAGCCCAGGTGGTCCAGAGGTGCTAGTAGTCGCATTTAGGAAACAGTCGTTATCTGTGAAAATTACCAGTTATCTTAGGTTTCTTAGTACAGCCAGAATGCTCCAAGTCAAATGTTTGCTCAAAGATAAAACTAAAGATGCCTTTTGACAACCACTTATCCTATTATTTTGAAGATAAATTTCTTCATTATAGGGATTTATGTTAGGGAGTTTTAGGCTCTTTATCTCCGGGCTATGTCTGGTCACCAGAGACTTGCATAACAAGCATACAGATTTCTTGGGATTTTTCTTCAGCAAACTTCATGTTTCTTTTGGCTATTCTTAAGAAGAACCAATTATCTCTGTCAAATTGAAGTTTTGCAAAGTCCAGGTTCACACTGAAGACCAAACTTATAAGCTCGACCTTTAAAGCTTTATCTTCCTCCATGACTGGAACCTCTTCCAGAGGAAAGCTGCTTTCATTTTCAAAACTGCACAAGAATATAATCCTTTCTGTGATGAAGGAATGAGCATCACCACAAGCCTGCTAACATGTTGTCCCTTGTGTTTCGTGGTGTTTGCAGCTGTGTGTTGTATTGGAGCTCCAATAGTGCAGGTGGGAGGCTGCTTCTTTGGGCCTCATCCCAGTGCAGGTGCAGGGTTCCTGTTCAAGGCAAGCTTTATCTCTGCAGCGCTAGGAGAATGCTCCAGGAAAAACTATTTTGACCTGGTCAAATAGAAATAATTCAGTTCCCTAAGGTCAAATGTTAATTAAAATTATTGGGAAGGAATGATCATCCCTGAGCACTGACCTTGTCTCGTGCCATTTGGGTGGAGAGGGTGTGTTGCATGCATCTTGTCTAGATGCTGGAATGAAGATGAATTACATTGCATTTGTTTCAGACCATCCAGTGCAAATATTCTTCCAGTGCAATTTTTCTTGATATTGAGCCTTTCCAAGTCGGGGGTGAAGTTTTTTTTTTAAATGTTACTTTAGAAATATATTTTGTTTTGTGTGGGTTTTTTTTTTTTTTTAAATAAACTGCAGCAAGGAACCGAGTAATACACTGCTGTCTTGAGTGGATGTAGTTGAGAATTCACCTGAATGTGCATGTGCTACTCAAGGATCATTTCTCCTTGACTCTCAAATGTGTTTTGGATGGGAAGAAAGAACAGAGGCTAATTTTGAAGGGAAGAATAAAACTTATGATCCAGCTTCTGCAGAAGAATATATGGTCATTATAGCATTTTATACATATATATATATATGCTTAAATATATTTTTTGGCCTATACATTCTTTACATTATTTTGGGCACATGTAAAGTAAGGTACTATATTTTCATGAGGGAAGGCAAATCTTGCAAGCCTTTCTGTGGTAGACAGAAATAAGCTTGTTGTTCCTAGGCTGGAGCAATCCTTGCTGACCATTTTCTATGGATGACACCTTGATTTCATCATGGAATTCTCTCTCTGTTTTTTTTTAGTGATATAATGTGGCACAAAGAACTAACACTACAGTGCAGACAGCCAGTCTGTACGTATGATCTTAAGTAGTAGTCACCCTAATTTAAACTTGTCCTAGAGAAACTGAAGTCATTACAAGAATGACACCTGAATGAGACTCTGCTTTTTCTAAATGATAACTGAAGAATTCTGTGCGTGTGTATGTGTAGTATGAGTAAACCTAGGATTGACCAGATCTGTTGCCAAATTAAACAAGGCAACAAATCAACAAGGCTCATTGCCTAGATCTAATGTTTTATGTAACATTTTTAAATTAATTTTTATGTTGTGTCATAGGTACCTATATAATGAATGTAAGCCTACTTAAGACAATGCTGCTATTCTTAGTCATCTTTTATAGAAAGTTTAGGATTAGTTTGTGTAATCTCAATGGAGGCTAAAAGTGGCTGTGCAGGTAATGGTAGATGTCATGAAATGATGAAGCACATCTGAAGCCTGCGTATGGTTTCAAACCTCCCCAAGGAATAGCTTCACATGGCAGCAAGCCCAAAATATGTAACTTGAATTAACATTTCCTTGATTTTCTGTTGGTTTCATAAAGTTCATTTAGGAAGTGACCAACAGGCTCACCACCAGCACAGAGTTCTTGGAGGTAGTTTTGAATTTCTGTTAATCGAATTTACATCTGTATAGATGATGCTATCCTGGTTGGCTCCAGTTGTAGGTATATGCCTTCCTCTCACGCTGCTGGCAATAAGCTTGGCTGGGACAGAGGCAGCTCCTGCCATGGCCACAGCCTTGCATGGGTGACAACTACAAACACTTGTTTGATCTTTGTGATTTTGTATTCTCTACAGTGAGATGCTGCTATTCCAAGGTAGTATGAGGGTTAGTGAACAGATATGGGTTAGAAATGTGACTTTTTTTTGAATAAAGGATATAAGGAAATAACAATATAAAACTACATCAGCCTAGAAAACCTCTCTCTCCTCAGTTCTCACAGTTTCTGCTGGGTCCTGCAGCACGAGAGCTGCGGATGCTGCAGATATACAGCATTTGGGCAGCTCATAGTACTGCACAACAGTATTTTCCATCCTACACGTGCCAAAGACTCTGCCCGTGCTTGCGGGGGAGCTGGAAGCAATCCCCATGCACGTGGGCCAAAATGTGCAAAACCGATCGCTGGGGGGGCCTCCCGGGGCAGGTGTCCCCCCTCTCCAAGCATCCCCTCTCGCAGACTTGTCCTGCTCCCTGCTGCTTTGTGCCTGCGCTCCCCTGGCCTGCGTGCGTAGCCGACCTCGCTGCTGCGCGGCAGACGCTTTTATGGAGCTGCCCATCGTGGCTCCTGAGCCTTTTCCTCGGAGAGCTGTGCTGGGTCAGAGGCCGGCGAGCGGGAGGAAGCGCCTGGGGCAGAGGCACTTAGGGATGCAGCGGCCCTGATTTACAGCGCTGCGTGGGAGCAGAGCGTGCGTTCGGGTCAAGAGGTGTCTTTTGTGGCCAGGATAAATGCCGGAAATCCAGGAGGCCAAGCAGCAGCATTAGGCAGGAGAGCCGCCCCAGCCTCACACGAGAGGTTGCATCTTGCTGCGGCAAAGAAACCTTTCAGAGAAACAGAGAGACCTTTCAGCTGCGGAGGCGTCTCCGGCCGCGACGCGCTGTCGGTGGGGCCGCCGGCGCGAGCTCTTTGTTGCCGCAGGAGCCCAGCGAAGGCTGGATTTGCTGGTGCCCACTGAGCCAGATTTGTGAAGCCTAAATGAGAAAACCTGCCCTGGCCTCCCTCTCCCATAAAAAAGCCGCTCAGGTGGCTTAGTGTTGCTGGCTAATAGGGAGGAGGAGGAGGCAGTGGCGGCGGCTGCACCTGCTAGTGCTTTGGCTCCGGCTGGTGGCACAGAGGCTCCGGGGTTTCCCTCTGAGCAGCAAGCTGTTCGTGGCAGCGCCGGCTCGCTCCGTGCAGCGCTCCCGCTCTGACAACAAAGAGCCCTTTGATCCTTTCCATTTGGAGAACTTAAAACACGAAAGCAAACCTACAATGAGACCAAGTTGGGCCATAAAAAAAGAAAAAAAGGAGAGAGTGTGAGCGAGCGCAGGAGAGAAGAGCACCAAAGAGCTCCAGCGTGTAATTGTAGAAGCAGCAAATGCTTTGGCACTTAATTCCACTTTAGTGTCAGTTCAGCGTGTTTTGCGTGCAGTACTGCAGGGGCGGTCGCCAAATGCTCTGCGCAAACAAGCCGGCGCTCTGCGCTGGGGAGCAGGTGGCTGCTCCTGTGGCCCTGCTGCCCACGCGTGGGATGGGGCCGGCCCACGGCGTGTGAGCAGCTCTGTGCGAGACACGCGTGTCCCTTCCTGGAGTGGGGCCTGGCGTGGCTGTGGCTGCTCCAGTCTGGCTCTGGGATGAAACTGCAGCCACATGAGCTCCCTGCCCTCCTGGGCAGCAGATCTCCATGGCCAGAGCTGCTCTCTGGCTGTTTTATCCCGGAGATGCCCCACTGGAAGGATGGTGCTTTGTGGCACCTGGATCACGCAGTCTCTCCGTTTGCCGTCTGCGCTCCGCTTTCTCACACCTCTTTGCCCAGGTCCTAGCGATGTAGAAAAATAGGCTCTGAATTATTCCTTTGGATTTTTGCGAGTCCTAGAAACTCAGCAGCAGTTTGGGATGGTTATGGACAGCCATGTTTGAGATGCATGCATCAAGGAAGCTTGGAAGGAACGATAGCCATGTTGCGGCTCTGAAGAATTACTCCAAGCTACGCTCAAAATGGGCAAAATATCACGGTGTAGGGGAGAGAGCATATGCACACCAGTGCAAACTGCCCTGTGTAGCCTTGGAGAGGACCAAAGTAGCCCTGGAGCCGTCTGAAGGGAGGACATGTTATGGGGATGGTGCTTGTAAAAAGCTGGCTGGCCTGGGGCAAACTACAGCTTTGACTTTGCAGGTGGAGTTCCGCTCTGACTTTTACTTCTTCTGAGTCCTAGTGCAGTTTGGCACACTTTTGTCGCAAAGTCCTTGTGTCAGGCCTGTTCTATGGGACTGGCTGGGAGCTGGGACTGCAGGCAGTCCTCCCGCTCTGCCCACCCAGGCGGCTCCTGCTGCCTCCTGTGCTTTCAGATATTCCCGTTTATTTTACAGAACGGTTTCCAACTGAAAAGGTCTGTGTTTGGAAGGGCGCGTGCTCCGCGAGGTGCATCCTGACAGCTAAGTATGTACGAAATGTAGCTTGGCAGCGTCCCACTGCTGACGTCTGCAGGAGAGGGTGCGACCTTGTATCGGTGGCAAACATTTGTGCTAAAATCCTTTGGGAAAAGGGGAGCAGGGAGCACAGGTATCTTCCTTACGTTAGGAAAGCCAGCTCTGCCTGGGATTTGGGGAGCATCATATCCATTGCCGCGTCCGTCCTTCTCCCCCCTGGAGGGCAGGCGAGGGGAGAGGACGGGCCCAATGAGTCGTTTTGCTGTTGCTGTTAAATAGGAACACGATCAGGCCTTGAGCAAATGGCACCCAGTGGAAACAAGGAAACATTTAGAAGTTATTGACATAAACTGCACTTTCCCCTAACAGACCATCCGGGGTCCAGCTCTCCATGGTGTAGGTAACGAGTGTGAATGATTTATGATCTGCTGGGCTTTCTAGCAGATGCTGTAAAATCATGCTGCAAGTATCTGAAAATCATTTGTCTGTCTCCGACATGTCTTAGCACGTGAAGGAATGACCTGTTTAATTCCTTATCCTGATTTATCTTGAAGTACTTGTAAATGTTGCTGTAATTTCATGTTATCAAATCGTTTAGCTCTTCCTCTTCCAGAACCAAGTTATTTTATCTCATGCTCCTTGTTTACTTCAAATTAGCCCTGAGGTTGGCCTGGAGTTGCACCTTGTTATTCCTACACCTCCTGTCTCCGTCTTAGGCTCTGTCGGCAGATTTGAAGGTATAAGCAAACACTTTTTTGTTATTAATAGAATAACTTCCCCCTCCTACACACACATTTTCTTTTAATTCCAGTGTTCGTTTTCCATGAGAACTTGACATTGCAGTGCAAGCGGAAACCTCCCAAACGGCACAAAAATGCCTAAATTCTCCTAGCAACAAGGCCGTGGCTCAGATCCAGGACCATTCTGCAAGCATGGGGGAAATGACCGTTCCAATTACCTGCTACCCTGCAGTACAAATTTGGTCGGCTCATCAGCACCTGGGTTTGGGTGGATTTGAAACCCAGCCATGGTATTGTTTAAAAATTCTCCATTTATTGGTGAAAGGTTTGTAGTGGGCTGAGCCCTGAGAAACCTGGGGCGGTTTTTATGGCCTCGCATTGAAACCTGGTGGAACCCTGCAGTGTCAACTGATTTCCCCCTTCCCCGCTCATGTGGCTTTGATCAAACCCAGGGCTCGGAGAACGACCCCCCCAGGAACCAAGACCCCTCGGCTTTGCCCGCTCCTGCCCTTCATTAAAGCACTCGTGAGCCTCAGATTGCGGGCGATGAAGCAAAGAGCTTTGTGCCTACACAGGGATGGAGCCTGCCAGGCCTATGGCTTCACCCCTGGGCGCTGGGCATGGCATGTTTGGGGAGGAAAGAAGCGACCTGGCACCTTTTTCCAAGGCTTTTACCTGGTGGTAGTGCTTCGTTTCGCTGTTGCAGAGTCAGTGCTGTGATCTCTGCCCTCTAAGAGCCCCTCTGATGGGAGAGCATGCGAAGGCCGCAGGCCTGGCATGGCTGGTCACTGTGTTGAGCTGGAGGCCTAGGGAGCATCAGGCCATGGTTCGGGAGGCTGGGGATGAGGTCTGTGGCCTGAGTTGTGCTGGTGTCATCATGCCTGTCGGTTCACGTCCCACAGTCACTCCTGTAGCTCCTCCGCAGGGTTTTGGGGGATCTCTCTCAGGCCAGGAGGCTGCAACAGCTCCCATAGCTCTGCACTGCTCCAGCCCTGCATCCCCATGTGTGGGCTCTCCAGCCCTAGGCAGCTCCACTGGGATTTTGCAGGGCTTTCTGGCAAAGCTTTTAGGCAAGAGCAGGGTTTGGCCAGCCTGGCTATGACATGTTCAGTGGGGCTCTCCTGGTCTCACCAGCCCTGCCTAGAGTGGACCTGATAGTAAATGTAAATATAGGCCTGCAGTGCACTAAAAACCTGTGTTTTTCTTAGTTAGAGGTTGGACTGGACTGATGCTATACTGGAAATCTTCCTTCTGGCTTGGCTATGCAGTAGATTAAGTGTGGCACAGTGCTTTGTATCGTGCTCCATAAAGCACCCAGAGCTGCACCCGTGTCCAGGGACTGCCACAGGCACATGTCTCCTCCTTGGCATCTCCTGGTGCACAGGAGGCCCTGGGCACCAGTAACTTGGCAGTCAAATGCAGGATGCGTTTCCTGGCAGGAGGCCACCGGCAAGGAGAGTTTGCTTGGTGTCAGGGAGCCTCCGCGGGCCCTTGTGCGATGCTGAAACTTCCTCCAGAGCTGCACAGGTGGGAGCCCAGGGGCTCCAACAGGTCTTCATCCCCTCTGGCACCTCCTCTGAGCTCAGGATCTCCTTGACCTGAAGCCATTTTGCTGCAATGTCCACCCCATCAGCACCTGCATAGGCAGTCTGTGGTCCTGGAGTGAGCAGAGGAGATGGATTCCCTGCTCCCTCCATGAGGAGGAGCATTGTGCGGAGATGTGCTCTCCTACGCTGGGGCCTTTGGGTGTCTGATTTTGGGCCAGCATTGAGAGGTAGGGAAGGGGGAAGCATCGTTTCCCCTCTGCCACCATCATCAAGTCTCCTTCAAACGAAGAACAGCCCCAGAAAAGCAGAAGCTTGATCTTTGGATCTTTGGTGCTTACGTAGCCACCGCCAGCCACAGAGTTCCTGCTCCTAAAGCCCTGGCTGGGTTCGGTCCCAGAGACCCACCAGGAGGCTCAAGATCCTTAGCACCCATGGCTGCTTCCAGGCCCCTGCCTGAGGAAGAGTGTTTCCAGAGCACCCTGTTGACTTGGACTCTTGGAGGCTTGAAATGGTCTTAGCAGGGGTTGGAGATAAGCGCACTAGGCCCAAAGGTGTGTTTGAAAATTCATCAGAAGTAGTGATAGAAGTGGAAAGGCTGGTTTTGGCTTTCTGATGATTTTTCTTCCACTTACAAATATGATGCTTCCTTGGAACAAATTCATTGCACCCTCCTTCCTAGTGGAAATTACAAGCCAAACATTTTACTTTCTTTGCTGTTGATGGAGCTGGGCATTGTTTATCTTTGAAAAATCTTTCTCTCTTTGGATAGGAGCGTATGGGGAAATAAAAAGTTGAATGATGCTCTTGCACTTTTCTTATCATTTCTGTTTCAGCTGATGTTTCTTTCTGCTTCTATTAAAATGTTGGAACCAACAGCCAGGTCCTCATGTGAATATTTATTTATGCCAAGCTTAATTTTTGTTATTGGGTTAACATTTCGATAATGGGTTTTTTTTTCCCCCCTCCTTTTTCAGCCTGATGGCACCAGCAAGGAGTGTGTCTTCATTGAAAAAGTCCTCGAAAACAACTATACAGCACTGATGTCAGCAAAGTATTCAGGCTGGTATGTGGGATTCACCAAAAAAGGAAGGCCACGGAAAGGGCCCAAGACCCGGGAAAACCAGCAAGATGTGCATTTTATGAAGAGGTACCCAAAGGGTCAAGTGGAGATACAGAAACCTTTCAAGTACACAACAGTCACCAAGAGGACTAAGAGAATACGACCCACCAACCCCAGTTAAAAATAGACAAAAACAATGTCACAATAATAAACCACAAAAAACTGCACCAGAGGAATATTTTTACATTAAAAATAAGGAAGAAGCTCGAAAAATCTTTCTCTCTTTGGATAGGAGTGTATGGGGAAAGAAAAAGTTTCATTTCTGTTTCAGCTGATGTTTCTTTCTGCTTCTATTAAAACGTTGGAACCAACAGCCAGCTCCTCATGTGAATATTTATTTATGCCAAGCTGAATTTTTGTCGTTGGGTTAACATTTCGATAATGGTTTTTTTTTTTTTTCCCCTCCTTTTTCAGCCTGATGGCACCAGCAAGGAGTGTGTCTTCATTGAAAAAGTCCTCGAAAACAACTATACAGCACTGATGTCAGCAAAGTATTCAGGCTGGTATGTGGGATTCACCAAAAAAGGAAGGCCACGGAAAGGGCCCAAGACCCGGGAAAACCAGCAAGATGTGCATTTTATGAAGAGGTACCCAAAGGGTCAAGTGGAGATACAGAAACCTTTCAAGTACACAACAGTCACCAAGAGGACTAAGAGAATACGACCCACCAACCCCAGTTAAAAATAGACAAAAACAATGTCACAATAATAAACCACAAAAAACTGCACCAGAGGAATATTTTTACATTAAAAATAAGGAAGAAGCTCTATTTTTGTACATTGTGTTTAAAAAAAATAAAAATAAAAAAATTAATAAAAGACTAGATGGCAAACGCTGGGGAAAAGCTGTTAGGGATTTATTGTGACTTGAAAAAAAACAAAACGAACTGCTCTATTTAAATTGACTTCTTGTTGTTGATGACACACAGGTGCTTATTTCTCTTTTTGGAAAGGACAACTTTTCAAGCATATCCCCAGAGGAAAAAGTAATTATTAAAAATAAAAAAAATAAAACCAAAGAAAACCAAAGTTCTTTCCCAAAGTTACTGAGACCTTGCCCTGAAACGTGCCAGTTTTGCAGTAATCTATTTATTGTCTGCTGCAAGCTGGACCGAGACAAGATGGTGTGTGCCGCAGTGATTGAGTTTCCGTGGAGTTCTCAACGCATCGATCTTCTGTAACCTTTTTGACGACATAAGGTGTCACGGCTCTGTGATCCTGCATTATGCTCAGTTCTGGAGAATGCTGCTAAATACATTCAAGTGACTACAAAATGACCTAGTACACCAATGATAAGGGAATATTTTAAAACCAGCTATATTATATATATTATATATATATAAGCTATTTATTTCACCTCTCTGTATATTGCAGTTCCATGAACCAAGTATTACTGCCTCAACAATTAAAAAAATTATTTAAAACACATGTACATTTTTTTTTGCTGTTCATACTTCTTTTCTCTTGCTGAATAGTATTTTTAATGAACATTTCTCTTCTAGGTGAGGGCAGCAGGATGGATGTGTTTGGAGTAGTTTCTCATGGCCAATTTCACTGCTGAGTCAGTAATTCCTCCTTTTCTGCAATGCCATCTTCTTTCTTCTCCTTAATTGCTCCCAAATGAAACAAATCCTTTTTATGTGAGGTGCTGGGCTCAAAGTGGGGAAATGCTGAAGTTTTTCAAGAGCAGGAGTTAAATCAGACACTTCTCAGTCTAACAAACATTTTCTAAAGCTTTGGCCAAAGAGAAGGTTAACCGGAAAATTAGAATATGGCTCCATTAACATGCATGCGTGGCTTGTGTTTCCTTCACCAGAGTTTTTGAGAGGGACTATTTGTTTCAGCAAAGCCAACATGATTTAATACTGTGTCTTTTAAAATATGTTCTAGAGTGAGAGACCTCCCCGTAAAGTTTGTTCCCTCCTTGCTGTGACAGTTCTAGTCTCTCTGTGATTTGGTTTCCTCATCAGTGCAGCCAATTTTCCTCGCGAGTGTCTTGCATAGAGTCTGGAGTATGTAAAGCCATGGGTAAACACGAATTGTGAATCTCTGTTTACAAGCAGCACCTATACTGACCACCTCGGTGCTGGGCTGAGCAAGGTAGACTTAGATGGAGAGTGAGAAAGAAGAAAGGTGCCACATTAGAACTCATTTGAAATAAAAACTGCCTTCAGATTTTGGCTGTGATGAGAATTGATCGCAAGAGCAGCTTTAAGAAGAAGTTCTCCTAACTTTTTGTTCTTGCTGTTTGCATGTGTTCCTGTGCTCTCCACTTCCAGCCAGCGCTAAAACGGCTCAGAGCCCCTAAGAAAGCTTTTTCTTGTTAATCAGAAGAATGACTCTCCCAGGAACAAGCTTTCTCAAGATAACTTTGAGAGCTCCAGCCAAATCCTGCAGATCAAAGCTGTTTGGGAGATGGTTGAGATAAGCATGCAAGCTTGAGGATGCTTATCTGAACAGAATCGCCAAACCTTGCAAGCCTCCAGAAAAATGAACAATGCGAAGTGGGGTCATTCCACGTTGCTCATGTAGAAGCTCTGGAGCTGTACAGGTGACATCCCGCCCTGCAGCTAAGAAGGGACAGTCATGGAGAAGCCCGTCTCACTGGGACTATATGAGAAGCTGCTCTCGGGACCAGCACCTGGGGCCAGGATTGAGATGAGGACCTCACTGCCTGCTGGTGCGGGGCCGGAGAGGCGTGCCAGGTCTGCCTTTGCGTTGATTCATGTGGTAGAGATTTGGGGGAAGTTCAGAGGAGCGCTGGGGCTGGGGAGTTGGGAGTGGTGGTAGATTTGCCTGTGTTAGTATCTTGAAGAGAAACCCGATTGATTTCAAGAGTAAGGAAGGATTTATGGATTTGAAATACAGCCATGGCCCATGGCACTGGTGGTTTCATTATCAGACTGACAGGACTTGTCTGCAGTAACTGGTGGAGGCGTTAAGGCGGCAGAAGGGCTGGGCAGAAGGGATCTCCCCAGGGGTGAGTGCGACCGGGGACAAATCCTTCCCCATGCTGAAGAGCCTCTGGGCAAAGCTGCTTGGCATCCTCAGGTGAGAGTTAGAGGAGGTGCAATCTGCACGAGAGGACGCTAACACGTGTCAGATGGTAGATGTCTCAGGCTGTGAGGAGTTAGGGTGATGAGAAATCCAATGCTCACCTGAGTTGGATGTCTCTGGAGTGACTGGTGGGCTGAGGACAGTGACTGCTGAGCTTTTGTGTATGAACAACTGCTCTTTATGCTTTATTGAACAAAACAAAATTACCAGAAAAAAATCAGAAGACTTCAGTCACCAGGTTCCCTGTTCACTGCACCTTCACCTCAGGCCAGGAGGCATGCTGGGAAGGATATATTGAAGAAATCAGAAGTTAATTAACAGGGCAAATTAACTGTATACCCAATGACCAACACAGTGTTTTGCTCCTGGTCTGCTGCCTGGTGTGTACTTGCTATTTCTGCTCCTGGGCTAGGGTCAGTGGTTGGACCAGAGGTTTGCAAGCAGTCTTCAAGCCCAGTTGAACCTTCTTCCTGTGTTGACCTCAGGATTATAGAGAAGATTTAGATAATATTCCTTGTGTAGACTATTGCATTTGATTTACTTTATAATTGAAAATTGTTAATGAGGGTTTAATTACTATTGTGGAAATAACCTCAATAGCGAGGGGTGTAACACTAGGCAATTGCTTGAAGCAACTGATGCCATTAATGTGCGCGGAACTCTGGGTGGGCATGCTTTAAACTAAGTATACTACTTAACTGAACTTAGTAATAGCACATTGTAGCTACTATTTCAGAAATACTGCTAGATTTGTAGCAAGGTTTTTATGGCTAAGATCAGATAGTGGCATGCGCTGATAATGCCATGGTTTTGTCACGAAACTGGGCACCGGCATTTGAGGACTTTTTTTTGATGGGAAGCCAATGGTGGCTTGGAGAAATTCTTGCTTGGTACCTTGAGCACGTTGAACTGGCCAGATTGCTGTTCAGCAAGACCTTTCAGATCCTGGATGTCACACTCTCCGTGGCAGCAAGAGCTCACGAACAGGTTCTGCTTCTCATCCTTGCCACTGACCCGTGTCTTTATGCTGAGCCATGCTGGACCCTCTAACCTGAAGGAGCTTTGCAAAAATTTGGATCCTAGTCTAGATCTGAACTTCGCTCTTATAAAACATGTAATAGTACATAAAATAGCTCGTCAGAGATGCAATGAAGGGAGCAAGCATGTGGATAAAAAAAATGCCTGGCAGTCTCAGACTGCTGTCTAGACTGATGCAACCCAAGTTGAAGGCTGTGGGGAATTGCAGCATACACGCAGCACTTGGGGCAGCTTTTTCCACTGCAACATCCCCTTCCACAGAGCTCTTGGCAGAAACGAGCCCATTCCCAATGTTATCGCCTCCTGGCTTGGCAGCACTCACTGCAAGGACAATACGTGTCTGGCCGGTGCATGGTGTGTGTTCGGCTCACCTGGGGCCTTTCTTCGTTAATAATGAATTAAATAATGAATTACAATAATGAATTAAAAAAGGAAAAGCAGTCAGGAGATGGTGATCAGCCTGCCAGGTAAGTTTACATTCCCAAAGCTGGAGTTTTCGGTTACCCAGACAAAAGCCTGCATGGTGTTTCCTGTTCAACAACAGAGTTTTTTTGTTCTGCCTCTGTAGTGTTGATGCAAATGCAGCCGTCACTGCAGCCTTATCTCTGGATCCGCAGGGCTGCTGCACCTGGGCTGCACTTGGACTGCGTGAGCCTAATTGTGAAGAGCTGGATTTTAGCACCCCTTCCCTTGGGAATGAAGGAGGTCTCTGCCTATACCGGGGCTTGACAAAACTAAAATCCACACTTGCCTTCCTGTGCTGGACTTGCAGCCTTGCTGAGCTTGGGGTTGTTCACACTTCAGAATAACCTTTAAAGAAAGATGAGCCTTTTGCAGATTAGAAGCAGCAAGAAAGTGCTTCCAAGAGCTCACTTGTCATTTTAGCTGTGTCGTTCTTCAAGGGCAGGATTGTCCTGCAACCCACCTCTGCAGAGCCATCCAACCCATCCACTGGGGAAGGCTCAGCCCTGCTGCTGCTGCTGCTGGAATCGCTGTGGTCTTCACAGTGCCTTGCTTACCTTGGCTCACAAAACCACTGCTAAATGTGCACTTAGCTTTGGTTTGCCTAACCTACATGAGCTCTGCGGCCAACGCTTGACAGGCACCTGCCTGGACATGTTGCTCCATGGATGCCCATCAGGTTTCCTAGATTCGCATAGGGGATTTGGTGCCTCTCTGGGCATATGCGCTCTCACAAAACTAGTGGAGCTAGGTGGAGCTAAGAGAATAAAATTTCCTCTTTAGAAGATGGTCTGGTAACTTCTATCCAGGAGAGTTTGTCTGTCACTGAAGATACGCCAAGCAAATCAAGTCAGCTGTAGGGAGGATAGCTTGGGTAATGCAAAACATATGTGAGTTAGGCTTAATATGCTGTATTGCCATACCTGCCTTTGAAAAATAAGTCTGTAATATGTGAAGAAGTGATGAACCAGGAGGCATGTGCACGTGGCCATGTAGCTGTGTGTAAATGCACCCCACAGAGCCCTCTGCCCAGCTCGCTGCACCAGGAACCCGCTTGATCTCGCTCGGATGCCCCCAAAAGGGAAGGACTCAGCCTGGGGGACCCCCAAGAAGAAAGCTTCACTCTCCCAGGCACTCTCAGGGTATCAAACGTTGCGATTTTTGTCTGCTGCAAGGGAAAGCAGGTATATTCCTATGCATAATTTCCTGATTTATTGCCAAAGGGTGGAAGTTTATACTTAAGATTCACAACAGCTGTTTAAAGTGCCTATGTCTCGTGCCAGCCATACCACCTGAATGGCCAAGGGATATATATAAAACTTCAATTATTTTTTGAATGTTTGTTGTTATTCATTTGGAGACAGATGAGAGGAGATTCCTCATGAATGATGTAACCTACGTAGACTCTGTTATTTCCAACGGTGTGAGCTGAAAAATTAGGGAGGAAAAATCAGGTCAAACTGAAACTTTTCTTTTTTTAAGTGAGGCAAAGTACAGGGTGGAGAGATCTGGGTTTGCCCAAAACTTTTAATTCAACCTATTTAACAATTTATTCATATTCTTTAAATTTAGATAATTTTAAAGGGAAAAATGAGAAATCCAAAACTTCATTTTGAAAATAAAAAGAAGTATGTGATGTTTAAAAAGTGTCCTTGCCTATTTCTCCATTCAATGTCTTTTAAAGAAGATCTTCAAATAGTTTCAATACCCCTCTCTCAAGTTCTGCTCCTGAGGCCACGTGCCGCTCGTTTAGCGTCCTTGCTCTGCTCGTGAGTGTGGCTAGTTAGGCCCGGGGCGAGGACTACCAGCCCTGCGTTACCTGGCTCTTTCTGCCCTTCCTCCTGCTCCTCTTCTGCCGCCATCCCTTTCTTCTCGGGGATGGATCCCAGCTGCACTAAGTACCCAAGGTGAGGCATCTCCAGCGAGCATAAGTGGAGGAGAACACTCGTAACATCATTTCCTTTCCCCTGCTGCCTTCTGAGCAGCCTGACTGTTGCAGAGCCAACACTCGTACGCAACACCCGTGACCAGGTGCACGTCCAGCGAGCGCTGGCTTGCAGAGGCCACTCTGGCGAGGCACCTGCAGGGACTGTCCCTGTGGGCATTGCTCTCCTGCAACTGTGTGTGGTGAAGGTCATCTGCTCACCCAGAGCAAAGGCTCCTAGGTCCTGTAGTCACCCACTGAGACAAGCTTAGCCACGAGCCCCACACCCATGGAGGCTTTGGCAGTACCTGCCCCTGTTTGTTTTGGGTGGCACCTGTTCCTAGTTGCAAAGTTATGGAAAGTTGTCATTTGACCAGGGCAGGCCAAAGGTGGCCAATACCTCCTTGGGCAAGGGCTGATTTAAAATTTCAGGGCAGACAAAAGTGCAAGTGTCTGAACATCCCTTGTGTTTGCCAGCCTGGGAGACCCATGGCTGAGGCACGGGAAGCTTAACTGAATTACACCAGGCTTGGGCAATTATCGGCTGAGTTTCCCAAGCCACATCAAACCAATCTGAAGAGAGATGAATTGGTCTGCTCGGGCCTAAAGTATAGAAAACATCACCTTTGTTTTGAGAAAAACAACGCTAGGGCCAGGAATAACAGAAGCTGTAACCACATTGAAGCCTCTAATGACAGTTTCTTCCGAGGTTAAAGAGCGCAAGTGTCATGAGGTTCCTGCTGCGTTTGGAGGGATGCTGCTGTTGAAAGGACAGTGCAAATGGGCTGGACAAGTGCTGCTGCTGCAGCTGAAATGAGAAGCCACCTCTTCCCCAGCTGCAGCCAAGGGGCTGGCTTTTGTTTTCAGCCACGTGTGCAATCCCAAGGCTGCAACTGCCATTTCGTATCAGGATGGGCAATTCTGGACTTGCTTCCAGCCTGAGTAAAGTAAAAGAGCTGTGGATTTTTTGAGGGAAATTTGTCATGTTGAGATTTCCACCCAAATCTTCTGGAGAAACATTCCCGTTCGAGAGTCCTCTGCGAAGGACCTGCTCGCCGCCTTCCTCTTATGGGGCTGTCAGTGCGTCGAGGAAATCGGCCATCAGAAACTTTGGCATGGGCCGAGAAGAAAGCGAGGAAAGAAAGACTTTTTTCAGGGTGTTTTGTGATGCCTCATGGTGAGCCAGCTCAAAGCAGCCCTCAGTTATTCCAGAGCCAGCTGTCTACTTGAGGGATGTTGTGTGCAAAGACAGGAGGAAGCAGTGTCAGTAACAACGGAGCAGAGCGATGGTGTAAGATAGGCCGTGGCCTGCGGCACAGAACTGATTAGTTTCTGGGAGGTAGCACATGTTACTTTGATCATATGACCACATTTGCATGAATCAGAATGTAAAAATCTTGGCTGGGGCTTACAAAGGAGCCTAGAGGAATTAGCTGCCTATCTATCTATCTATCTGACACAAGCAAATAGTGAGAGCCCTTCCACTCCTGCACGAGGCTCTTTCTGAAGCAGGACAGCTCTGCAGAGCTTAGATGTTGTTTATAGCAATGGCAGGCTTTTGGGCTGCGATCATCTTTGCTTGAGAGCTTTAAAAAAGGATAAAATGAGCCTCCTAGTATAAGGGCTGAAAATGATCCTAAATGAGTAACACACACGCAGCTTTCGCAGGCACACATTTTTGAGCCATTGGAAATGCTGGCACAAGCAAACAAACAAAAACACATGTCTCGGGTCTCTGGTTTTCATAGATTTCTGCATGCCATGACATTTCGGGGGCTGGCATTGCCAGGAGTTAACAAGCCGGATTCCCAAGCCGGGCTCGCACGGTTGGCTCGGTGACACCGGGGCGAAGTGGGGAGGCCATTGGGCTGCATTAAACCCAAAGGAACGATGGCTCGTGATGGCCCTGGTGCAGGTCAGGACCCCGCTGTGCCCCTCCATCACTTCTGGGGCTTCAGCACAAAGTGCTGGCAGTTGCGTGAGCGCGACTCCCACAGTGGATCCGGCTGGGATCCCAGCATCCCGCTAACGGCTGTGCTGGTCCATCCCACCGGAGCCTCTGGACCCTTGTCCTCGCAGGCAGCACCCAGAGACGCTGGTGCTGGCGAGCGCGGGGCCGCCGGGGCTCCCCCAGCCCTGCGCACCAGCCCGCCGTCTGCCTGTCTGTCTGGCTCTGAATTGCTTGGGAAAGGTAAAACAGCATTTCCTCTGGGGTCAGATATTTTGGAGAGGGAAGAAAGCAATTTGTGGCTGTGTTGTCTGCCTGATCAAAAGTGTTACCGGACTCTGCTACACAATGTGCGCTCTTTAAACCAGTCCCAATTAGCCCTCCTTGCTAATGCTGCGTTTCATTCCTGGGAGACTGCACTCGGAGCGCTGTTATGACTTTGTGATTGTGCACATACCTTTATGTGCTTTCATTCCTAATCCCCTTTTTGCAGAAGCCAAAAGGTCTTCCAGCCAAAAAGGAAATCAAAACCTTTTGTTGGCTGCTTCATAAGAATTAAGGGTGGGATGAAGGTTGTAGCAGGATCTTAATTAGCCATTGTAAATAATGAGAGCGGCAGTGCCTGCAACCATATACCACCTTGGGTTGCGATATTGTCAGACCACACAAAGGTAGGGGAATGGGCAGCACAACGGCAGGCGCAATCTGCTGCTGACAGTGGCAGGGCACAGCGCATGGCAGTGAAAAACCCTGGCTAGGCATGCCCACTGCCAGGCTCCAAATTATCCATAACCGCTTTTGAGCTGTCCATATCGATCCCTGGGCCACTTTTCCTCTTTGCTGTCAGAAAAGTAAGGCAAAACATGAGGCTGGTTGCAGAGAGAGGTGCAAAATGTTCACGAAAGCCCGCCGGCTAAAATCAGAATTACAGGGCAGGCCCTTGCTCCAAAGCTGGGTTCCTTGCTGGATATCTGATCTCAGGAGAGGATGTAGTGGGAATAATGAGTGTTCAGAAGCTGACAATGAAAATGATTAGAGGCCAGGGAATGCTTCCTGAAGAGGTATTGAAAGGACTGTGCCCGCTTCGTTTGGAGACAGCACAGTAATGAATAGTCTAGACTGGAGAGAAAGTAAATTGGGATCTCCTACTCACCTGCCCTCACGGCACGTAGATGGGGCAAGTTCAATGAAAGGGAGAAAACTTCAAAACTGGCAGAAGGGATTAGCTCTTGACTTGATGAACATTAACATATTGAGTGGCGATTAACCTTGGGAACTCACGGCAAAAAGAGGTTAGGGCATAAATGGGATAGGATATTTATTGTGCCTGGATTTCACCCCTTCTGCCTTTGGGCTGTGTGAGCGTTCTCATACTGCTGACAGCGCTGGTCTGGAAAGTGAAACCCACTCTCAATATTCAGCTCTTAGCTGCTCTGCTAAGAGACCAAGAAAGGAGGGGCCTAATAGGGAACGATTCACTGGGGAAGAGATTATGAAAGGAGCTCAAGAACTGCTCTTCGGCCACGAAGACTTCAGACTCTGACAGATGGGGATGTCAGGAGCTGCAGACCAGCCTTGGAGGAGAAGGCACTCAAGTAGCACAGCTCCATGAGGGCAGGTGCTCCTCCCTTCCCCGTGACCAAGGTGCAGGGTTGTGTCCTTGTTTTACTCAGGCTCAGCTGCACTGAAGAAGGAGCAATATGTCACCCGTTTTACTTGGGATCCTTTCCAGTTTCTGTCACACAGAGCTGTCATTTCCCACTCTCTCATGCTGGCTGCAAGGAAACAACATGATGTATGTGAGTAAGGAGACCTTCCTTACCGTGAAGGAGGAAGCCAGCTGGGCTTTCCTTGGGCACCGTGATGAGCAAGAGCCACCATCCCTCCTGCCCTGGCTGACATGGCATGTGTGACATGGCATGTGTGTCGTTGCTCCTGATGGGATTATGGACTCTGGAGCCAGCAGCGCTATAATGCCTTGGAGCCCCAGCACGACCCAGCCTGTGTGACCCGTCCCAAGTCCTCAGCTCCACAAGGATATGGGGGACATCTCTCCTCCCAGGAAAGCCTACTCCAGGCTGTGGCCATACCACTTACCAGCATGCTGCATTTTCTCTCCATACCAGAGTATCCCGACGTACTTTCCATGTAGTCCAGAAGCCGCTTGCTCACCTTTGAGGAGCAGCCAGCCCAGGCGCATGGCACTGTACCCCGTAGTCCTTGCCAGCTGCTTGCAGTTGGAGGGAAGAACAATCAGCCGTGGCATTTGCAGAGGCTCCCAGTTCTTCCCCAGCACTTGCTTAGTTTCACAAAAGCCATGCCAGGCAAGTGAGTGTAAATGGTCCCATTCTGGGAGTGGAGAAGTTGAGATTATTCTACTCGTTTGATCTTGAACCTGGAAAGTTTTGATTTCGGTGTTTTGGAGCCTGATTCTACAAGCTCCCTGCATACGTATGGGCTGAGATCTTTCATTGCCCGGAGGATCTGGGTGTTCAAATCCCCTTCATGTAGCATGTTGCAGCCAAAGTTCTCACTGACTTCGATATATGCGGCACTCGCTAAAGAAATCCAAACGGGCACACGGTGTGATTTTCTGGGAAGCCTCCGAAATACCTGCTGGGTGGGAGGTTTCAGAGTCTGAGCGTGAAACCTCCAGGGTGCTCCTGTGTAAATATGAAATGGGTTGTCTGAGTGTCCTCTGCCCTGGTTGCACAGGGAGAAGGGCTTGGCCTGGGCATCCGCGCCGTGTGTTGCTGCCTTCAGACGTCAGAGTAGGTGGTCTGAACCCGAACCAAAGTGCTCTAATCTACCATCTGCTGCGGGAGCCAAGTGATTCAGAGCTGCGTGTTTGCTTCGTACCGGCTCAAGGTGTGAACCGGGATCACGTAATGCTCTAGGAACAAGACAACAAGACCAGATCCTCGCCTCCCTTCCCAGCTTTCCAGGCAGCCCCACTCCAGTGTGTGGGAGATGGGGCTGCTCCTTGAGCCTCCTGCCCAGAAACAGGCCCTGGAGAAGGTCTCCTCTCTCCATGGGACACCATGGGACACCATGGCCCTAATTGCTCTGAGGGCCGTTCATGCCAGTCCTGGCTTCAGGAACCTCTTGTATATGAAGGAGGCACTCTCATAACATTTATTGAAATAAATTAGGGATTCTGCATCCCAAAAGACCAAATTAAAGGCTCTGGGGCCTGGGCCTTCTCATCCATCTGAACTCATCTCGCTTTTCTTGGTTTCGTTTCTTTGCAGGTTGCCTTGAGAGCGGATTGTGTAGCCCAGTGTGACAGGCTCTTTCACAGCTCTGCCATAACCACCCCCATTTAAATTTATAGGTGGCTCCTGAGCAGCCACATTCCATGCGGGAGCCAGCGACAGGCCTTGGTGCCGGTGCACATACCTTCACGGTATGTGCTTCATTAAGCACCTTCCCACCAAAGCCAAGTGGTTTGCACACCAGAACGGAAATCAAAGCCTTTTTTGGCTGCTTCGCAACCAGATGAAGAAGGGCCATGCTGTCCTCTGATGCACAGAGAAGAAGTGCTGGGAAGCAGTTGGCAACAAGTGGAAGGGAGCTTCGGCGCAGCCCGGAGCACCTGGAACAACACGATGGAAGAGGCGCTTCTGCACACAGAGCTTACCTGTTCTGGCAGACGGCAAAAACGTCGCTCCAGTAGAAATTGCCACAACTCATTGCAAATGGCAGCAATAGGAGCATGAAAAATGGATCGAAGACACACACAGAAAAGAAAGATTAGCAGCACCTATTTGCGCTGGAAGTTTCCAGAGGAGCGATCGTAGGTGAGAGAGCGAAATGTGGCCCTGGCCATGGTCGGTGTTTGGAGAAGCGACGCAGGGTTGAGTCCACATTTTCTGCCAAAAGCCCTAATTTGAATGTTTTCTTTAATTATATGCTTTTTTCTTTTTGGTTTGTCATTGGCTTTGCATCTGTCCTGTTGTTTCTCCTCCACTGTTTGCAGAGCATTGCTGCTGCTCCAGATGGGGTACAGCTGTGCGCGGTGGAGGGCCAGGGGGCACCTGCTAGAGGGGTCCTGGGATCAGGCGGTGGCAGGGGACCATGCACAGCCCCCGCGCATCCCTTATCGCATTTGTCCGCAGGCTGCTGCTGGCCAGGCCCGCGCTGCTACGTGGGAGATCCCGGGATTTCTGTCAGCGCAGGTCACTGGGCCGTATTCCCGTCATTTAACCACCCTGGTGCCCTGCACCAGTGTCAAGAGTTACATGTGGGGTAAAGTGAGTCAATTATCTCCCACCATCTCTGTTGAAAGTGGTACTTAATCCTTTCCTCTAAACCTTTTATCTGATATTAAATGGTCATTAGTTTAAAAGAAAAAAAAGAAAGTTAAGCTGACTCGCTTTCCAGCTGGAAAAACCTTTATAATTGCAGCAAAAATGCACCGAGGGCATGTACCGCTAACATTGTCTTAGGGAACAAACACAAACCACCATCAGCTTTGCATTAATTATTTTTTTTTCTGAACAAATGAACTAAACAAACAGGACCACTGATTTGTAACTTGTGGCCACATCACTGTGTTTACTATCAGACCTTCCTGGAAATTTCCCGAGTTAGAAGAAACATTTAAATTATAACCAGCTACATGTTTCTAGTGGGAATCGTTCCCGGTCATAAATACTAGAGAAGTCTTTAGGCTGATGGGGAGGAATTGGGATTCATCTCTCTGATGTTCTCTGTCTAAAGTGTGAATTCAAGACCCTGCAGTTTTGCTGTGGAGGGAGCAGCCGCTGGAGGATGAGTGTGGTCAGAGCTGCAGGGGTGCCTGGTACGTGAGGGCAAGAGGTGAGCACAGCGGCTGGTCTCCTACCACTGACCGTGGCGCCTTGTCCCACCAGGATATTGTTGGTGTGCGGGTCCTGCCAGGTCCTGGGCATCCTTGGCCATGTCCTTGCAGCCCTGGGCACCAATGGGGCAGCTCCAGGACATGGCTCTGGTGAGGGGACCTCCATGCAGCAGGACCCCTCTGTTGCTGGCATGGGACACCCCGGCTGATGCTCCAGGGTGGTCTGTGTTGAGGAGTTTGGGGTGAAATGTGGCGCTTGGAGCTAAGGGAATAGTATTAGTGGCACGGATGACACCACTTCCTCACCCTGCAAGACTTGGAAACCAGTGGTGACCTCTCCGTATTGGCTCTTTATGTGCCCAAGGCACCCTCTGCCCTACCCAAAGGTGCCCAGCATGCTCGCCCCAGCTGTGGTCACCTCTGAGGCTCTGCTGAGTCCTATTCCAGCAGCAAATTCCTGGAGGGCCAAGAAAAGGGAGACGTGGTGAGCACAGGAGCACACAGCATGAGCATCAATGCCTTTATACGTTTAACGTGTCCTAAGATAAAAATTGGGGTGCTGCTACTGCAAGAGATGACTCGTTTCCTTCATGGGTATCTTCTTTATTATGTGGCCGCAGTCATATGCCCGCTTCCAATGAATGATGGGTTCAAAGTAGAACCAGGGCAATATAGCCTTGGCTTGAAAGCATTTATTAACAGCTGGATTTGGACCTCGGCTCACAGTGGTGCAAACCCGGAGTAATCCCGTTGACGTCACCGGCGCTAGCCGTGCTGGTTGAAGTCAAAGGCTATTGATGTCGGCAGCGGGTGATTTTTGTGTGCGCGCATTTTGGGTTTTTTTGGTGCATGTTGCAGCTGAGATGCGAATCTGGCCCTAAGTGCTCTTTGACTGGAGATTTGTAAGGCTAAGTGATTTTTTTTTCCCCCTCTTTTTCCTGCTGGCTCAGAGTAAAATAATTGGGCAATTAAGGAGAACCGCAGGAGTGAATGAGCAAGCAGGTGGGATTTTGCACTGAGAGAAAGGCATGGGGAGAGAACAAGAGTTACTGGGGGCTTTCCCTAAGAGTTGCTGCCTTCTGCACCCGTTGTGCTGCCTGGGACAAGGAACAGGGGGCCCACGGCCAGCTCCCCAATCTGGCCCCAGCCCTGCAGCGTGCCTGGCTGCTGGTGCTGTTGGTGTTTGGTCTCTACATGGAAGCAGTCAAGTTTCTAAGGCAGAAGCCTTAAGTCAGCGGGTTATTTGCAGCCGTTTGGGCATTTTGAGTCTCCTTGCGCTGAGCAGGTCCCTTCAGGCTCCTCACAAGCCACCAGCTCTGCAAGTTGGGCATGGATGTGGCTCTGTGCGTTGTTTGCCATAATCAAGTAGCTGGCAGGACCAAGGGCTCATTTTGCATTGGTGTGTTTCATAGGGTTAAGTGGAAGTAACAGCAATAAAACAGCTGTGGTAAGAGGTAAAGTCACAGGCATGAACAGCCTGCATTTGGGGCTCGCTGCTTCTGCTGCACAGATCTCTCCCGGGGACTTTGACCAGGGGTTTATCCAGACCAAGCTTTTCATGCAGGATAGGGATTGCACGCCAACACAAGAGAAGTCCTCATAACGAATGAGGAGGACAAGGTGCCATAGAAGGGAGCTGGAGGCTGTTTCGCTGGCGGCGCGCAGCACGGCGCTGCTCGAGAGCTCCTGCCGGCGCCGGCACTCTTTGCGCGCCCGCTCGCCGGTGCGCTTCCTCGCCGCTCCCTCCCAAAGGGAGCAAGCGCGGGGGCGGCGTGCGGCGGTGGCGCGTGCTTGCAAGCATGTCCCTTTGAACTCCCCGGCGGGGCGGGTGAAGGAGAGGGGAAAAGGTTTTCCAAGCGAGGAGAGAAACCATCCGAGCAGGTTCCAGTGTGCACTGAAACCCATGGCCATCGGAGTATGGGAAAGGAGAGCAGGAACCAGAGTGAGCTTGGTGAGAACGGAGACGAGAGGAGAAATAAACCAAGCCCCCCCAAAGACCCTAATGGTGACTTCAGTTTTGTTGATATGAAAATTAGACACATACAAATTAGCTAGGAAATATCCTGTTTCTGGAAGGGGGTGGGGGTGGAGAAGGTATTAACCTTATAAAGGGAACTCTCCGGCCACCCCAGGGAGAGTGTGAAGTAAGTGTTGGGTGATGTGTTGACTTTAATGCAGGAAAGAAGTCTGCTGCTGAGAGCAATATTAATCCTGTGTCTGCATTTGGTCTGCAGTTGTTAGCATCCTCCCTTGTCTCCAAAATGTAAGCGCTGTGTCTAAGGCGGTAGTCGGAGGATGCCACCATCGGCACGGCCACACTGCTCCGACCGGCCCTGTCTCCAGCCAGGACGTCTGGTCTCCTCCTCCTCCCATGGACCTCCGCAGCATGGCAGTTGCGAGGAGGAGCTGGAGAGAAATGTCCGAGGGGGTAGGAGTTAACAGAAGATCCTTCTGCTAATGGGTGAGCCAGGGCAGAAGTGTTCCAGGGGCTCCTGTGAAGATGGACATTTTGGACTAACCTAGGGCTGTGGTGGCTCAGGTGACTTCTGTCCTGGGGAGCAGATGTCACTGTCCTGTTAGCACTTAGGTAAGAAGACAGGTCCCAGATGGGCTGGAATAGAGATGTGTGTTCCTCTCCTGGTGCCCCCTCACTTTGGATGCACCCACATCCTTTGGGAACTGCCTAAATAACAAGCAGTTTCTAAGGGCTGAGGGCACATCGTGCCACTTGAGTGACTCTATTGCCTTCAAAAACAAGGGGAAAAACAAAATCTGTTTCCAGCGCGGTTGAGACACCCCAAAGGAAGGTGTTTTGACAGAACAAAGTTTATTATTGGTGCCTGTTGGGCTGAAGGAACGAGTTCCAGCTCTGTCTTTTTGGGTGACATCTGGTGTCACCTTCCCTGAATGACTTTGCTGCTTTTCCCCGGAGCTGCGGGCACCAATGCTTTGCCTGCCCTGACATTGCTCTGGTCTTTGCACATGAAAGGTGTGTTACGAACAAAACATTATCGATTATTGCTACCTCTAATTGCAAAGCAGGACACCATTTCATGCACGCGACACAGTCCCTGGACCGGCTGGAATAAATAACACATGTGAGTGTGTTCGTATGCCTAGGCAATAGGGAGCTGCCGGCTCACATGTGATTTCACACATTTTTTCAGCTAGCTCAGCAATCCAAATGCAAAATCCTGCAAACAGGGCCATCATGTTTATTTCTGACAATCCCTGGAGAGGGCTGTATCCGTAAACCAATGAATGGATTACACTCATCCATAGATGATGTTTTTTTTTCCATCTGTGACAGATAGTATATGGAAAATCTCCATTTAATATGTGATCCAAGAATAATTCAATACAAGTGAGTAATATAAGTTTAAAAACATTGTAAATTCTTCTTAACTCTTTCAGGGTAGTATGTGCAGGAGGAAAGCAAAAGCCAGTGGAAATGCCTTGTAAACTGGGGGAGGAGGAATGCCACTTTGCAGTCTGTGTTCCCACTCACGTCCCTAACATTCATGCAACTCCTGAGAATAAAGGGTGGGATGAAGTGATCAGGTTCTGACCCTTCTGCAGGATATCCTGCAAATCTGATGGTGAAAAGAAAGAAGGCTCTGAAATGCAGAGGTCACTGGCAGATCCCAATCAGTGCCCTGAAAGTGATGGCTGGGGAATGCTCAAATGCAAGGAAGAGAAAGAGACTTTTCTGCTCTAGTCCCTGGACTCACACCTGGATGGACCATCCAGAGCTTGGGCCAGCAGCTTCAAGAAAGTGGTAAGTCATTAACATGTGCTCATGATGATGTGGTGCGTGATAAATGCTCATGGGTGAATAATTGTGACATGGGTTGCAGAATATCTGTGGGGGTCTTTTCCCCTTCGTTAAAGCGTGCTTGTTAGTGTAGTGCCAGTAATGTCATCCTGAAGACCAAAAAAGAGGTGATGAGACAGTTGTCTCATTCCTGAGCTGCAGGAGATTCCTGAGCCTTGAGGGTAGAAGGACTCTGTGCCTCAGCTCTTGCCTTTTGCACCTATGGCAGTTTCCACTAATTATGAATCTGGGCTGGACTGGTTGAAACAGGCAGTTCACAAGTAAAAGACTCTATGACCTTCTCCTGCAATGGTCAGCATGTCCTAGGACCAGCGAGTGTGACTGAGGTGAGCTGGGTATTAGGCATGGAGAGGAAGGGGATGAGCTCTGTAGTCCTTCTCAATTCATAGCAGAGCACAGGAGCTCTGTTCACTAATGATCATGTATTAATGATCACTGTGGTATCTGTGGTTCATACAGACTTTGAAAGCTAGTGGACCATTCCTAATATGCTCTGGTGCTGGACAGAAGGGCAAACCAGGACAGTTGTTAGCAAACACAGCTAAGACATTAGCAAAAAGTCACTCCGGGCTGAAAAGCCATAATATGAAATGTCTCTAATTGAAAAAAACAAGTGTCAATACAGATCTCTGCAGGAGCGTGAGTGTGGGTGAAACACAGGCTGCATGTGCCAGCAGGCAGGATCAGAGCTCCCCACCCAGCGCCAGCTCCATCCACGCCGCGCTGCCAAAGCAAATGGAGAGTCAGCTGCTCGCACAGCTCCAGCCGCGCAGCCTTCACTTGGGCAAAACCCACGTTAAAACACTTCTGCCTGGTGGAGGATTTCAGGACTGACTTTCCCAAGAGTCTGGGGTCAATCAAGCTTTTTGGTCTGCTCAGGGTGGCCTGATGGCAACTTATTTTAACAGCTAAATGCTCCTCGACTCTTATAAGGCAGCTCTTGGTCCTCCCCCTTAATGCAGCACACGACAGTGGAGTTGCTCCCAGCCTTTCTGGTCCACCTTGTCCTTAGCACCAGGAATGAAGGCTGCAGTCTTCGTACTGAAAGAGATTTTAGTAGTGTTTTTGCAGTGAAAATTCAGAATATTGAAGCTTCTAACCACACAAAGAGCTTAGATGAATTCCACTGTGGAAACATTATCTCATGTTACGTCAGGTCATGCTGACATTACTCTGTGAGTCTCTTGAGCTGTCCCAGGGTCTCCTAAGAGTTGTAGTTGCAGGTCCCCTCATGCCCCCAGTCTCTTTTGAAAGCCCTACTCTTCCAGCTGACCTTTTTCTCCCAAAATTCACTATAATCCTGCTGCTGAGCTGCCCCATGCACTGTGGTAATGTCTGGCCATGGCACACCATGATGGCTCAGGCAGATGTGGAATTTTCTATTGGTCTGGCATGAAATGAAACGCTTTGATTTTCCTGCTGGAAGAATCTGCTCAAACAGATCTCATTCTGCAGACATTTAGATTTCGGTGAGGTCCCATTTTCTTCTGTGATTCTTTTTTTTTTTTTTTTTTTTTCCACCTAGACAGTAGAAACAAGGCTCTGACTACCAAATGCTGGACCCCACTGAATATAAATATAAATATATATGTATGTATGCCTGTCTGTGTTGTTAGCATTGCAGCATCCAGAAGCTTTTGTCGCTGACCTATGAAGTATGTAGTACCAAAGCTTCCAACCTAAGCCTACGACGAAAGACAGCAGATGGATGCAGACAGAGAGAGAGAACAGGAGGACAATGAGCCAATACTGCTCAGCAGTCATGACAGACAGTGGTCTTAGCACTCCAGCAGCCTAATTCAATTTTTGCTGTCAATTTTTGGTGGATATGCTGGCAAAGGATTTGAGGAGTGCGTAGGAACGCAGTGGCAGGCCTCCACTGGGATTTGTGGAGATGGGCAGCCTGCAAGAAGCATCTGATGGGCCCATAGGCACGGGTAAGGGAAGCAGCCTGGGCAGGAGCGTCCTGCTGTGTGTCCCTGTGTTTCCAGCTGGCCCATGCAAATAGTTGCAAACAGGCAGCCAAGGTGAATCCCAGAATCCCAGAATGGTGGAGGTTGGAGGGGACCTCTAGGGATCATCTAGCACAACCCTGCTACTCCAGCAGGGACACCCAGAGCAGGGGCACAGGGTGGCATCCAGGCGGGTTTGAAGATCTCCAGAGGAGGAGACTCCACAACCTCTCTGGGCAGCCTGTGCCAGGGCTCTGGCACCCTCACAGGAAAGTTGTTCTTCCCCATATGGAGAAGGAGCTTCCTGTGTTTCAGCTTGTACCTGTTACCCCTTGTCCTGTCCCTGGCCACCACCGAGAAGAGTTTGGGCTCATCCTCCCTGCATTCTCCCCTACATATTGATCAGATCAGCAAGTGAGCAGCTGTGCAGCAGCCCCTCCAGAGGATGGCCCTGGCCACAAATGCACTTCCCATCAAGTAGCTTCTCTTCGGTTGCTCTGGGGTTTTTCTCTTTCTCAGCAGTGTGAGGGCTACTGGCTTTGATTGCGATGGTGTCCCCTGATGTCCCTGACAGTGCCACGTTCCCTGGGGCACCTCATGGGCTTCCCATGGAGTGTGCTCCTTCCACAGAGGTGCCTTTCTGGTCCCTTCGCCTCTGTAAAAGGAGCTCAGTGATCAGCAGGCATCGAAATACTCATCCTCGCTTGCTCCATGCCTTTTATTAAAGTTCATTTAATCCAAAGAAGCTTTTAAATGCCACAGTTCAGCATTCAGAAAGCAGGATACAAATGACCTTCCTCCCTGGCAGTGTTGTCGCTACATGAAGCTTTCTCCTGTATGCAAGGACAGGGTAGGACTGTTAAGCTCTTCATGCATCAGAAAGCTGAAAGAGACCATGGAAGGAAACCCAGCTCTCCAGGAAAAGGATACTGTGCCCACTGCTGGGATGCAGGAGCCAGGATTTCACCTCCTCTGAAGAGCTGATTTCAGAGGGTCAAGTGGGGAGATGGGATACTACCTTCTGAGGAGATGGGAAAGGCAGGAAAGAAGGGGGAAAGCAAAGAAGTAATGACAGACCTCCTTTGGGTAGAGAACAACCCACTTTTCCTCCACAGGAAAAACAAGACTCATAGTAAGAAGTTACAGGAGATTCTTGATGTGAATGCTACATCCTAGAGCATCTCCTTTATTCTGGAACTTCCCCACCACCTCCACGTGCTAGGTGCCTTATGCTTCTCGTGCCGCTTTGAGGCTGTCTCATGATCACGATGCCATCCTTCACCTTAGTTTTCAGCCCTCATGCCCTTTCAGCTCTTTGCAGGTGTGTTTCCTCACTGTACTGCTACCAGAAACAAACTCAGGATTCAGGAATCCTGCTCGAGCTGGATGCTAGCATGAAAATCTGTCTCCGAGAGGAAGTTGCTTCACAAGCCCTTCCCATCCTGCAGCTCATTTACCTGAATATTTGCCCCTCTCCACTTCTTTGAGGATATTTGACTCTTCCCCTCTGTAGCACTGTTTTTTTTTCTGGGCATATGGAGGCTATGAGTCAGCCATCTGTAAGTGCAAGTTGGTTTGTGCTCCTAAGCACAAAGGCTGCTATGAATGATGAATGTTGTGTCCTTTTTAATCCCTGCTGCCTTACCTTGGGCCAAAGCTTTTTCATCTCTTTCTCATAATCAGACATAACTCTTTGCATCTTCTGATATCCCTGTCACGCAGGTAGTTCCTAGAAATTTGGTAACATTTTCCATTTTCATCCTGCTCAACTGCATTTTGATATTGCCAGTGTGTTAAATTATATCTTATCATGTCCTTTCAATCATGGACTCCAAATAACTATGCTGTATTCAGGAATATTTTTGAAAAAAATGTTACCCCAACCTCTCCAGCACCAAATCTTTCATTTTATTTTAAATGTCAGGGAGGAAGTTATTGATGAATATGGTTGTTACTCATTTCTGGTACAGCAGAACCTAGACATGTGAAGCATAATCCATGTTCTTTGTGGAAAGCACAGCACAAATGTACTTTAAGGGACTATAGCTGCCTTTTCAGGGTAGTGGTTTGTATTTGAGATATGAACCCAATTACAGTTTTGCATTTTCTGGTGATCAAAAATTACACTGTTGCTACTGTCATGTAGCTTTGGATAAACCTGCTGTAGCCTTAAAGATGTTTGTTTATGATTAGAGCCATGCTAACGCTTGCAAGGCTTGTATTGTGGTTTACAGCGCAGTATAATATTTGTGTGTGTCCTTATACTTTTAGTGTTCAATCAGCAAGAAAAGAAAGAGGAAATAAGATTTGTTAGCAATAAAGCAGTATACAATAGCTATTAAAATGGGGTAATTACATAATTAGCACGGTAGTGGTAACTCACCCAGCATGAACAACAGTAAAACTGGCCCCTGCTTCCCTTGGTCTGACTCTAGCAGGGACCCTAACAAAACTTTCAAAATGGTTATTTAGTTGAAACACACACGAAAAACTTAAAAGCCATCGTAAAACTGAGAAGGGAGGCCCAAAAAACCACAGGGAAGCCAAACACTTTCAAAGAAACAATAGTAAATTAGGTGTTAAAGATATAAAAGCCTGTTCCCTAACAATTTAATTAGGTAGCATGTCTGTTACAGACATTATGCTGCTAGTTTTGGAACCCATGGCAGGGCCTCACAGCTCTCAATTCACACCAGCCCCCAAGAGAGGAGTTTGTTATGAAGGACTGATGTTTTTGCTCTACAGAAAAGTGTGATGGTAATCAAGTGAAAATGGCAGGTAGCACAAGAAATTACTATTTTTCTTCCCCTTTGCAACTTTCCTTGACATATTTTTACAGTAATTAAAAGCCCAGTTTGAAGAATAGTCCTGTTTTTAATTAGCACCTGCTTCAGTTTCATCTGAGCTCATTCCCCCTCCAAGAAAGAACAAAACAACAAAACTCTCCTGCAACAGGCTCGAGTTTGACAGGCGTAAGATAAGCCTGCCTCCAACTTCTGTCCTGGATGCTGGAACGGGACTTAGCAGCCAGATGCATGTCAGCTGCAGCTCCCCAGTGCTGGGTGTTCAGCCTGCAAACACCAGTTTTCTGCATGCTCGTTTTAACAGCTTCATTCTGCTGCTTAACTCCTCCTATCACCACTATTACATGTCCATGACTTAGCTTTGAACCTCTTCTTGCCCTCTCCGAAATCTTTTTGTTGGGATTCTGGCCTGGCTGAAGAAAAGGGAAGTGCTGGTGGCTTTCTTCTGATTTCACCACTAGTGGCTTCAGATTCATCCTGTGATGTGGAACAGGGGATAGGCAAGACTGTCACTAAGGTCAGGAGAGGTCTACTGCCTCTCTCTATCTCCAAAAGCTGCCCCATCTCTAGATATTGGAGCAAATCCTCTCTGGGAAGGATACCTTTTACCTCTAAGGTGCTGAAGAGGCAGTTTTTCTGTTTTCAGCAGAGAAGGTTGCACTTAATGACTGCTCTGGAAAGAAAAAGATCTTGTGGGAAGACTCTGCCTGAGCCCTTCTCAAGGGCAGGACACTGAGCAGTACTCCCGCTGTGCTCTGGGTAATTTTCAGGGATAAAGTTTCCATCAGAGTGTGGTGTGATGGTTTGTTCCTCCCTCACTTCTCAGTTTATACCCAGGAACTCAGAGTCAATCATGAACGAAGGTGTCATTTATTTTTAGTGGAATTTGGTTGCTAAAAAATGATGGCACATCCCTCATGGAGTTGACCAGCGGGAGCGATGTCTTGAGATGACCCTTTTGTTTGGTTTTGGACATTGCCTGAAGAGTCAATCTGATTTTACATCATCCAATGGTGAGTGTGCCATGAACAGGCTGCCTGTGAGGCAAACTGGATAGAGCCATGTACTAACTCCAACCAGCACACATTGGTGCTGCCCTGGCCTGCTCTGAGTCGTCACTTCCTTGCAGTGCTGCTCCTTAACCAGCACATCTTGAAGCAGTGACAAGCAGTCACCACTCCAAACTAGCCCAGAAACGCTGGAGAACTGGCCCTGCACCCTCCAGAAACATAGACCTTCTCCTCCAGCTTAATGTTTGTTTAAATCTCAGGATTCAGCCATGGATGTTCAAGTCCACATCAACAGAGCCAGTTGGAATGGAGATCAAAGTTGTGTGCTCTTGGAGCCCCAACACACTGACATGCATTGCTGAGAGCCCTCCAGTTGCACCCCAGATATAGACAACAGCTCTTTTACGTGATGTTTTCGGAGGCTTGTAATCTCTACTTACAGCTTGACACCCACTTCTGGTCACATCCTGCTGTGCTCCTCTGACAAAAGGAACAGCACTTAGCGGTGTAGCTTTACAGGGAAGGTTGACAGGGAAGGAGCAGCACTGCTCCCCTTACCTGAGCCTGGTCCCCATATCTGAAGATCCAAGAGCCAGTTGGTTGTGCGGTGTCTCAGAAAGTGCCTCAGTCAGAGAGAGGCTGGCAGACCCCCGGGCCTGGCTGGGCCCCTACAGAGCTGCTGGAAACCAGCACAGCCTGAACCTGTTCCCACTCGTATGGACTAGCCAGGGCAGACTGAGTGCTTCCTCAGACCCTGCGTCGACTGCCCGGCTGAGTGGAGCTGCTGCTCTGAGCCGTGCGGATAAGTGGTAGAGATCCAATGACTTTCCTTGCTCTGGTATCCGTGGCCAAATTTCCTCCCCAAGCCACCAAGATTCCACTTCTCCTCCCAAAGTAGCTGGCAGCAGCTCCCCTCCCCTGAGTGTAAAGGCTCCTGCATTTCCATACTGTTGTGTGTGTTGTTTGCGAAGGGCCTTGGAGTGAAATTGTTCTCACTAGGGTTTTTTTTTTTTTTTTTTTTAGCACTTCATTGTTTTTTCAGGGCTGGAAACATAAGCTCAGCCATCCTGATGCTATTTTGGACCTCACACCTCTACTTGACCTAACAGAACTAAGGACAGCTGCAAAAATACAAACAAACAAATAACTTGGAGCATTGGATGTGCTTTAAACCACTAATGAGCTAAGCCTAACGACCCTCCTAGGAGGCATATGTTAATTTATATGTTTTCATTAAGTCTTCAGGCTCTTAATTTGTCTGTATAGTGCACAGCGGTGTGGGCAAGACGGGGTCTTTGATACACAAAGGAGACACTGGTGCCACCGAGGGAGCATGCTGCACAAGCGTGTCCACCCTCACTGTTTGGTTCCCTCTGAGGATGGATGGTGATGGTGTGCGCTGGGGCAGAGCCACGAGATGTCCCCAATGTCCTTGTCTGCACATGCACATAGAGTGGAGGAGGTTCTGAGAAGCTCAAGTCATGGAGGGGGAAGAAGCTGCTCAAAGAGGGACTGTCACAGTATTCCCCCCTCTTGGTCCTCAGCATTACTTGCTATCAAGCAGTTCTGGCATGAACAGTGCGTTTGTTCCCCCCTCGCAGCACTTTCTTCCAGCTCCTTCCTGCGAAGCTGCAGCTATCTGTGACTTCATCCCTGGTGTGGTGCTCTGGGATTTGGGAAGCGCTGCCCCTCCCTCAGCCCAGAGTGCGCGGCGGGGCAGGCAGCAGCCAAGGCACAGGGTAAACAGGGCCACCACCTGGTGTGGAGAGACACGGCCCAGGTCTAGGCCCAGGCCCTGCTTCAGTTGTCTAAGTCCTTTCGGCACTAGTACTAAGGGGCTGCAGGATGCCCTGGTATGTGAAGCAGATAGTCACATAGCAGCAGCAGTAGCAAAGAGTAGACATGTCCAGGCCCTGCAGCTCCCCCCCGCCCAGAACTTCTGGTGCCTAATGCCTCCACCTCCACGTGGTCTCCATGTTGGGTCAGGAGGAGGTACGAGGTCAGCTGCTGGTGGGGCAGAGGAGCAGGCTCCATCCCACACCTTGCTGTGCTGTCATGGATGTTTGTCCTGACAAGTGGCATCCTCAGCTCATGGGGAGAGAAGTGGGAGCTCCTTCACACATGTAGAGCTGCACAGGGCAGATGTGTCTCCTGGGATTTTTGGCTAGGTCTGTCTGCTTTGTTGAGTCCACACTGATGAATTAGAGCGCTGTGCTGTTGGTGACGGAAATGAGGCCCTGTATCTGCTCAGGAGCATGAGCTCCTTGCATAGCTCCACAGAAGGCATGGGGGCACCTCTGTGTTTTGATGCTGGGCTGATTCAGAGCCCACTGACTTGAAAGTGTCTCTTTAGTCAGAGAAGGGAAATGTGTAAAAATAGCAGCTTACTGTTCAGGAAAACTGCTTCCCGTCTGGGCCTTATTTCATCACCCAAAGCTAGAGCTGTGCAGTGCTGTGCAGCTGTGAAATCACCTTCTGGACTCAGCCCTGTCTGCTCCCTACCAGGGCTTGGTCAGCTTAGTCCTAATCAGACAACTTCTGAGGTGGCCTCCAAACTCTATTTGAGGCTAGTCAGCTCGAAATATTTGGGGCTCCAGATCAGTCAAATTTAAGGAATATTATGATTTGTTTACTTGCACTGAAACTGCCTTAAGAGCTCTGCTAGGAAGTTCCCACCCTGTTACACTTATGATCTAACCTCGTGGTTCGTAACCTTTTGGCTGGGGTGGGCACATGTGATCTGAGTAGTTCAATGCCCTTGGTCGTGTGATGGTGGTTCATTTTGTTTGCATGCTGGATTCATCTCTAGTTGGATAACGAGTGGAAAGGGCCAAAGGGACCTCAGAAAGGTGGACAGAGGAACAAATCACAGATTCAATAAATTCTTCTTGAATCTGATCCAGAGGTTGTAGCTTAGGCAGAGTATTAATGGCTATAGGAACAAAGTTGGAACAAATTGGAACAATTTGGCCAAGTTAAGCCTGAAATTACCCAATCTTCTAAGTTCTCTTACCAACGGAGAACAAGGTTCTTCAATAGCTGGGACCATCCTTGGTTTGTCTTGCAGAGGTGAAGTCGTTTTGTAGGTGTTCATTTTGCCACTGGGAAACAAAGTGGAAGTACTGAGGAAATCAGATCTCATCCTGGGAAACTGATGCTTCCTGTCTTTCTGCAGATGAGCGTGAGTGCTCTCAGTGTTGCACCAGCCTATGTGGCCACCTACCCTCCCCTTCCTTGCACTGCCCCTGGATCACCAAATAAACAGGAGGGAGATACAGCACGTGAAAGCAGTAAACTCTAGAAAGTGGTAGATGAGTTCCAGAGATGAAGGAGGTAGGTTCAGAAAGAAAGGAGTAACTCTGTCCAGAGGAATGTATCCCTGTCTGAAGGCGTTTCAGACAAAAGAGGAGGGACTGGCTGAGTTTCAGCTGGGATGTGCCACTCTGCGTTTGGAGTGGTCTCTATTCCACAAACACTCCATATAACTCACTTGGGGAAGGGATTCCTCTGCTTGTGGTGGGATCTGGCGTAGATTCCAGAATCTCCTCAGCCAAAGCCTGCGGGGAGGAGGGATGTCCAACATCACATGATGTTATTACTTCAATGGCCTGAACTTGGAGCCTTGCATTCCTGTCTCGCTCTCATTTTCAGTCAAGGTACATTCAGGAAAAAAAAAAGTTTTGCCTGTCCTAGGAGTAAAATAACTCTGAGGATTTGTTCCACTACAATTCGTCTTCCCAGAAGAACAGTAGATAAATATTTCAAGCTGCATCTGATTTAAGATATTATTTCTGTTGCTGAGGTACATTTTCCTCTCAAGGAGGGCAGACTGCATCAAAGCTCTGATGATTCACTGAGTTTCGCAAATGGATGGTTTGCCAGTTGTGTTCTCTCAGGCTGTTGCTAGGCTTGTGAATCAGATTTACCTTATATATTCCCCCAGAGCCAAGAATGTCAGCTGGAGCCATGTCAGGGTGAGCACTGAGTAGCACAGGCGGTCAAAAAGTGGAATTTCCGTTCTAGGAGAAGTTCTGACGTTCCCCATTTCTTTTTGTTGCGAATTGACAAAAAGATGAAATTTTAGAATTTCCCCATGAAATGTAAATTTAGAAAATACTCAGAAAATGAGTTTAATTTAAATGACATTATTGCTTCTGTTTTTCTATTGGGTAAAAAAATGGAAAAACTAAGATGTTAACCAGTGCAAAATATAAAGTATGTGTAGTGTTCAAGTTGGTATTCATGTATGTGCAGAAGTGGAAGTGGAATGAGCTTGCCGAAGTAGAGCATGTCAATATCATTGAAAAGAACCATTGTGGTGGTGATGAAACAACATGTTTTGACATTTTCCTGTTGTAAAATCTCATTGCAATTGACAAACTGCTGAGAAATATTTTGATTTTGAATACGCTGCACTGGATGAGGAATTGCTTTGCTGAAAAATTTTCAGCTGGCTCTGCTGCGAATGGAGTGAAGAACTGACGAGCAGTCCATCATCACTGCTGCAGAGGGCTTGGAGACAGTGACGCAAACGCGTGGGGGTCAAATCCTGAGCATTTTAGCAGTCAGTCAATCAAAGAGTCATTTGACTTGAGCAGGGAACTGGATTAAATAAGAACTGCAGCGCTTGGCACTTGGTGGGTCTCCAGATGGTCTAGCGTTAGGCACTGGCTTCTACCAGTGGATACTTCCCAAATTAGTGTCAAGGCTACCCGCAGCAGCCGTTGGAGAGCCTGACAAGTCCGCATGTCTTCATTAGGAGCCAAAGTCAGGTTTGCTAAATCACCCTCTAAATTTCTAGTGAAAGAGACAAAAGTAGGTGGAAAGATGCAAGAAGAGCTGCTCCCCTGGAATAAAAGCACTACAGCTTTCTCTTGCCATCTTCTGCTGGATGGGCCTTTGCCAAAGCAGAACATCAGTTTTGAAGAACTGCGGTTCCAATTGCCATTAATCCCTCCAAAAGAGAGCTTTTCATGTACGAACACGGCACGCGGTTCTTAGCTGCCTGCTAACCACTTTGTTCTATTGTGCGCTTTGGGTAAGGCAAAACAAAAATGCCGAAATCCACAATTGCCTCACTTAAACTAATTCCTTTTAAGCAAGTTAAAGTATTTACTTGGAGTGCTAAAAAAATAATAGTCATTTAAAACTTCTGAAGAGCTGTCAGGTAGAAAAATGCTTGCCCTGTTTTTGAAAACATAATGATACGCTGCTTTGTTTTATGCACAAAACTCAGCCGAGCTCAACCCGAGGCGCTGCAGTTGCTGCTTACACTGTAAAACCTTGCTAGGGCTGTGTTGAAGAAATGTGCCAAGGCAGCAGATGCAGAGAAATGCATTAACGCTACGGTATACTCAACTGTTGTACATTAGGACTACTGCATGACAAGATTTGTCTTAGGAGTTTTCTAGTTGGAAGATGTGAGTGATAATTTTGTGGTAGTAGATAAGACCTTTTTTTGGACGCATAAAAAAGAATGCTGTAGCTATTTGAAATTACATGAGCCCTGTTGTTTTGTAAAATTTAAATGAACAGTAGTGCTTTCACCCCAAGGAAGGTGTGCATGTGAACTGGAGTTTTGACATGCCTTGTTTTGTTGATAGTACACAAGAGCCCTGCAGATCAAGAGCAGGAGGTGGAAGTTGTTAGATGCTGATATGCAGCATGGCTGCTGCTTTCCCAGTGCTCAGAAAAGGGAGCCTTCATAGAGTTCACTGTGAGGGCTCTATTTGTTTTCTGTTATGACTTTGGCATTGACAGGGAGCAACTGTATGCTAGCAAATGTGGCAGACGCTGCTTGCAGATAGCCTACATTTCAGGGGGAAACCCTACAAAGCATCACTCTGCTTTGCTGTGAAGCTCTAGTGCTTTTGCTTTTGATTGGTCTTCTAGAAACTCTTAAACAGCAGACGTTTTGTCACCTGTTTTGACTCCTTTTTTCATTTACGACAACGTGATGGGAGCTTCTTGAATGGCTTCTTATAATTGTCTCTTTGTATAGTTTGAAGGCCAGGGGTGGGTGCACTGTCTTGGACAAAGCGGTTACTTTTTGCTGCACAACAGTGTGTTGTAGGTCCCCCCAACCATGAAGGTACCTTCATTTCCAGGTGTACAATCTGGTTAACTCAAAATGTAAGCTACCTCTCCATCATGGGCAGCCCCTCTTGCTCGAGTGGGTGCTTCCAGGTAAGGGTAAGGGAAGGCATATCACCATCCTGACTGTCCCATTTCAGAGCCAATTCACCTGAACGCTACTGAGCTGGCTGCAAGGACCCTTCTCTTCTATCATCTGAAGTGACTGTAACTTTGCTTTGCTCATGGCTCCATGTAGAGGAAATGCACCACTGGCTGCAAGAATCAAGTGAATAATTTGTAATTAATAATTTCTGTGAGTAACATTGCCTTTTTTTTTTTTTTTGGTATGTGAGCTGTCTGTATGAAAAGGCTGATTTTTTCCCTGGGAAATGTATTTGGAAATGTTTACTGAATAATCTCTGAAAAAAAGAAAATCTTGGTCTGCAGCTTATTAGTGAGTTGTTTGTTGTCAATGTTTGATAGTCCAAATCCAGACTGTCTTGAATGTATGCACGCAGCTCACATGGGCCTGATTACAGCCCATCTAAAGTCAGAGGGAGGCTTCCAGTTGGCATTACTGGGCCCTGGCATGGGTCGTATCTATTGATTTGAAGGGTGTAAGCAGTTCTTAGAAACAGGTTTCTTCCTTGCTTGCACCCAGAGAGAGTTTCTACGGAATTTTGCTAAAGCATCTTCTTTCTGGGCATAGGAAAGAGGACAATCTGGCATGTGCAGGTTTAAAATTATGCCCGATAAATTGTTTGAAAGTGCTTTTCCAATTTTGGAGCACAATTCTCATCCTCCCTTAGTCAGTTCTGCCCATTAGATCATTCCAACCTTTACTGCAGCTGTTGTCTGTATTCTGATTCCAGACCTTCAAAAATATAGTGTTGCATATTTCTCTTCTGCAGCAGTCAGAAGGAAGAAGACACCTATACACACAGCTACGAAGACTTCGGCCACAGTTCCCACCTGTTTTGAGAATTCTAGCACATCTGCACACTGAGAGCTAGTGATGTATCAGTGCAAGCTTGGGGAAAGGGCTGCAGGCTGGGAATGGAGCCCTGGACCATCCAGTCCAGTGCATGCTACCACTGCCACCAGCAGTGGCAATGTCCTGTACCCCTGTTCATCACTGTTCAGGAACTCCCAGAGCTTCCGTGTACCTCTAGGTACATTAGCAAGCATGAGGCCCATCAACTTTCCCTAGCTCTTGTGCTCCAGCAGCGCTCATCCCCACGGACCTGCTTCCTAGAGCCTTGATTGATGGGGCTTGGCCTGACATTATAGTCCTTGCAGCCCAAAACCAAACATACCAACTCATATCAAGAGTGCTATATGAGGACAAAACAAGAGCAGTGCATTTCTGAGAGGAGCTGTACATGGATGTTGAGAGCCAACCTCAAGATTGCTCTCATCCATCCTGAGTCATCCAGGGCCTTGGCCTCTCCTAGTTAAAGTGAGGACATCAAGGGTCTGCTGATTTCCAAGCGGATGTATTCTTAGAGCATTGAACTACTGAACTAGGGTGAGGCCGTTCCTTTAGGATGAGAATTCTCAAAGTTGCTCTTGAAGCAGTGTCAGCAGTTGAAAAGCAAATTTTTCTCAGAGGGAGGAAAGGATCTTTCCTGCCAGTTTGGCTTTGCAATCCAGGAGCTTTTGGGGGCTCCCTCGTTGCACAAATGCCATACAGTCCCCTCAGGTTCCTCAGAAAGCCTCCATCTTCTATCATCTCTGAGGCTTGGTTGCGAATTTGCTCCTGTGCACTGTCTGCTTTCTGCAGGAGCCTCCCAGCCTGCTCTCCAGGATGAAAACTCTTCAGATGCTCCTCATCACAACCTCCTCCTGGATGAATCTAGAAAGCTGCAGTCTTTCCTTCCCCAGAATGGTTCCAGCTGACCTAGAGCACAGGAGCTAGGACAAGGCCAGCTACCCACTCATAGGCTTTTAAATGTACAGTGAACTGCACCTATAAATTACATAGGAGGACACGCAGGGCAACAGGGCCCAGCCTTTGCCTTGCTACAGACCGAGGGTTTGCACGTCCTCGTGCAGCACATCTGAGAGCTTAGGCCCAAACCTACCCACGCTTTATCCCTTAGGTGAAGCAGTTCTGGCACTCGGGCTTCTGCCTCCGTCCAGGCTTGTCCGTGAGCAGAGGAAAGAAGATGCAGGTAAAGGAAGCAGAATGAGTAATGTCTTTAAAAACAAAAAGAGCGCTATATTTTGTGGAATTAATACACATGTACCCAAGGAAGGACTGGGAAATAGCCTTGCTTCACCACTGCATGGAGAACCAGGACTTAGCCAATGCATTCCCAGCTGTGCAGTGAAAGAACAGAGCAGTGACTGGAGACTGGAGCAGTATCATCTCAGATTATTAGTGTCTCTTGTTTTCTAAGATGAGTTCTGGGGGAGGAAATATGTAGTGAAGTGAAACTGGTGATTGCACAGGCACGCCGGCGATTAAGGTTGCAGTGGGTGGGCAGTCTGTGGGGGCTGGTGTGTTAACTCAAGCCAAGGAGAGGCACATGCTTTCCAATCTATGCTATCTCAGTTTCAGCGCTGCAGACAACCCATCAGGGTGTCATTAACAAGCAGTTACTTTGCTCTCATTGCTGCACTTTAAAGAAATATGTCAAAGGCATGTCTGGTGAGCGAGGGCTCTGCACGATCAGATTGCTCCAGCCTTCTCGCAGCATTCCATTCGGATTATAATACACAATAGTTCAGACCCTGCTGTGTCCCATTACTCAATTATGAAATTGCTTTAGAAGTTGGGAGCTTACTGATTGGCTCCGAATGATTTCATACCCATCATATTTCTGCGTGTGTTTGTGCTCTTGGGCTGATTGCTCTGTCTAGTTGGTTAAAGTCATTTCACCCTTCTCTTTCAGGCACTAGACTATATTCTTTACGTCTCTGGGCACTGACGAAACGTCACTCAACGTACTTTGCAACTTCCAACTGTGTGGTGGAGGCAGGGATTACTTTTGAGGTCAGTTATTGTGGTTTTGGACCCATAATGTAATTGCATTAAGAGCTAGGAGAGATGGGAAGGTATAGTGAACCCAACTACACTCATATTTGGCATAAGCCTTCTGCCTTACCCATCTGGTGGACTGGGAATATGCAGAACCCTGTGACAGAGCTGGGTAGGGAATGGGAAAGGATATGGGAACTGCAATTGGCTTTATTTGTGCAATATTCTGCCACATGAACTGAGTCCGAAAGCATTTATGGTGGTCCAAAAAGCAACAGAATGAGTTAAAATTCAACTTTGTTCACAAATGATATGAAAGGAACAAGGAAAAAAAATAATATAGTTGTGTAGATATGGCTTGGTTTTCTGCCTATCAGGTCTTTCCGTCTCTGCCTGCGCTCCTGCCTTTTGTGTTGTGCCGTAAACATTTCTCAGGGATGCATGGCCTAATGGAGAGAGAGACGCTCTTGCTTTTTGCTTCGTGGAGATTTTATACGTGTTTGAAGTAAACCCCACAAAACCTGAATGGATGCAGCTTGATTCTGTTGGACAGCCCCATTTATCCATATCCTCCCTAAAACTGGAGGGCACTGAACAACCGGAGTCAACAGGCCGCAGTTTGAGCTTCTCCAAGATGCTCCGTGCTGTTTGCTTCAGTCCACCCCAGAACTGGAGCAAGGTCCTTTCCTAAACTGATACAGTGCTACATGATCTAGTTTGCAGAGCTAAAATAGACTCTGAACTTTTCTGCAATTTACTGCAAGTGATCGCTTTGGGCACCTATTGTTAATAGCAGTGTCAATAGTAGGGAACATTTTGTCCTATCCAAAGCAACTGAACGCTGAGGCTGATCACCTGATAGCACCACTCGTCGCCAGAGGCTATTAGAGTCAAACCACTGATGTTTTCTAGGGAGACACTGAGCTATTAAAATTTCTGAGTAATAATGGCCTTGATATGCAATTAAGAGTTTTCTCCCTTCTCAATCAATAAGGCAATGTCACTTAAAGTCAGAGCAAACTCGCTTGGATGCATTTAGAGGCCTGTAGACGCGGCCAAGCAATTGAATGTTGATGACCTCAGACTCAAGCCCTGAATCTGCTGTTCAAAGAGGTGAATTTTCTTAATTTCTTAATAAACAGGAAGGTGGTCCCTTGAGAGTTTCGCCAGGGCCAAATCCTAAAATCCTAATTAGTCAAAGTTTCCAGCTGGAGACACTTAGACATGCAGAAGTTAAAAAAAAAGAAATGGGGACACTGGATTTGGCTTGTTTTTACAGAATGGTTCCTTTCCCAGAATCAGCATTTAAGATTTTTTTTTTGACTTGTTCAGATTAGACCACCAGCAGGCTTGTTTCACCCTCTAGGTGTTACCAGGGAATTACTGGAAAGCAACACGACTTGCTCTACCTTTGATGCCTTTAAAATGATAGTCCCTTTTGCCTGCACAGGGATGTAGCTAGAAGGTCTGTGGAAGGTTTCAGCTCATGTTTCCAAGAAGAACCACTGATTTTCTGATGAGTTAAGATTTTGGCAACTGCAACTGGATTCTCTCACCTGCCAGCAGATAAGGATCACTGTAAATGTTCATCATTCTGGGCTAGGCTATTCAGCCAGTTGAAAACTCAAAAGAAAGAAAGAAAAAGAGAGTCCCATGTTATACCATCTGAATTTTCCCCTTTCAGAATTTCCACTGGGTTTGATTGTTCTGACAATCTGCCATGCCATGAGCACAGAGAGGTGCTTATCTTGCAAAGTTATTTCATGTATTTATTAACTCATTGTGTTTACTTATTTAAATATTCTCTGCAGATGAGACATATGGCAAATGCTGGCTAGCTTAGTCTCAGCTGCTTCTTAGATCCAGATGCTAATATCATTTCATAACTTGGCTTGTGCAGTTCAGATCTGTACCAAAAGATTCTGTTTTGAATTACCATTATATTTGATATTAATACTAAGCATACTCACAGCTGTCCTACATTGCTATTTCCACCCTCCCTGGGATTCAGCTCTCAGACAGAGGACATAACACTCTTGTATGTCTGCCTCTCAGATCTATCCTGGACTCGCACTGTATTGTCTACAGCCGGGCAGATGTGCTAATTGCCTTGCAGTGCTCTCCACTGCTAAGCTGGGCAACTTTTCCAGGGTCAGGCCTAACCTGAGAAGACTTTCCAGCATTGCAACAGTGACCTATCACTGGGCAGACCAGAAAAGCCTTATGTGGGGACCGTCCCAAGATGCTGAGGGCATTCAGGACTGCCTTTCGGAAGTATTTAGTCATCTCCAGATGAGGGATGGTATCTAAAGGGATTTTCCAAACCGTGCTGGGCGCAGTTGTGAAGCTGGGGAGATTAAGCACTTAACCATGCTGAGGGTGGAGGGCTCAAGGCCCACATCTCTTGGCGTTGGTCTGGACAGCGAGCGGCATGTTCGGGGCGTAAATACCTTTACAAGCCTGGTGGTGGTTAGCCAAAAATGAGGCAGCGGAGCATGCGGCTCCCCCGGGAACAGCCTCACCTCCAGCCCGTGCAGACCCTGAAACAAAACTGCTGCTGGGGGGGTCGCTCTGCGGAGTCCACGCTCACCTTGCAAGGGATGTGCCGGGTGCGAGAGGACAAGGTCTGCAGGCTGCTGTGGGCCGCGCTCCACCGCAGAGGCTCAGCAAACAGCCCCCGTCAGCCGGAACGACTCTTTGGTCAGCTTCATGACTCAAGTATTTTCTTTTTCCCACAGAGACACAGTTGTTAGGGAGAGGAGAAAAATATCAAACGATTCAATTCATTTTGCTTGCTGAATCCTGCCAGAGCAAGACGCAGAGTCACCTTTTTGTATACGGCCAAGGAGGGGACCATTGCTTTAGCACAAGAGCGGAATAGTCTTCTCTTAATGAGCAGGACAGCAGTTGCTCTTTCCAGAGAGTGGGGTCTTGTGCTTGCTCAGGGACAAATACTTCTGTTAGTAACAGACAGACATACCACCTTTAATCAGAAGGGGAAAAAATGCTGTAAATCTAACATAAATCCTCAGCAAGTGTCAAGATTCAGTGCGGAACTGTTAGGACAAAGGCTAGAGAACATCTTGGGTCATTTTCAGCTTTGGAGCAGGTTGGCATCGTTGGCACAAACCCCGTTAAAATCAACAACGCGGCACCCAGCATAAACCTGGCCTCGGCAGCGAAATGTTCTGGCCCGCCGCGGCTTCGAGGTGCACCTCGCCTGGGCGCTTTCCAAGGTACACCAACACGCACGCTGTGCAGCCGGGAGGCTGCTCCTCTCCCTCCACCTTCTGCCTTCTCCTCAGAGAGGATTCAAGTTTATTTAATCTCAGATTTCTTGCTGAAAAACGCTCAGTGAGCATGAAATGCCTTTGAACTCTGGGAGTAGTGCTACTGCCTGCAATAAGGCTGGGTAGCGGGAGACAGCCGCTTCCGTAGCTATTACAAACACATCTGCACAATGCAACTCAGGAAGCATCTAAAGGCCCCCGCAGCCTTGGACACTTCTGTAAGTGCATTAGGAAACGTGAGGGCACAGACTGAGACCCTCACACGCCACTCGCTGGCCCGAGTGCTGGACGCAAGGGGGGCGAATCCTTGAGCTTAATATAAAAGTATTTCCAACCCAGACAACAATCAGTTGCAAGGGACTTGGAATACATTAGAAAGCGGATAGCCAGGAAACCCTTTCCATGAAGTGCAGGGAGGATTTAGTTGCTGAGTGCTGCAAAGATGCATACATTTTCCTAAAACAACATTCTTGGTGCCAACATGAAGATTCAGTGCATTGTCAAAACAAGCCAAGATTCTTATTAAAACCAATTGCTTTGGTTTGTTAGGCTACTTCACTTATGGTGTCTGTAAGCCAACATATGTATTTGGGTTGAAAAGAGCTGTTTCAGCCAAACCTGAGGTGGCTAGAATTGAATGCAGGATGCAGGGTATCGCTGTTGTCCTTCTGAAGCTGCTCCGTGGTACGTGGGCACAGTATGTGCCATGGGAGGGTAGGTGACTTCGGGCCCTGTCACTCTGGAAGAGGTGCGAGCGCTGCTCCGAGAACCTGAGATGCTCTGGATTTGCACAGTAATTCAACAGAATAAGATAAAATATACTCGCTTTTTCTTCTAGTCCTGACTGCGTTTGGCAGAATGTCATGAGTATGAAAGGTCATTTTGAAGAGAGAGGTAATCTCTTTTTATTAGTAATCTATTTTATTAGTTATAATTTCAAAAAGCCAGACAGGCTCTTAGGCATGGGGAGAAGAAGGCCTGGTGTGCCTTAAAGCTGCTCTGTTTTTTCCCGCTCCATGGGGCTAATAAAAAAATATCACCTCTCTGCAAATCTCACCTCACTTGTGTCTTTTGCCCATGGTGGCTACAGCAATTCTGCTTCCTAGAACGGGAAATAAATGGTGTGTCCTTCTGAAATGTGGCTTCTGCTCCCTGTACCATCAGAGCAGAGGAGGAGGCCGAGTCAGCGAAGAAGGGCTGGGGACGATGCAACTGGAATCAGGTCTGAGGATGGATGGAGGGTGATGAATGTGCTAGGAAAGGTTTTATATTAGTATCTAAGCAAACTAAAACAAAACAAAACAAAACAAAACAAACAACAACAACAAAAAAAAAACAACAAAAAAACCCAACTTTAAAAATCTCTTGAATGTTTACTTGAAGCCAGAATTACTCATTTTCACTTTATTCTGACTATGGTTCCAGAAGGTTGAATCTGCTTTAATAACGTGAGGCAAAAAAGTTTAAGTCTTCCAGGCTGATGGGGGGTAGAGATGCCAATCCCACATATCAAAATGCACCAAAAAACATGAAGCTGAAAAATAAGCACAAGATCTGTTTCTTTGCTAGTTATTCCCGAGTTGCTTGGTCTCTCTCGGCTGGCACTGGGTGCTCCTCCGAACACGGCTCCTCTGGCACCGCTGCTGCTGCTTTCGGGATGGCGGATGCAGAGCAAGGAAGAAAACCCCAATGACCTGTTTTGGAGGAGTTCGCTGAAAACAGAAGGCTCTTTAATTTCGTAGAAAACACCAGAATGAGAGTCAGAAAGTGCGGTTAAAAAATATTCTGAGTCAGCTTGCATAGGCCTGGGATCTTGGCTGGCCCCACGCTTGAGTTCAGCTCCTGGCTCTTCCATTAGTGTGTTTTGTGACCCCTTAGTGCTGTTTGTGTCATGGATTATTTATTTCCTGAAAACATTCAACAGCCCAATGTCACTGATGTGATGAGCTGACTAATGAGGTGATCATCTCTACTCTGTGGTGGGTACTGGAAAGAACAGCTCTGCTGCCATCCATGTCTTAGGGCCAACAATGTGGGAATGTGTCGTTATTGAGAAGCAGAATTAAAGAAGTCGCATGGGAGGGCTGGTTCTTGGCCTGTGCTCCGTGTCCTCCAAGCCCCTGCGTTTTCTGCAGTGCCGCCTTCTCCGCAGCCAGCTGAAGAGTGAGCCTTGGGAACAGGAGGATGCAACTCCGACCACATCCTGGAAGCCATGGAGACCCATTGCCATGGGTTGCGGGGGACACGTGGTACAGCCAGAGCTTTCTAAGGGAAGGGCGGGCGTGCACCGAGCCCTGGTTCCCAGGAACCGAGCAGAACTCCAACCCCGTCCACCTTCAGGGAGCTTTACTCACACGTCTGAGCCTCAAGGCAAGCTCCCAGTCTAGCTATCAGACTCTTGGCAGTAATTTCCACATGGGTTTGTTGTATTTGGACTCAAGCTTCCCCCTTGACCCCAGAAGTCACAGTAAAACTCTAAAAGTATTTTCTTTACTTGCTAAAGAAAACACAGAGGGCTTTATTTAGTTATTCAGAACTCCTCAGCCATTCTTCAGTCACTTCATGATTTCCAGAGATCGTATCTGTGCTGTTGTCTCCTCGCTAGGGTCACCCTGTGCGGCACCGAGGGGAAGAAAAGCTGTTACATTTCATTGTCCTCGAAAGAGGGGAGAAAAACGCGGCTCGTGCTCCCAATCCAAACAGCTCCATCGCCTTGTGCCTTCCTGACAGCGAGCAAGCTTCATTGAAAAGCATTTGTAGCATTTAACTCCCTTCTAACAAGTTGGCCATTCCCAGAGAGAAGATTTTTTTCTCAGCTGATTTACGAGCTTTAATTTATATGCAATCCTGGAATACTTGCTTTGGGAAGAGTTCTGCCACAAGCCAAGCGAGCACGGAGATATATAGCGATTTGCATGGTATGTTCTGTATTTCCGCGGTCCAACTGCGGCAGGCCAAAAAATCTCAAGTGAGGAACAAGTGTGATAGTGAGTGGTGCTGAGCAGCGGTTCCGTCCGCTTGGGCCAAAAAGGTGCATTACTTAATCTAAGAGAATTTAACAGGCTTGGAAAGCCTCCACATGACCCAGGCAGGCGCAGTTTGAAAGCGTTCAGGTTCTGCTGTTGCCTGGGCTCCTGTGTAGCCTATCGCAGGAGCACGTAGCGTGGCTGTGAAATTGTTTAACTGTGGCTCAATGGGTGGTAATGGGATTTTCCAATCCTGAGCTGACTCGATGGAGTCCTGGTGTAGGTAGGATTGTGCTGACGCTGCCGTTTCCTTTGGAAGGAATTGAGAGCATTTGGCACTTTTTTTTTTGCATCAGGTCAGGAGCTCCTGACTTCTTGCTTCTTGGCTGAGATAGGGCAATTGATGATGTGCGCCCTGATCGGTGACGCTGAACCTTCCCCGCTTGCACTTGGACCTGCTAGGAACGTGCAAACTGCTGTGTCTCAGCCGAAGCTTGGGGCCTTCTACCTGAAAGGTGGCACATTTTTAATTTTTATTGCGCTTTGCTAACATCATGGCTTGCAATGCAGGAAGAACACACTCCTTGTTCCCTCCCCTTTCTCCGTGGGTTTGTTTTGACTCTTTGTGGCGTGGTAATATACACACACAGCGTTGATGAGCCTGGGTGTGCCCCTGCGAGAGGTGAGGAGGGCGAGCGCAGCCCTTAGCTGCGGTGCAGTGAACTCACTAGCTGGAGTAACAGCATCGTGTCAGAGCCCCCAGGGGTTTGCTCCAACAGCACGGCCAGATGCTCTGCAGAAGAGCACATAACTGCCTGGTAAGTCCCTGTGTGCAGGGAAACACTTACCAGCATGTGGACAGGGAAGCACGTGCTTAAATGGTTTTCTAAACCCTGTGGCCTTAGGCCAGGATCTTCAAGGCTGTTCTGCTCTCTGATTCCCATTGATCGCACTTAATGCCTCGAAAGGCCTTCCAGTCTGAAACCTGACCGTGCAGGAAAGATCCATGCTGGCTTCGTGGGATGTTAGTGAAGCCCTGTATGCTGCACTCATTGACTTGGCTCTGGACCCTGCTGCTTTGAAGCCAGGCAGACCTGCTGGCCCGGTGTGCCACCCGCTAGTGGTGTGGTGTGTTTTACACCAACCTGGTTAGACAACCACATCTATTATTGCCATTATTACACAGAGTACTGTTGCTATTAATGCACATAACTTTCACAAGCCTCAGAATGCTTTATCTAGAGCACTGACACCAGTGCCTTGTTGTTAACTGCAAATGTGCCTCAACCTTCCTACAGGAGTAAAGAAACAGGGCTTTAACATAGGCCCTGCTCTAAGGAAAGACTTCTAAGACGGTCTAGATACACAGGGAGAGAGATGATTGTCTTGACAGACAAAATCACGAGGAGCTCAAGCAATGTGTCCTCCAGTCTATGGTTCTTTGCAGCAGGTTTGTTCTGCTCAGTGGGTAGCCAAGAGCATCTCTGCTTAGTGCATCGGCATTAATTGCATTTGGAGCGCGGAAGGACGCTGCCACCCTTTGCTACCCTTGCAAATCATGCTTCCTGTGACAGAGGGCTTCTCTGACAGCGTAGCTCGCTGGATTAATGCTGGCTCTGTAGGAAGACTCACTAAAGGGCGCTCAGGAGATCTCCCCTGGAAAAAGGTGTGGGATTTATGGAACAACCAGGTGGGTCCTGGAGATGACTGTATCTCCACCCTGGGATAGTGTGCTAGACATCCCGTCAGGCTGGGAGCGTGGCATCTGGATCCAAGCACCAAGGCCCACTCACACCCTTCAGATAGGCTTGGGGGAGAGGCCTGGGGTTATTTATGCATTTGTTTGGCTGCAGATCAGGCCATAAAGGGTGATCTTTCAAACTGCTATAAACAAGGAAACCTGGGTCAGAGACAGCCTGGGCCCCCTTAGCTGTTATCTGTGCAGCGCTGAAGAGAGTAACCCGCAACTCCTCCGACTGATGCAGAGACGTCGCTCTTGCAGCTGGGCCGTCTCCCAGGCCTCACTGCACCCACCGGTGCCTCTCCAACCTCATCTCCCCTCTGCCTCTCCGCCAGGGAGGATCCTCGCTCCTGCCCTCCTCCGTGTCCCCTGCGGCACCTCTCTTATCCGGGGACCTCACCGAGACCGAGCGCTGGGTTTTTGCTCTTGCTCGGTTTCTGCGCTGAGCCTGGGCATCCCCTCCCTGCATCAGCTCTCACCTTGAACCTGCCTTCCCAACTTCCCCCCAGACAGCTGAGCCTCCCGCTAAAAATAGGCGCTGTGGTTTGGGCGTTCCCCAACAAACAGACACCAGGCAGCGGAAGCCTGTGGTTTCCACCTCCCTGCAGGATCAACCACAGCCGGTGGATCAACCACGCGCCGCGCAGAGCCCTCAGCTGCAACAGCCGGGCAGGGGGACGTGCGCGCAGCCCTGCGCGCTCCACGACAAGGGACGCGCATCTTGGGGATAGTCCTGGTGGACACGGGGATCCCGGCCCCCTAACGCTTCTCCCCATCCCCACCTGAGGCTCTTCTGAGCTACATGGAGTCTGGTTTTACTGCAAAGAAAACCCAGAGGTGGGCATGGAAACATCATTCATCGTTGCCGATACATCATTGAGGAGCTGAGAGCTCACACTAGGTGTATTTGCTGACATCATTCATCGTTGCCGATACATCAGGAAACACGAGCAGAGCTGAGAGCTCACACTAGGTGCATTTGCTGTCGTGAAACAGATAAAATAAGTTCTATTTTGATTTTCTGCTTTCTTTAGCCTTTTGCTATAGTCAGTGTCTGGCAGGGATGGATTCAGCTCAGGGTGGTTATACCTGTGTTTCCTTCGTTGGGTCATTACATTCCCACTGGTATTTTTGCCTGAAATGAAGACATTTTCTGTGAGCTTGGATGCTGTAGGTATCTGAGGTCTTGTGTGCGCTAGAAAATGAGATTGGTATTAATAGGGTTGTGCTAAGGGTATATATCTGCACAGAAATAGTTATTCTGGTGCAACACAATGTGGCTTGGGTCATACTGGGCCTTTTTCCTGTGTTGCGCATTCCCTTCCCCAACCCATAAGTGTCTTTGTAGCAATAAAACTGGGTCCCTGCTGTTCCCCACTTCAGCTAGCCCTGCATTGCTCCTGGAGCGAGATTTCCAGAGGGATTATAAAGATTTCAAACACAAGCCGGACTTTGGATCCTTAGAGGAAACACATGCTTTGGCTGCCTCCCTTGGGGACTGTGCTTTGCTTATTCCATCAGTGTTAATTTATAAGCAAAAAATATTTGACCTGGATGTACCTGTTTGCTTTTTGTGTAAGGGAAAAGAAGAAAAGAAAACCTTGTCCCAAAGCAGTCGCATTAGCAGTTTCGTTGCTGTCACGCTGGTCTGAGAGAGCAGGAGACTGAGTTTGCCGAGCGAAGCGGTATCTCACATGTTCATCTTGTAGGCCTAAAGGCCTGTCACGTTTTTTTTTTTTTAATCTCCATCAGTTTATCTGATAAAATATCCTACCTTCCTTTCCAAAAGGTATGCCGCAAGATTCCCACAGGTCCCAGGGATTAGGAGATTAAGGAAGGATTAAGGATCTCTAACCTTTGATGTGCAGAAAGCAGCAAGAAGTTGCAGCATCTTCGGTTCTGTTCTTGGAGCCGCACCGATGAGCACTGCTGCGTCACCCTCGTTGCATTTATTCCTTCCCCAGAGCTCCTGAAGACCTGAAGATGCCAATTTTGTATATCTTTGCAGTTTGTAGAGTGCAGGAAAAAGAAAATGAATTAAAAAGAGACAGACTCCATTTCATTCTGCTTCAGTCCTTACCCTTCACTTTTGCTTCAGGGATCTGTTTTTTACACTCCCTCACAGGAGCTGAGTTCTGTCAGTAGCTGAAGCAACCCTATGCTCCAGCAGTTACTGGCAACAGTTATTTATGGTGCACTTTAAGGGTGGA
>NW_010584376.1:0-32326 GCF_000705375.1 Tinamus guttatus | reverse complement strand
TCCTCGAGCTGAATTCTTGCTGCACTGGTGCTTGTTGGACATTCAATCGTGCTGCAGACATCCCCGTCTCAGTGGCCTTCCCATCTGGTTTCTATGGAAGTGGGATGGATGGGAGGCTGCAGAAATGAGGTAAGGAATTGGGGTGACTCAGGTTCGCTACCTGAAGTTCCCCATACAGGGAAACCCCTCCTTGTTCCTGGCAGACTCATGGTCCCGGGCATCATTTAGCAGAATGTGGCCTGTGGCTCTGAGGAAGATGAAGGCGCCCTTGAAGGCAGTGGCCATCCAGCCTGCATAGCAGTGTGCATTGCTAGCCCCTTGCGAAGGGGACAGATACACCGGGAAGCGGCGGAGCTGGGAACAACCTCCCAGAGCAAGCGGGCATGCCTCCCATTGGAGGCAACATGTCTAGAAATAGTGGCCGGGCAGGGCGCAGTCACAGGCCAAGGACACGCTGGTGGGTACCGAAATGCCCAGCTCGTGCCCCGCGCTGGCCTCGCTGCGCGACAGCAGCAGTCGTGGCCGCGCGAAGCTGCTCCAGAACGGGTCACTGCGGGCAGAGCCGCCGCGGTGCGCAGTGCACGCGAGGCACGGGTCACTCTCCGAGGAAAACAAATTTCCCTTCACGGCTTCTTAGACCTTTAAACATTTGTTGTGATTGCGGTACTAATTACATTCAGCTGTTGCAGGCAATATAACTCCCAACAGCTTTTTTTTTTCTTTTTAAAATTGTTTTCTTCTAGCTTTTAGGGGGCAAGTGAGCAGCCCTTGAAGGCATACGGGCTGTCCATGGGGATGGCCGCTGGCAGAAGTGCAGAGTTTTGCCTGAACTCTGAAATCACCACTTTTAACCACGCAGGCTTGACTTCACCCTGCGCGCAGAGAAGGGGCTCCGGCTGGAAGGCGCAGACTTGCCACTCTCTTCCCTGCTCCCCCTGCATCCTATGGGATTAAATGGTTGGTGTGCAAGACCAGGAGCCCCTGTCCTCACTTATTTGGGTATCTCTGAACCCCAGCTCCATCACTTCTGCAGTTCGGGGAGGCTCCATCACTTCTGCAGCTTGGGGAGGCTCCATCACTTCTCCAGCTCAGGCAAGTGGGCTGTGCAAGGAGGCTACCCTGTGGTCTCCCTCCCATCAGAGGGGTTATCCAGCTCTACACCAATTTGCAGGCAAAAGGAGAAGATAAGCCAGTGTCTGAAGAGGAAGCTGCATTTCTGTGGTCTTGTTCTGCTCCTGGCGCTGAGCCTGCTGGGTGGTTCACGGCTTCCTCGCGGTCACATCTCAGGTTGTCAAGGGGATTTTCTGTTTGTCAAAAATGATTCAAAACACCCTGTGTGTCCACTGATGTTTTGAGTTTTGCAGCATTAGCCCGAGGGCGGTCTGCTTAAAGATGATCGCAGGGAAACTGGTTGGTTGTGTTTGTGAGCCCAAGGAGGGAGCTCTGAACGGCAACGAGCAGCAGCCGTTCTGCTGTGGGGAGTCTCCCTGCTCCTTGTCCCGGGATTTGGGCCCCTATTGCATTGTCAAGTCCCCAACTCCTGGGCTTCCTGGTGCTTTCCCAGGCAGGTCCTCCAGTGTGGCCTTGGCCTGATGACACAAGCGCTGCTGAGTCTTGTCTCTCTGCGGGTTTGGAAACCCGGGGACCCCAAATTTGGCCCAGAGCTGCACGGAGACCTGTGCCCCAAGTGCCCGCATCGTCAGCAAGCGGAAACACCTGCAAGGCCCACTAGTGCCGATGGGACCTGCGAGCATGTGGGCCTTTGAACAACATCAAACCGCCGCGTAAGAGGGCAGAGATTGGGGTGATATTGAGTTATTGCAGCTTAATGAGCTGCTACTCATCTGCCAAGCCACAGCAAGTGTGTGTGCACGCTCCTGTTCATCTAAACTGCCGGATTTAAACCAAAACAGTTCCTGCGGGTTGGCAGCGCTCCTGCCGATAAGCCTTAGCAGTGGCACGAGGTGCCCGTGGAGCCCGGACACCCTCCTCGAAGCCCTTGTGCCGCCGGCGGCTCCGAGAGCCGAGCGGGAGCTGGGCGGACACGGGCTGGGTGCAGCTCATGCGACCTGGCTCCACCGTCCCGGCTCCTGCTGAGTTCTGGAAGAAAGCAGCGAGCTAGGAAGGGCGTTTTGGGGAAATACAAGCGGCGTTAACGCCTGCGTTTCCTCGCGTGCCAAGCTGTGCTAGCAACTGCCCCAGCTGGGACCTCAGAGCTGATTTCAGGGGCTCCCAAAGCCACGTGTGGCCTCCGGGTTTTGACTCTGCTAAAGAAGAGAAGAGTCTTTGCAAGAATTGGTCCTGGCTCCCTATTAAATTTTCCCTTCAAAATAGCTCTGAGCTTTTGGTTAAAGTCCATCCACTAGTGAAATGGGCAGAAAATGAGAGTTTTCTTCCCTTCTGGCAGGTCCCTAAGGTGCTTACCAGCACCAGCCTCCTTATTTAACCACCACACGGACCATCAGGGAATGGGGACCTCCATGACTTCATTTTGTCATATGCTTAGAAGCAGCTTTCTGCGATACAAATGGGACAAATACGATTATTTCCCCTCCTAATTTTTCAACTTTGGGCACCTCTGCAAATCGCCTTCCTGGCTGGGATGGAAACCAGGAGTGCCAGAACACCATGGGAAGAGACTGCTCTGAGATACTGCCAACCTGAGAAGCAGGAGGAAACGCTGGAAATCCCCTAAGCACGCCTGTTTTCTTGAGATTCCCGACTCAGTTTTGTAAACTCAGAAGATTTTATATAATTTGGTAGAGTCAGTTCAGAGGTTTAAGGCACTTTTGGCTGTGCATCTGGATTGCATCTTTGGGGTGGTTTCTCCACGAAAGAACTCAGACAGCACAGCTTGAAATTCATCCATTGCTAGGAAAAATAAAGGGGGAAAAAAAAAGGATACGGGAAGGGAGTTTCTGCTTGGCTACTTGGTGTTCGGGACTCTCGATGGAAACCTGTGCTCAATTTCTGTCCTCCCTGAGCTATCAGGTGGCAGAGGGAGAGGCAGCGGGCACTGGCCCCATGTACCAAAACCATAGGCAAGGCATAGCCTTGGGGACACTGGGACAACCTGTGTCCCTGGCCCACCAGACTGGGGGCCAGAGCGGCTCACACATTTGCTTACATGCTTTATATACACGTGTATGTAGATATGCTCATATATACATTTATTGTTGCAGAGGCTGGAGGGGCAGCAGTGCCGTGTTGTGCAGTGTGGAGAAACCAGCTCTTACTCTCCCGCAACAACGAAACATCAGAATCGCTCTCTAGTCACCTGCCTTTGCCACCTGAAGGTCTTGGGGAAGGAAAGAAGGATAAAAAAGGGATCAGATTGCTAAGAGATCACTTGCTTTGAAGCCACTCAGTCTCTCATCAGACAGACAAATGGAACAACCCCAGCTCTCCGACACACCGGTTTCTACACACAAATCAAAGGTCTTTACTCAGGCTTCCTAGGCTGAAAATGTTGGCCTTAGAAATCCCCTAAATGAAACATTTCAAGTTGAAAAGTCCAAGTTGTTTCAAAATAGAAACAAAGAAAATTAATTTCAAGATCCTTTTAGTTTTTCGCATGGGCAAGCCAAGAGAGCTGAGTATTGATGAGGCACAGCCCCAAGTTGAGCGAAGCTGCTGCTCAGCACCCTCTCGCTGGTGTTGACTACCCTCAGGTCTTGTCTTTCTGAAGAGCTGATAGAGATCAGCCCCTCGCAGGGCTGAGCCTTTCCCGTTTGCCATGTTTTGCCTCACAGGCAACTGCATTTCAGTGGGCGAAATGCCTCCCGCTTGTCTTAGAGGGCAAATTCTTCCCTTTAGATGTTTGTGCTCACCTCCCATTAACTTTGGTATGAGCTGAGCTCATGCTTCCAAGAGCAAAAGTTGGCTTGCAATTTCTGCATGCTTTGGGCTCCTTTGGGTACCATATAAATGTAAGATACTGTTATTCAGTGCTAAAGAGCAGAGAGAATGCAAAGCCCCCGGAGACATGCTGTAAGAGAAAATCATATAGAGTCTTTGTTTAACAAAGAGAAAAAAAAATTAAGAAAAACAATTGAGATTCCTTCCAAAGCTGATTTCATTGCAAATAAAGGCCGAAGTGCACATCTCACTTACAGGAGCGCTTCTCTGACTTCAGTGAGTTACGGGCCATTGGATCAGGCCCCAGTTTTGGAGGCATTATTGAAAATGTCTTACCTCCTATATTTCCTGGGTTTTAATCAAACTCACTGCCCTGCCAGAGGTGTTTCATTTACCATGAGAGGGGTCAGCAAGGCAACCGTGCGCAACAGGAAATAGAAAATGCAGAACAGCTCCTCCGTGCTTGGAAGCTCTCCGAGGGCAGCAGCGCGGATGCTCATTATCATCGAGGCCCTCTCAGATCCGCGGTGTCCCGCTGTCCCTCCGGGGACACAGGCGCCAGCGGAGCAGGACCAGGGGCTGCCGGCGCTTGGACATTACGCTGCCTTCTGATTTCACCCATCAGCTCCATGCCAGTGAAAAGAGCTAACAATGCACACATTTTGCAATTTTATTTTCTATCTGCTGCCATTTTATAGTTTCTTGGCTTGTTACAACTGTCATAAAATTACTTTATTATATTTTCCCATCTGTTACGTTTTTGCCTCTTTGCGGGGGGACATTGCATGATGCACATACATAGGCTAATTTAGATCTAAAGTTGCTGTAGGACGGTTGTTTATGGAAAACGACTAGTCTATCAGTGGAATAACATGTGGCTTTTCCGAAGCACCAAAGAGAACATACAAAGTCAGCAAACAGAAATGGCAGCAGATGGACGTGCTGCCCCCTCCTCTCCTACCCCATCTCCTTCTCTCTGAGTTGCAGCCTCCGTATGAAGTTGGCGTTTTAATTGCTCACTGCTTAGTTATTGTCCTGTCCATAGAAAGAGCTACTCCTGCCGCCCAGCTCAGTACCCGTCCCTGCTGGAGAGGTGTTCTGCTCCCACTTGCTTTGAAGCCATTCAGATTTTGCCTGCAAAGCACTTCTTAGAATTAGTTCCACCACCACCCCCCCCCAAAAAAAAAAAGAAAAATTGAGGAACGACTGGGTGGATCGTCTCTTCCTGCCATGCTTAGTTTCAATTTTCTTGACTTTGGTTCATTATTTCCTCCCCAGTTTGACTATTCTTGCTCCTATAATGTGTCTCTACTGACGAGTAAGCAGTCACCGTTTGCCTCCTGCCCACCATGAAAACTGAGGTGCAACAGTCTTTAACCAAGGTTTCTGAAGGTCTTCCTTCTTTGTTTCTTTTCTTTTTCCTTTGCATTTCATTGCTTTGCTGTCCAAAAGGAGCTGGTTCTCCAATCTGTACTGCTGATGGCACCAGCGACCCAGGGGTGCTGGTGGTCTTCTCAGGTGGACCGCACTGAAATGCATGGGTTCCTGGACAGTGAATTTCATGACCTGCTGAGGAGGAAAACATAGCTAGACCTTAATATCACTAGATCTTTTCTCCAGGAATAGGGGAGGAACTACTTTTGGAGAGAAAACACTCAAAAGAGGTTTCTGTCTCCAGACGAACATACTACCTCCTTCCTCCGTGTGTCATTAGAGAAAGCTGCAGTTTCCCAAAGGAATATTTTTGACTCTACATGAGATGTGTATTAAAGACTTGGTACTGTTAAATTATACAGATCATTGGGTATTGAAAGTGAGTATTTAGTCTGGTGTTTTGCTGATGGCGATGAATTTCTGAATGTATCAAATCCTGCTTTAAAAGAAAAAGTTAAGTTTTAGAATTCTATGTAAAATCCTCCACACCTTCTTCTCTCCCTCCTGCTCCCAGTTGCAGTATGTTTTATCTTTCAAACATATATATATAGTTTTCCTCCAAGCAAGATTAACAGTAATTACTCATAGCTATGAGCCAAATCCTGTTTGTACCAGAGAAAACTACATAATATTTAGGACACAGGGCAAAGAAATACTGTGCACCTGCAGTAATTACTGGCTTCAAGAGAGACAGAAGATGGAAGAGCATTTACTGGAGGAGCTAAATGAGCTGGAAGATTTCAAGCAGTGCTCAGCTCATTAGCACTGGTGAATAACAAAGAATGCATCTTGTGTGAGACCCCAAAACACAACCATGAAATTTATGGAAGCAGATGATTAGCTGTTATTTGATTGCAGCTGTCTGGGTGAATCTCTGTTTTCATCCTCTATTTTCATCAACTTTTTTTTTAAAAGCGAACCTGGGTTTCCTGTTTAAAATGATATCCATTTCAACTGAAATGGAAAAAAAAATCAGATAAGGCACATCAAAATTACATCTGACCACCTTAGTGCACCATCATTTGTGTCACTTCTTCTCTGCGACTTTTCTTTCTTTCACTGTAGGTGTCTCTCTGTTGGATGCTGTCCTTCAAAATTAAAAAAGAAAATAAAAAGAATTTTACAGAAAATCATGACCTGTACAGGAATTTGGATTGATGAAGACCTCTGAGTGAACTGGAGAGTAGGTCTTGTTCGAACTCTGCAGCCCCTGTGTTCAATTCTTTATTAACTTTTCCAATATGTTCTATTACAGTCAGACCACAATATGGGAGCTATCTTGCAGTTAATTTAACACCTGTAAATTCCCATGGCTGGTAATGAAGCATTTGCTTCATATATCAAAGGTCATTAGTTCAGTATTCGTTAACACTATAGGTTTTTGGTTTTTTTTTCTTTTTTATCTTCTTGTTTCTGCATCAGCGTATGTACAGTCTGATTAATTCTTCTACTTCCCAAAGCTTAACACCAAGAAGTGAATATCTGACCCAGAACGTTGAGGCTAAATTCTTTTGGAGATCTTGCACTATCCTGCTTGAAATTACCCTTCCAAAGGTCCTTTACTCTCCGGTTTAGGCATGGATAGGGTGGGAGGCAGGTGGATGAGGAAACGGGGAGGTGGGCAACACCCGCGTTGTCCTGGATGTCCTTTGGTGGTAACTGTTGTGCTCAGCATGGTGATTCCCATCAGCTTTGGGGCAGACAAACTCTTCAGCCTGTGGTTTTCTGCACTTGTGGAAGTCTCCATTTTGGCTGATACAATTCCCCATGGACTCGACACGCACTGTGCAATTCCACATTTTGCCAGCTAAGGCCATGGCAGGTGCTACTGCTGTGGCAAGGAACTACGGCCTCAGGTTACTCAGGTACCTTCTGACATTTAAATTCACTGCCCTCTGTGTCATGTCCAACATCTGGACACCTCTCTAGTATCATTGTGTTTTCCTTTTCCTTCCTTTCTCCTCCAATTTTTGACAACTTGGAAGCAACAGACTATCTTTTAACCAAGCCATCATCCCAACCAAATCAAGGCATCTACCATTGAGTGCTGTCTTCACTCAATGTCTTTGGCCACATGGATCAGTCACGGCTTGGGGGTACTAGACAGATGCACGAGAGCCCGCGGCTCGAAGATGGTGGCCACCAGCAGTGTCCACTGGCCAGGCACGTGGTCACATATGCAACCTGGCTCCTTCGTCCTGCACTGCTTATGAAAGCAGCTAGGTGATGAAACCCTCTAGCTAAGGGTGCGTGGGTCATCACTACTGCACCATCTGCACTAAGAAGTGCTGACACAGCCAGCTCGGAGCCCTGCAGATGGTTCCTTCTGGATGTGCTGGATCACCGAGGGTTGCGCAGGATGTACTTCTAATCCGACTCTTTCTTCAGCCCGCCAGGGGTTGCATCCACCACAGTAGTCAACGTTGCAAAACGCAACCAGCGCGAAGCAGCAGCACAGTGAAACTCAGCAGCTCCTGAAGGCTGAATCCTATGAACTAAATGTGATGCTGCAGCTTCTGGGGGACGCTGAGTGTGCACTTCTGCACCTTGAAAAGCTCTTGGCATGTGTGCTGTTTATCAAAACAAGAAGTCATTGAAATATAGCTGAAAGTATTGCCAGAAATACTGAATGAACCACTGTTGTTTCCAGTGCACCATGGTCTCTACTGGTTTTCACAGATGAGCAAAACCAGTGGGCTCCAAGAATGAGCCCCATATACAGATCTCATCTACTTTTACCTCTCTTCAGCCAGCTCTGATTGCTGCACCATGAACTCCAGCAGGCCTTGACCAGAGTGCAGATGCATGGAGCCATGCATGCAAGATGTGGGGCCTTCATTGGCATTTAGTGTTTCAAGAGAAATAATTTAATACCAGGTGACACTTGTCACGATGTCAACTCAAGCAACATACTCCTTAATAAGCCGTCTGGTCATCAGGAGAGAAAGGAAAGTTTGAATGTGTTCCTAAGGCTATTAATTTTATCTATAAAGAAGTTATGTTTTTATTAATGTCTTTATATGGTAGCACTTCATTTTGTACTTCATCATTCACAGTATTGCCCAATAGTCACACCAATGGATCCCGCTGCATACATGTTTCACTGGAGAAGGTCTTATTCGGAGTGCAGAGTAGGAATCACAGGGCACATTTTGTCTTTTTAGGAAAATAAAAGAAGGGCAAAATAATTGTTAGGAGGTCAGAGGAGCTCTGAAATTAATGGCCGCCTCTGGCCACCTTCTGAATAATACAAATATGATTTGTAATAGCGCATTGTAGCACATGTAATAGTACATGTAACCGCGCATTGATAGCATCAAACAGGTCACGTCTTCTAGAATAATAAAAGTGTCATTCCAGTTCCATGCTAAATAGCAGCAAAGGCTGTTCATGGCCTGGACACATCTTTTTAGTGACCTGGGCTACCAAGTGTCAAGAGCAGCGTTGGGACCGCTGTGCGGGACCACGTCTGCAAGCGAAGCACGTGCCTGCAGGCTGCCCGGGACCGCGCGCTGCGAGAGGCCTCCTTGGCTGGAGAACCAGCTCAGCAGGTGACGTCGGGAAGGACCAAGGGCTGGATTTGGCCCTGCTGGACTCAAGAAGCCTCCTGCCCCACTGAGCTCCCAGGAAGGGCCACCATTTCCCAGCCACCAGGCTTGCTCCGTAGTCTTAAAACAAGAAATGATGGGGCCGTCATTTGTGCCCACCAAGCACTCCAGCTCCCCGGCAGTCTTCCTGCAGGCCTGATGCTCCTCTTGGTTGGAGCAGGAGGATCGGGTTCTTATGACTGCACTTAAAATGAATGGTGGTTTGAGGTTCTCTTTTATTGAGTTAATCCTGTTTTTGTTGCAATTTCCCCCTATGGGTTATAAAAGGCCTGAAACAATTTAGGCCGGCCCTGCCGGTTCTTGACTGGCAAAGCCAGCCCTGTGCCAGCGCTGGCCCGGGGCTCCTGTCTCATTTCAGCCGGTGTCTCCCCTGTGAAGCTTTGATGTGTGTTTTTGGAAGTATTCAAACGGAGATAGAAAATGCGTATTTGACAATGTTTCTGTATGTTTGATTGAACTTCTCAAATCTCTCCATTTCTCTTCAGACGTACAGAGCCCGCTCACTAAAAGCCAAGCTTTTTCCACAGCTTATGTTCTTGTAAAAACAGCTCGAAGTACACACATTCTGCTCTTCCCTCCAGTCAGGGCTCTGCATGCCAAGTCAAGTATTTATTTTCATTACTTTTGAGACCACCAAAATTAATGTATCTTTCAGACAGGAAGAATTTTATTTATTATGGTGGATTTGAATCCAAGAGATGAAAGAAGAGCAGTGTGCATCTTGAAACCGAATGAGGCTGGGAGCTGAAAGCCCGCGCGCCCGGAGCCACCGCGCTGCCCTTCCTCACCGCCTGCCCCGATGCCGTTTCAGGCACACTGACCACAACACCACAAATCCACACACAAAACAGCGCTAGAAATCCGTCTAGCTTGTGATTACAATTATGGTAGCATGGGTGAGTTACGAGGTTTTAATGAATTCCTCATTTCCTCGAATCCCCAGTGCATTTGCTGCTCCATGGTGCACCTGGGTGGCGTGGCAGAAAAGGAAGTCAACTGTCCTTGGCCAATGGCACCCAGGAGAGAAAACTGAGTATTTTTCCCTCTTTCTTGTGCTGATATTTGCACTCCAAACTATGACCACTGCCCCTGAGAGACAGGCAGATGCTCAAGTCAAGAGGCATTTCTGAAGCAGCCCTCACAGCCCCATCGTCAGACCAGCTCCTCTGATAAGCCTCCTTGAGACTGCTTGAGTCGGCATCTCATCCAGCTTGTGTTCTCCAGCCAAACACTGCTTTCCTTGGAGGGATCCCAGCAGGGTTGTTACCAGGACTCATGGGCATCCACCAAGCAGCACCTCGTGCTTCAGCACCTGCTGCGATGCGGTTCTACGGGCACTCAGCATGGACTTCGATCCCGCAAACTCCACGGACACCGAACTTGTGCTCCAAATTGCTTCTGTCCTCACCTGCTTCACCTGCATCAGGCCTGCCTCGGACTACATGTGGTAGTTCACCTGTGTTATGCTTTGGTTACAGGACAAACACACTGCTGTTTATTCACTTTGTATTGCCACATCTGAAGAGGGCATAAATAAATTGCAAAAACTTAGAGTTTGGAGTCAACCATTAAAACATTTCAGCCAGGATTCTGGAGGCAAAGTGGACCTTAGCTATTTTGAGAGACCGGTGCTTAAACCCCATGACACATAAGCACGCTGGATAAACTGAGGAGTTGACCCTTCCTTTGCCCACTCCTGTTATTCCAGCATTTTGCTATCACTACCTCCTGAAAATAGAATTTCAACTCTTCTGGAGCCTGAAGACCAAGAGCTCTTACACATTCACTGCCTTTGCTTTTCAGCATGCTTGCAAGCCAGGCTCCAGTGTGTCCCATGCACCCGCAGACACAGGTGCTTTCAGCATTTTGTTGCACGGCATCATTCCCAGGTTATTGGACCTGGAGGTGGTTTACTACCTTTATGCAGGGGGTAAAGGAAGTTTTGACTTAGCAAAGCCGCAGAGGAGAACCAACCATGCCACCGCGGGTAGTTAGCAGCGGTAGCTAGTTCCCAGCGGGAAGCGAACAAATCCAGCTGTAATGCCCTAGTATTTTCCTCTTGGGATGCTTGCTGGGCTGCTGGTCCTAGCAGTGTCCGATGTCGATGGCTGTGGGTTGAGAGGCTGAGGGTCCCCGTCCTGGCCCCGGGGATACACCAAACTTCTGCAGCACCCTCCGGATGACTCATTTTTCCCCTCGAGCTCAGCTGAGGCACCTCTGGTCACCAAGGGAGACCAGGAGAAAGCGCAGCTGTGTCCTCAAACCTGACTAATACGGCTCACCGGTGGCTTTTCTCATGGGGAAACCTGGGTCCGGCAGTGGGTAGTGTTTTCCTTTTGTTACTTAATTGACCACAACCTTCTTTAAAAGTGTCAGAACAAAATTCCAGATTGTAAAATGAAAACCAACCAAAACAAAAACAGCACTGCTGTTATTTCAGTCATGTCTGCAATGCCACCAAAACATTGCTGAAGTCACCCTGCCTTGAGAAAAAGAAGGAAGAGGTGTATGTTTAAGAATATTTTAGAAAACCTTTAGGACAGACCTAACACAAAGATGGTTTGTATTTGTCATTGGCATGGTCATTTTTATAAAAATACCCCACAAAGAAACTTCATAGATGCACTTAGGGTCAGCATGAGGAGGCAGCCAATTGGGTTGATAATGTGTGGAGAGAGAAACCCCAAATCCATAACAAATAGGCTCCGTAGCTCAACACCTCATAAAACAACTTGTTCTTTCTTAAAATCTCGCCCTACACCCTCTCCAGTTCAAGCGGAATGATCAGACACCGACGAGGCGGTGGTGACGGCGGGGGTGACTGTCCTGCAATGAGGACCATGTGGGTAGGTTGTCTCCATGAAGCTCCCGGAAGCTTCAGGTGTCTTCCTTTGAAAGCAGCAGTGGGGCTCCTGCCTTCCTGACGTGTTTGTCCAACCTGGATGGGAATTCGGGAAGTCTTGAGGTGCTGGGTCCCTCAGCACGGTCAGGATCTTTCCATGCCGTTTGATATTCTCATCGCAAAACTCTACGTGGAACTACAAATTTTACTTGCTTTCATCATCTTTGATACTATCTCAAGCCCAGGTTCAAGGTCTTTTGATTTAAAAGTGCAAAGAAAAAGGGCCATGTATTGGACACCCAATAAAAGAGAATTTGTGCTATCCACAGTTAGTTTGAATTCAGCTTAATTGTTTATTACTCTGAGGTCTCTGAAGGATAAAGAATATGGAATAAAACATTTCTACCACCTCAGCCTTTGTAAAAACATTCACAACCTGTTAAACGCCAGGGTCACTACCTTTGAAATGATCTCACAATTTGATTTCATTACATTTTAATTGTAAATGATATATTCCAGGGCTCATAGAGGGTGAGAGGCTGGAACCAAGGGAAAATTAAAACCTTTTTCTTTTTTTTTTTTTTTAAATTCTCGAGCCAGATGTATTGCAGGCAGGTGCAACACAAACTCCCCAATACCCTAGGAACATAACTAAGCCCTGACCTAGCGGGACCAATCTGAACGGGCTTTTGAGCCTGCATGCTTATTCAATCCGTTAGGAGGAAAGGCTGCCAACCAGGAGACATGGTGCCAGAAGTGTGGTGGTTTTTTTAATGCAAAGTTGCAAAACCACAAAACTCATTTTTACTAGTGACCTTTTTACCACTAATTGTCAGGGTACTTTTTTTCTTTTTTTAAAAGAAGGTTACTTTGGTCAGAGCTTAAATGACATCCCAGAAATGAGCATCCAACAGCTACTCCCTGCTCTGCATTCCCAATGTTTGCATCCCAATGAGACTGGGTCCTGCTTGGATGAGTCACACGTTTTTTTTCTTTGAAAATTAGATTCTGATTGTGTTATAAATCACAAAAAACAGCCAGACTTTTAGAAAGAAGGAGCAAGAAGTAGGGAGTGGAGATAGGACAAACTCTGTGTGTTTACACATGCAGATACATTCATATATATACACACACACAAACACACCTATGTGTATATATAATGCATATATATATATATATATATATGCATGTGTACATACATACACACACATATATGTATCTCCATGTGAGAACTAAACCATATTTTCATCTCCTTCTCACAGGTTTTTTTACTAATTCCCTTAATTTCATTAGAATTAGCAGCATGTAAAAGTGCTGTATTTGTGAACAGAGGTGGACCTACATTTTTCCATCCCCTCTGCTGAACATTTTATGAAGATGGTCCACTAGTGGCAGCCAGTTTGGGTTCTCCCAGGTCTGTGCTCTTCACACACCTCAATTTCAAGTGAAAAAGAAGGCAAATCTGCTCTAAAGATACCCCAATAAACTGAAATAACTGCATGGTCTTTGACTACTTTACTTGGTTTAACCCTGTTGTCATCTCAGCTAAAACTGGGTTAAAAACTGCTCTTTGTACCATGTTTCTATGAATTGAAATGCTTCTGTGAATGGTATCATAAGACCATGAAAATGAAAGCAATGAAAGACATTATTCAGTAAAAATACATATGGGAAAGCTAAGAAGAAGAGAAGCAGCATCTCTGCCTACTGGTAGGTACTCATAGGTTTTTCGCACTTTACACACCTATGTGTATATATAATGCATATATATCAAACAAACAAACAAAAAAACAAAAAAAAACCCACCACCACCACCACCACCAACAAAATTAGAAAGAAAAACAAAGCTGTAGTGGTCCTGCTGGGACAGAAATGTCCTCACACAGCCCTGGGGTGGCCACCGCGGAGGGTGATGACACCCTTCTCGGGTGCGAAAACCCTGGTGCAAAGCGGAGCCCCGGGCGAGATCTTTGGCCTGCTGCAATCCATGGCAAACCTCCCAGGACGTCAGCGGGGCCGCCTTTCGCGACTGGCTTTTGTTGTTGCTTTTGCAGCCAGTGAATTGGAACGTCTGCAGCAGAACCACAACTGGAAAGGAAGCATCTGATGACAAGCAGCGCGGGGACTGCCCGTGCCTGCAGGAAACTCTGCTTTCCCGGAGGAACTGCGTTATTGGGCAAGCTGGTTTCTTGTTTGCAGGAATTTTCATGTGGTCCAAAGTCCTCAGGTGACTTCCTGCCCATGCCCAGGTCTTCATGAAGCACAGCAAGTGCAGACTTGCATCTTCCCTAAGCTAAAATCCACAGGGGCACCGCGTCTGCCACTGCACATTTTCCCTTCAGTTTTGCTGGGCTGTGGGGATGAGCGCAGAAGGCCACTGCTGATATTCTGCATTCTTATCTACTAACAACTTTGAAATCCTGGCATAAATACTACAGCACAGTGACCAGAAAAAAAGCCAGAAAAAATACATTTATTTTTGAAAGCTCTTTGCTTTGGGAAACATGATTTTACCAGTAAACAACTTACTGAGTTATTTACAGCTCAATTTACCAAGTATCCTACTGTAACAGCAAAGAAAGGCTGCACCAGGCTTCATCTATCAAGGATAGTTAGCAGGAAATATTTTCTGATGTTTTGAAGGTATTTTCAATCCTGTTCTCCACTCCATCATCATGATGTAAATCACAGATGGAATACTGGATGAAGGAAAGGCACCCAGAGCTGCAATCAAAGAGAAGCCCCAATGGGCGACCTATATATATATATTTTCTTTGTAATTATCCTGAAGGGCCTGTATCTGAGCTCCTGTACCTGAAGCCTGGCTAGAGGGGCAGTTTGGCAGGGAAAAGCATTCAAAGGGAGTTGCGTTGAGGACGGAGTCTCACTCCACGCTGCTGCCCTCCCTCGCCTTGGCTCTTCACTTTCAGTGCCTTCAAGACGGAGATTTTCCAAAAGTGCTTCAAATATCTTCCAAATGTTGCTCTTATCTGAAGTCAGAGCACCTCCTCCCCTCAATTCCATGGTTTCGCTTTGCTGGCTCGTCTTGGCCCCCTTCTTCCTGCTTTGCAAAGGCTTCGTCATCCCCTCTTCTCCCTCTGTCTTGGCGGCTTTGGTCTCCTCTGGCCGCGTGGACTCCATGGGGACGGCTCTACCTCGCTGCTCGGGGACAGGAGCGTGTCCCAGCATGGCGGGACATGGGGCAGCCTTGGCCCCGCGGACCTCTCCAGCACAGCGGCTCCAGCAGGTTCTGCCACCCAAGGATGCTGCCCGCCGCTGCCTTACGGGACCCCTCTCCATCTACTTCCCACCATCTGGTTTTCCGGGATGCGAGCGAGCGAGAGCTGATGTAACCACAGCCTGGCACAGGAGGCAAGAGACTGCCGGGTGACAGCTCTGCCCTTGGTCCCCCCTTGAGCAAGGGCAGCTGGCACCGATGCAGCACCAACACAGCCACTCCTCATATCCAGGAAAGCCCTCTGAGTTATTGGGCCCAGCAGGAAGACGCATTATAGAACTTTCTTTGGCTTTTTTCTTCCCCCCACTAAAAAGCCAAAACGCTAACAGGCAGGGTAAAGCGAGCAAAACTAAAATCTTCTGTGGACTGGGCTAGAAATTAAGTCGATGTTTATTTTTTTATGCTTTACACTTTGGCCAGCATTTAGCCCGAATGAAGGCAGCAAATGTTATTAGATTTCATGGAATGTAAATAAACAGTTATTGGTAAATACATTTTGGTGGTCTGCTTGTTACGCTGCATGTCAGGAAAACTATAGGGAACTGGCAGCAGTTCAGACGTCTTCAAGGAACACAGAAAACAGACATATTTTACTAATTATAGCTAACAAAAACACTCTGAGATTACAGTTAAATTACATTAAAACATAACTTGTTGGCAAAGGTTGCGAGCATAGTGCTTCGCCTATATCTTTGTGGATAGGGTTTCATCGGAACGTAGCGGGAACATCGGGAAGCGGGAGCATGGGCATGGCCGGAGCCTCTTGCCACAGCCACATCACTAAGCCCTTGCCATAGTCACCAAACTGGAAGTGTTTCTGGAACCAGGGTCTGAACCCCGCAAGACATCTCCATGGATGAAGCAACCAGAAAAGCACTTGCAAGGTCACAGCTAAGGTACACGCTGGTTTCCTTCCTTCACCTGGGTCAGTGCCCACCGTTGCACTGTCCCGTGCTCCCAGCCTCAGCCCATGCAGAGCAGGCCGCGCAGCCCAACCGCCTCCTGCAAGAAACACCCATTGTGGCCATCCAGCGCTAGGAAAAAAGATGCATTTTCTACAGAAATTGTCCTGGTGAGACCCTGAACTTCTACCACAGTCCGTTCTGCTGACTGCTCTTGATGCCCGCGTTGGCGACCAATGCACCGTGCAGCTCTGGGGCAAACGTGCAAATTACCTGCAGAGACACTTGTGAGAGCAGTCAGCTACCATCTAGCACCTTCCAAGGAGCGCAGTTAGCATTAACTCTATACAAACCGAGATGCTCAGAAACGTCCCACGTGAGCAGCACTCAGGCAATATGCAGGTAGATCTCCCCCAAACACTAACGCCTGACTGTGCCCCCGGTTCCCGCTCGCCATCCTGCTCTTCACAAACACACGGTTCCTGCGGCGCCCTGGAGTTCTGTGCCCATGCCTAGATGGAAAGCAAGCTGTTGGTGAAGCTGTGCTTCCCTTGCTCACCGCTCGTGGTAAGCTCTTCGCTCGGACCGTCTTTGTGTCGCATTTATTGCCCATTCTTTGCTGGGAAGATTTTTTTGTGCAAGATCTGAAGTTTAAAAGAAGACAGATGACAAGCTGTGATCACGAGGAGGAGAGGCTCACCAGATGGAAAGAGAAAGCCCTGCTCCCTCCTCCTCCTCCTCTTCCCCTGCAGAGCTCCTCTCTTCGCATGGTGCGTTAGGGATTTGAAGATCAGAATACAAATTAAATTATTAAACGAGGAACAACAACAAGAAAACAGGGCAGGCCTTTCCTCTCCATCCCTGTGTGATTGGTAATTATAAATCAAAGCAGGAAAAACAAGCCAGTAGGAAGACGGCATTTGGGCTGGAGCCCTTACGCAAAGGGTTTGTCCATGCTGTGGATGGGTCACATCTGAATCAGTTCTGGAGCCAAAGGATTATTTTAATGAGTGAGACTTACTCCTGGGTTTACATTTATCGTATAGTTTGTTTTCACTTACAGAAGGTTCCTGGAAGGCCAGAAGCACCGTGCCACAACACGCTGCATTTCCCCCAAATCCAGCTTCCCAGCAGTTGGGGGTCAGCACACCATATCCCCCATGCCAGGATGGACACGTCTTCCTTCGAACTTTTAGAGACATTAAGTACTGTCACCTGAACGAGTGCTAGCAATCACTGACAGCCCCAGCACCCAGGCAGCGATGAATTCATCCATTTACACAACGCAGGGCTTCAGATGTGCTAGGGCTCGGGGCTGCTTTCATTCCAGCTTCCTTGCGTGTGCGGCCGACTTCAAACAGGCCGGTGACGGGGCTGGTTTGTGGCGCACGGGCTGCGGCACCTGCACCGCGCTGCTGCCGCCGCGACGCGGCCTCCCGGGGAAGTGGGACCTTATTTAGGGCAGGAACCTTCCTCGGGTGCCCAAGGTGACACTGCAGGGACCCATTCTGGGTAAAACTCACGGAAACGTGGAAATTCATGGTTTCAACGTCGGGTTGTGCAAGGCTCGAGCTCAGCTGGTGACCTCAGTAGCTAGACTGGCTTACAAAGTAAGGCTTAAAAAATAAGCCCTTCGAGCCCTTAATGCAGATCTGGGCCACGGACATCCCACTAAGGCACCCACGTTTGAAGGCCGGCTCCCTGGAGCCAAAATAAATAGCTGAATCAATGCTACACAGAGCTGAATCTAAACACGTAACGAAGCTGAACTCAGATATGCACTGTATTCCATCGACAGGTTCTGGAGATGGCAAACTGAAGCCTGCTTTTATAGTGTGCCAGCTCAGGGACCTGTTCCCAATTTGCAGATTTGGCCTGTTGCATTCTAAAAGATGTTTAATATACTCGATGCCTGTTTGTGTTAATGTTTACCATTGAAGTTTTTCATTATTTGATGTTATATTTGGCCATAGCATTAAAATTCCATTGGACCGACTGAAATCTAGTGTCAAATCAAAGCCAAAGAAGCGTCTTTGGGATAGACTTGCAGTTCCCATCCAGTTATTTTTTTTCCTTTTTTTTTTTTTTAAAAAAAAGCCAAAAGTATTGTAGGTGTTTTCTTTGTAGCTTTTCTTCCTTTTGCCAAATAAATAGCAAACACTTTATTTATTAGCTGTTGCTTTTATACAGGCAGCTCTGGAAGAGCTGAGCCCTTATGGAAGTGCAGGGAAAGCTGCTCTGGGGGAGCTGGCAGCCGGGTGGGCACTTGGCCACTCGGGTGGATGGATGGTGGAGACCTCCCTCCAAGTCCTTCGTCTGTGCCTGTCATGCTGGATACGAATGTGCTCCCAACGCGACACTCCTCTGGGGACACTGCAATGGCTGGAATGATTTTTCTGCAGCTCACACATTGTTTATCGCAATTTGTACCGTGATGAAATTTTGAAGGCCAAATTAAAAGCAATTTCCCCTTATGCTGGGACTCTGCTTGGCTTTCAGGGTATGGGGGCAGACAGTCCTTGTCCTGAGCAGCCTCCAGCCTGAACTCCCAACTCAGAAAACTGCTTCAGCATATGCCTAAAATGAGATTGCCTGAATTGGGGGTCCAATCCTGCTCTTTTCATCCCAACCTTAGGCTAGGACTTGTCCGGGGAAGCACCCATCTTCTGGGACGTTCCCAGCAGGCATGGGAATGGCTTGGAGAGACCTTGGCAACAAGAAATGAAGGTGTCTGGCCTAAATCCGGACGTGTCTGAATTTAGGAGCTCGCACACAGCATGGTCTAAACAAAAAACTGGGAAACACCATATAAACATAAAGGTACAGAGAAAGGTTTGTAAACCAGTCAAGAGAGATTCTCCCAGCGAGTTAAAAACAGGAAAAGCTGGTTTGCACTTCACCGAAGAACCCCCAAAGCAGATGACGTTTGTTGCAAATTGTGTCCTCTCCTCAGTGTATTTTCTTCAGGTTTTCTCATCACTATGATTTGATATTTCTTATTTTAGTGAAGTGCACACTTTTTCTTCAGGCTGGTGTTTTTTGTTTTTAAAGCTTATAAATTAAATTATGTAAATGCCATCTCAATACATAAAAGCATTCATTTTTGACAGTATTAAAAAAGAAATGTTTGGATTAAAGAGTTCCCAGATACTCAGCTCCAAATTGGCTTTCCAAAACACAAAAACAAAATCAAAACAATTCTCTGCCTGCAAAACTTTGTTCAACCATAGTTAAATGCTATGAGACACTAAGAAAAAGATCTGCTGAATTATACTGAAGTAAACATTATATACTTAATACATAGCAGAGTTCCTTAAAGCACGCTCAACCCTGGGATTAACCATATGAAAATCTTCTCCTTAAGAGGTATGCCAGCGGTTTGGCATTTTGGGGAGAAGGAAGTTACTTGCAGTCGCAGACGACCTTTGTCAGGGCTGGAATGAGATGCAGGTATTCAGCCCATCTACATCATCACTAGAGTTTTGATTTCCATATTCTGCATATATTTCTGTATATAAATCTGCTAATCCTGGACGGAGGGACCCTCAGGTATCCTTCCTGAAGGGCCTGATTTACTGAAAGCCTTTGAGATCTTACTGCTATTGGCTGAGAACTGTTACACATCACTGGTTAAAAAGTGAAGCAAACCAACTTTCTCCCATATTTTCTGTGATTTGATCGTGGTGATCAAGTTCAGAGAGCTTAGAAGCTTCTCCTAAATTGGCATCCAACATGACTTTTTTTTTTTTTTTTTTGTTAAAGTGCTGCAGTAGGTAAGGTTGGTTTCAGGACTTGTTTGGGCTGGTTTGGTCTGTGCTCCAAAAGCCTCTCTCTTCAGCATCTGAAAAAAATGTCCCTAGAGGACTCTGGGTCCACAGAGGAGCTAATTTGTTCCTTTTAGATGAAAACCTTTGACAATGCTCTTAGGGAAGGGTGCAACACTGCCGAAGCACTGTCCAGCTTCCAGAAGACTTCACAAAAACATAACGCTGGGAAGGCACTTGGCAGCAATGCGATGTCTGAAGGCTGCCCAACACTTGGCTAATGGAAAGCCATTTCCAGCCTTGCCCAAGCATGGGCCAAGCTCTGCGTCACGTGCAGCGGGGACAGCAGACTTCCTGAGGTCCAGCCAAAAGCCTTCATCTCCAACAATGGTCCCAATCTTTCCTCGCTCTGGTACCTCTTCTTGAGATGAAAGTCTACACTCTTGTTAGGTCAGAACATGAAGGACGCTGCTCCTTGCTTGACTCAGTTGAGAAGGGTAGATCTTTCCTTACAGGTAGCAGATACTACTCTCCTCTACTATTAAATCATCTACTGTCCTTAGAAAGAACTGTTTTGACTCTGTTTCTAACTAACTGAAGTCAATCAAAAGCCTCTTCTTGACTCGGATCTGGCCAACAGACCGCAACAGAACCAGACTCAGGACCAGGCTCGTAGGAGCAACTTGGATTACTCCATGGGCGCTGCTGACTTTGATGGAGCAACCTCACTTTTTATTAGCAGAGGAATCCAGTCCCCACAGTAACAGAGCTCAGCGCAGCTCTCCTGATGCCTATCAGCGACGAATCTGGCCTCCAGATATAGCTGTCACATCTGCCACTTTCAAATAAAATGGGTTCCTAGTATCAATGAAATGCCATCACAGAAAGCTTATAGCAAATGTAATATGTTAAAGATTAACCACAATGCTCAGTCCTAGAAAGGTCTGATAAGCCACGATTAAACTTAATTATGGATTATTTTATATTACCTACCTCCAAGCACTGTGGAAAATTGCTTCCTTTTAACTGCCTTGGCTGGCTTTCTCTGACCACACACATACTGGGGGATATTTTCCCATGATTGATGTATTTGTTTACTGAGCTCCTTGCTCAGATATAGGCCGATTCTCCTTTAATCAGAGGTGTGGATACCTTAATTGTTGTCAGAGCCCACGTTAACCTCCTGATTAAAAGGCATCCTCACATTGCCATTAAAGAAATGTAGGGAACAAAGCGAATGTATATTCTGGGTAGAAAGGTCAAAGGATGGGCCAAATACTTCTCTTGTTTTATGTTAGTGAGGTCTATTTGGTCCACTGGCATTTCATCAAGATACATCTTGAAGCAGAAATGCCTTTTTTTTTTCTGTTTTCTTTTTTTTTTTTTTCCTTTTCACCATGACTAGGTAGAAAGGTTTCTTTTGCCTTTGGGCAGAAAGCTTCATGAACATGAGTTTTCACTTGACTCCTTTTGACTGCTTACCTACACTGCCTATTACACTCTTTTGCCCTATCAACATTAACAATAAAATAAACACGTCAAAACTCAGAAGCACAAACAAGTTCATCTGTGACACTGATTTCGCCTGGCAAATAACACTCCCCTTTCTTCAATTTCTTGGGGATTCAAAGCAAATTCATCTTTAATTTGATGCCTCTGTCTTATTTTTCTTTCTCAATCTCATTAGAGTAAAAATAGCAAGGATATCCATATGATTAAAGACTTCATGTGCAAGAAAGCAATCTGGTCATAGTGCTCCTTAGCTTTATGTACTTCTTTCTATTTGACAACATTAATTTGCCATCTGTCAGCTCAGTAACATAGTTTACTTGCTGCTTGCTTGGTGTTCACCTCCCCCTTTTTTGTTGTCAGCTGTTTTTAATAGTTGGGCCTCCTTGAGTGGGCCATTTATGCAGATTTGAAACAGGAGAAATCCAAAAAACTGACCATATGGGAACCCACTTTGTACTCCCCAGCCTGACATAGCCATGCATACGCCTCCTACTCTCTTCCTCCCCTCCCAGCACTTTAAAAGAAACAGAATTTTTTTCTATCTTTTTAGTACCTTTCCTCCCCAGGGATTGCAAAGCATTAAAATAACAACTGCAAAGAGCTGCGTTTCGCTCTCCCGGGCAGTTCTGTTGAATTCAACGGCATCACACATGAGTTACTGAGAGCCAAATTCAGCCTTCGATATACAATCAAATAAATGAATTGAAGAGATTGTTAAGATCATATAAGAAAGTCTGTAAATGACAAACCAAGCAGGGGCTGGCAACTCTTAATGCTATCTCCCCTCTCGCAGAGTATCCTACATGGCCATGTGTTTTACTGCATAGTCACATATGCGACGCAGGTGCAACATACTGCTGAGATATATCTTACATAGGCAGCTGCAATAAGGTTATGAGTTGAAAACATTCAGTAATTGATTTTTCAATAAAATCTTTTGTGATACCTGAATTCCTCCAAGTGGTTCTTTTTAATCTAAAAACCTCAATGCCAGAAAATGAAAAATTGGGGGATGGTGAGGCCAGCAGAACATGGAGGTCTGCACGGCATGAAGATGCCGCCGGCTGCTGCGCTTCCCGGCGGACGGCACGTTCTCCTTGCTGGCCACGCTGAGTTTGGAAATACGTAAGCACGTCTGTCAAAGTCCTAATATGATTAACATTTTCTGTCTTCCAAAATCCCTCACAGCTAGTGGATTCTAGTGGGCCATGGCTTTTGTGTGAACAGTCGTATCTCCTAGCTGATGAAGATGACAGGTAAAAATCAAATTTGCTTTCATTTCTTGGAATGTCCATAGTTTTCTGGTACAGAAGACTCTGAGAGCAGTTTCTCCAAGGTATTTGGGAGGGGGACTGAACTGCGATGAGAGCCTGGCTCTCACGTTGACACGACTCTGCAAGTAGTGGCAATTTCTTCCCCATCCCACATATTTTCTTAATCCCCCAAAACCTTCTCTTACACTGAGAAGTATGCTCAAAGAGGAAAGAGATATGTTAACTTAAATAATAGGAAACTACACTAATATAGCTGAACATGCAGCAAACCCAGACTTTTTTTTTTTTCCCCCCCGTGTCATTTTTTTCTGCCAAATTAAGAGTTTCTGGATTCAAGGGAGCCCTGATGTGAGAGTGCCCTTTCCTCCTGGGCCAGCATGAATACTGGCCACTGCCTAAATCCTAGAGCACAGCTGGGCACCCGAGTGCCCTGGCCAAGGGCCTCCCTTCTCATTAGGCTGTCTATCCCCCTGACCCATCTCCTTCTTTCCCCATTTAAACCGTGTGTGGGGAAGCGTACTAAAAAGGCATTTAATGCTCATCAGGTCAGGGCAGTTCTATTACCTGCAGGTAAGGGAATTAAACAGTTTGTACCGACACAAAAACTCATTACATTCCAGAGTGACCATCTGCTTGCTCCGTTTATGCCCCATTTGAGAAAAAAATAAAGAAAGAAAAAGAAAGACGGGGCATCCGCACTCAGACTATTACCTGGGCCTTTGCTGAGTGCCGTTGAGCTGGGTTTGAGCCATGCTGCAGGCAGAGAAGTGTTGGGGCAGGGTCTTCTCCAGGGCTCTGCTGCAGCACAGGGGAGATGCTCCCTTGGCCAGGGACACCAGAGATGAAGGCAGGTACCCAGGCTGGAAACACTTCATGCCGTGATTATTAAAAAAAAAACTCCAAAAAGGCAAAGATAGAAATTACTGCCCAGCTAGGCTAGCACAACAGCCCTAGCCCTGGAGTAAGCAGCCCTGAGAAGATCACCCCAGTAAAGGGAAGTCCAACTGTGAGACAGAGTCAAACTAATACCTCCAACACCGCTCCCCTGATGGGAGCGCGGCCAGATGTGGGCCTGCCTCTGGGGCTAGAGCACTTTGGTAATTTATAACAGTCTCCAGGCTGCTCTAATTTATGTCGGGGGCCAATGCGCAGCGCACTCCAGACAGAGTTCAAAGCCTGCCGTGCCAGAGGCAGCGCCGGAGCCGACGGTCCCGAGCGCGGCCGCCTGGCACAGCCCGGTGCCGAGCTTCTCCTCAGCACTCCTGCTTTGCTCCCCTTCTCCCGACGGTACAAACTGCCCAACTCACAGTGTGAAAGTCACTACATCATTCCAAATAAACCCCAAATCCTAAGTGTTTCCCAGGATAGAAATGCACTTGTTGGATTCAGGCTCTCAAATATTTAATAGCAAGTTCTGGCGCTCTAGGCTCCTGTTCACTGGCCACCTCTGGGGATGTGCTGGTGTAGAAGAGAGAAACTAGAGCAGCAAAACAAATTAATTTAAACTTAACCAGAAAAGAAATAGCTGGAAAAAAGAACACTGGGATCATGAGGTTGGCAATTCTTTTTTCAGTGCTGACCTTTCCTCGGACATCTGTGCTAGGATGAAGGTTGTCGTGTCGCTGACGGACCAGCGTTAATCAGTTTAACAAAGCCGGGCCACTCGCATCTGCAGGAGCATCCAGCTGCTCTGGGGACCCGCTGCCTTCGAGGTGGACGGATTCACTTCCAAATCTCACCCATCTGCACAGGGGCTTGGTGGAGCGGCCCGTCCTCCTCCTTGCCACGAAGCCTCATTAGCCGCAGGGAAACGCAGTGTGAGCGGAAGGTGTGTGTGGGGTACGGGTAATTACCCAGTCACCTCCGAAATAAATCACGATCCTACTGTTGATATGATTGGAGACCTGGAGCTGATCCTAATTTTAGCCTGGGAGAAGTTCTCCAGCAACACTCTATAAACTACAAAGAAAAGAAAAGGAAATTGACTTTAAAAACAAAATTTTAATAATACTAAGGTGTTGACAAAAATCTCAGAAAGCGACGGAGCTTAGTCACCCTGGGACCGAGTTAATGCAGGAGAGCAGCTACTGGCATCTGCACATGGCTCTGTCTGGGCAAAGAGTTTGTTGGGTCAGCGATCACTGCTATTCTGATGTGTCTGGATAGGTGGAAAACACAGTGGAAAAGAGATTACGGCATTATATAAGCTGATAGTGGCTTTCCCAGTGCCAAGCCTCAAATGCAAGTGCCAGGGAGAGCTATGGCCGGCGGAGACGGCGAGAGCCCGTGGCAAGGGGGAAGCTGCAGAACCGCGTCGCCTCCCGGGACACAGCGTCCTTTTCCTGGGGAAAAGGATGGACACCAAAACAAAACAAAACAAGGAAGGAAACAAACAAAAAACCCACCCTGGTTACACTAGAAAAACTTCAATCGGAGAGGTTTGGGATGCTCCTCCAAAAGCTTGGTTGCATTAATTCAACGCTTACAGGGTTGGCCACAATTGTGGTAACTACTGAAAAATCTCACCTCTGATATTCCTAGGATTCTGTTCCCTTCCTTTAAAGTGTGACTGTATTTTGGACTGGTTTTAGGGGAGAGAGTGTGTTTGCCACTGAATACACAAAATGTCTCAGGCAGTACATCTGTAATCTTCACTGAAGTCAACAATACTGGAACAAAAATTGTATGGATTCTGTGTTAGGCTAGAGCATAGAGCACTTGCACTGATAGTCTGTTCTCTATAACAGTGCAAGCTGCTAGATATAAAACCACAAGTTAGAGATATTGGATTTCTTAAGTGAAAAATTATGTAATGCAATGAAAAAAAGCTACAATAAAACAAGAAGGATTACAGTGGCCTAGATTCCCAGATGAGCTACGCTGCTACCTCTTGATCAGTTTTGATAAAATTATGCTGTTTCCAGTCAGCCAAGAATCTCACTCAAATCTGAGGATTAAGCAAAGGTATGAGAGAAACACAATAATCCCAGTCATTTTGAAAAGAGGAGCTGCTGAGCTCAACGTACTGAGCCCAGAGGACAGTCATTAATGGTCCAGGTAGCTACTTCGTGATTTGTCATGTCAGTCATGCTTGGGTGGCTTGGAGGAATTATTTTTCCATTTAATTTGGGAATTTTTCCCAGAAAGTCTTGACTCTTGAGCGCAAATAGAGTTGCTTAGAAAATATTTCATCGCACTTGGCTACCTTTCGGCGCAACACTGATTCAAGAGAGTAACTCCTTCTGGACAGGCTGGCCCAGTCTATTGATGCTGAAGACCCTTTTCTGATTTACCACAGCCAGGCACAAGTTAGGACTACAAGGAGCCAAACTAACTAGAGGTCTTCTGCGGTATCTTCTGGTAACTAGAATCAAGTTTCTTTCTTCTCACACATTTTCTGGTCTTCATACTCTTTCAACACTTAAAAGACAGCATCGGTGTTATCCAAGGAAGAGATTGCTACAGAAGCAACCGTGACAATTTGTAGCTGAAACCCAACTCTCACCTATGCAGCCCATGCTGAATCATTCCCATGGGTGCTGCTGCACACTGCACCCTAATGTAGCTCATCTTAGAGTGGGTAGTACTAACTACCAGTCATTAACTGATATTTGGTTTGAGATCCTACAGCACAACACAATAAAATATCATCTAGCAGTGGACACCCTTGTAACACCCACAGCACCAGAACTCCCCTTGCTTGGCAAAGTTTTACTGGTTCTTCAAAGAGGCAAGAGGCAGTCCCACTGCCAGCAGGCTTGATATTCCCCTGAAAGGAAAATGCACAGGTAACATGGAAAACCAAGAAAGTGATCTTCTACATGGTGGCATAAAGCAATACGATGATTTAAGAGAGACCTTCTTACCCCTGGTGACTACAGGGACAATGGAGTAGCACTTGCACATGTTTTGGTCATGCCCTGCTGTTTCAAGCTCATACAAGGGAACTAAAAAAACCGAAATAACATGGTTGAAAGACTTCCCTGGAATTTGAACCCAGGCTATCTTACAGGGTCACCTCCACAGACAGGTTCTGGCTGTGGCTTGCAGGAGACGGCAGGGAAAGCACGCAGTAAACCCATGCCCTGCTCCCATATCTGCTTCTTGTTGTCTTCTCTCCACACTTACTGCTCTCAGCTTTGCTTTCATTACAAATTCTGAAGTTGCTTTTGCATTGTGGTTGCTTTTCAGATGCACCATAAAAATAACATGTGCTGGGAATACTGTGGTTAAGACACGGGAATGAAAACATTGTGGAAAGAACTTGGGTTTTGTTTTTCTTTTCCTTCCCTTTTTTCCCCTTCTATAAACTAACTTTTCCACTTCTTCAGTATGTTGGCACTTGGAGTTTGTTTGGCCTGCTAATAGAAACTGAAGAGGTCACGTAAATAGTCTCTTTTGAGAAACGTGTGGCAGCCTCTTGCAAGCTCCCTGCCAGAAGCCAAGCAGGTAATTGCTGGTGTGAGGGCCTGTGTGTGGAGGCATCTGGCTGCTGGAGATCCACGGGGTTTCAGTGCAGCGCAGCAGCAACCCACGGCTCTCCACACCTCCGTCCAGCTGCCCTTGTCTCCCCCTCGCAGCTGCTTCTCTACCTGCTCTCCCCTTCCCTCACCTGTGCCTCCTACCCAAGGCCCTGCTCCATGACCCTCCCATTCCACGTCCTTCTCCCAGTTTTGAGACAGCCATTAGCTCTTTTCAACACCTCGTTTAGTCTTCCAGACCCTTGCTGGGTCTCCCTCCTCCACCCTAAACCCGAGGAACCTGCTGCTGTGACAGAACGATGCTCCAGTTCCAGAATCGGGGCTCAAAAAGCTCAAAAGCCAGCACAGCTCTGCAGGGCTGATGCTGAGCACGTCTCTGCGTCCGAGGTGCAGAGCACACTGCAGTGCCACCAAAGTCCCCCAGCTCCCACGCGGCACCATCACACCGAGCTGCAAACACCCAAACATACCATGCAAGACTCAGAGCAGAACACGCGCTGCATCCATAGTTGCTAAACAGGCAAGAAGAGCATATTCAATGTTATTAAAATATATAGAAAGCTTTTTTTTTTTTCCCCATTGGTTTTTAAAGGTCAGCCATAGATCCTGCATTTTTTTTTCCATGGCACCAAAGCACTACTGAGCATTTGCTTTGACAGAGCTCAGATACGTTGTAGATTTTGCAGTATTTGCACCAGACTGTTAAGTTTTACATTTACATTTTTTGTACCAGATTGTTAAGTTTTACATTTTACTTCTGGCTGTAGAAAAACCTGCGTAGTTAGATATAGTTAGATGATAGAGGTGATATAGTAAGAAAAGAGAATTAAAAACCCTTAGTTTTCACAATCTTGACCCGTACCTGAATGGACTTGCTTGGTTGTACTGTGCTGCTCTGCCTTTTCCATTCTTCATCAGTCTTTTGGAAATGTCTGCATATAACATGTTTCTAAAGGTCTTTGGACAGTGAATATTCCAAAAATACTCTTGGCAAATGCAGTAACACAAGGGTGATTGGAGCTCCCTATTCTCTGGCATATCTGCAAAGTGCCTGGTGAAATGCTGTTGTAGGCAGATCATAATTAATAATTAGTATTATTTATAGCGGGGCCTGCAGAATAGAATTGAAAGTGTCATCAGATTTTACATCCAAAATATTGTCCAAGTTAGTGCTTTCTAATTCCCAGGCATTGCTGTGGGAAGATACAATTGCACATGTAAATACTTTCCCATGCCTCTTCGCCATGTGCGTATTTCGCATGTGTAAAGCATATGGGAATGTACATAGGGCCTCGTTGGAAATGTAGTGTGTGTGTAAATTGTTGCTTGTCTACATCTGTGTATCTAATTGCATGTGAAAATCACTACTTTAGTTGCATCAATGAAATACAACTTTTCGAAAATATAGCCTGCATGTGTTTCTCATTCATTTTAGTGAGGCACAAGATGATCCAGTTGAAAAACAGTAGCTAGGACCAGATGTTCTTTTGTTCCTTCAGCGTGAGAGAAGCCGCTCAGCCTTAAGACACTCCAAGTTGCTTAGGGTAGGACACTTGCAGTACCATGGGAGAAAAAGATCATCTGCCTTAGTGGTCTCCCTTTCCAAGGGCTTGGATGTACTACCAAATGATTTATATGGCAGAAAGTCGTCTTTGTTTCCAACAATTTAGAATCAAGCCCCAAGTCTTTTTCGCGTGTTGATGACGAGCAATCACTGCAAATGCTATTGCGTGGTCATCTGGTGGGTTCTGAGGCAACCACAGGACACTCTTGGACACTGGCCAGCTAAGACTGGACATACTGCAGAGCTTTAATGTAATATGTGATGGGAAGGGTAAATCACACAGCTTTGCCAAAACGTCATTTTTAAACTATGTGCCTAATTTCTAAACAATTGAGTTTTAAAGATTTTAATAACTCCTTGAATTTTTCCAGAGCTCTGCTGCTGTTGTTGTAATATTTCCAAATTCAATGTACTTCTTACTCCTCCACTTAAAACATTCACTTTTCATTTAAACCTGCAGGAAAAACAAAATCTGGATTACTTTCAAATTATTGGCCAAACTCAAAGAGACATCCTAGGCCTTTATGGGGTGTAGATAAAAGGGCTTACAGTCCTGGCTCTGCCAGGAAAAACTTTCACTTTCTGTGAAAAACATTAAGAAATCAAATGAAGAGCTTATTAAACTTTTAGATGCAAGAATTTGCAAATTGGACAACGATGCACGTATATGTCAGACCCTTGAGATGAGATGGTGCCCGTCATAAACTGCTGCTGGATGCGTAAATAAGACTCGCTGTTCTATTCCACAGCCGTAGTGTATTAAAGCAGGAGCTCGGACTGAAAGCACTCTTTGTGAGGATCAGATCCAGAGATTTATGTGGAAGAATCTTTTCTTTATTTACCAACTTGCTGAGACTGACAAAGTATTCGATAGCTTGGAGCCTCCAGCCTGAGAGCCTTGCTTGTCAGTGTGTTCGGGAGGGACTATCTCTGCTTTGCTATTTATTTCTGAGCACCCCAAGCTGCAAGGGTCCTCATATTGCATTGAGAAGGGATTAAAAGGAAAAGCAGTCTGAGAATCACTCTCTCCTCTTCCACTTCTCCTGAAGGCCCCAGCCAAAACCTGCTGAAGATGGCTTTGATCCTTTGGGTGCTCTATTCTAGGACATTTGAGCCTAATTGCAAACTTTTCCAGGAAGTATTAGTTATTCTCTAAGTTATTCTAAAGTATTAGTTATTCTTCTAGAGAGGTGTTTTAGCTGGCAGAGGTGCTCATTGGCTCCTGCAGGTGTTAAAAGTGTAGTTGTACCCAGGGGGGTGATGATTATTAAAAAATGTTCCCTCTTACCCACTGGATCTGTAATGTCACTTTTATGATTAATTGTAGGCTGTACATAAAGACACGAAATTGCCATGTTCATCAGCCTAAAGGACCTTTATTGCCAGTACTGGTAAACATGTAAGAAGCTTGCAGAGCCCCAGTTTGAGTTTGCAGAGTTAGCAGCTATGAAAAGCTTTAGTACTAGTAAACTCAATGCAAATGATCTGTAAATTGAGCCAAGTAAACCAGACAACGTAAACTTCTCAAGGCAGGAGTCATCTTCTAAATCTATGTGCATGTAGCACCTAGCCTAAATGCACTCAGGGTACTACAGTGACATTAACTGTGACATCACTTGGCTTCATACATGCAATGCAGGGCTGTTGCAAATAAGGGCGTGCATGACCCAAAGTTTATGTCTGAAGATGTCACAACATATGCCCAGTTACACTGGGAGTTGGCTAAGTGTTAGTATTTTTGCCTTCATCAGGCAATTACAATATATGTGCAGCTAGAAGCTATTGAAATAAGAACCAATTTGCAAACTCTTCTAAATGAGATCTGCACTGGGATCTGCACTAAAAATCTGCATGATGGTTCATATCATCTGTCCTCAAAGGTAGGTCCATGGCTAAGAGTTTGTTTGTGACCCTGAGAGACAGCATGTCCAGCAATATGCTGCTAATAATATGTAATGCTTTATGTTTCCTTTCTGCTAGTAAAGTCATATCCAGTTCCTTGGTTAACTCTGTGCTTAAAACAATCTTTACAGAGCACCTGAAACCTTGAGGTTTTCTAAGACCTGAATTCAACAGCCTTCAACTTCCAGGCTGGATCAAAAAAACAGCAGAGAGTTTTTGCCATGAATTTACTGAAAAGTAGACTTCGGAAAGGGGTTTTTAATATCACTCTCATCTAATCTATTTAGGTATTTCAAAGCGTCCTCTGAGTGCACAGAAAACCTCTCAGAGCATCATGCTTCCTAACTTCTGCAAAAGCTCTTTTAGGGAGATCTCTGGGTAGATTCCCTCACTTCTTTTACAAGAGGGCTACTGGGATCCAAGAGAGGACTCTGGATGGACAGTGTCCATAAGAATATTCCCTGACAGGCTTCTGTGTTTCCGCATCCCGCGAATGGAAGAGACCTGCTTTGCTATGTATTTCCTTTCCCAGTAGCAGTCCACAGGACAGGAAATCATCTTTCCACCTCCTTCGACATTCTGCCCTAGTGCGTGTGACTCAGCAGTGTCACCATGAACATGATCAGTACACCGAAATAACCCAAAATCTGCGTTCTTCAGGGGACTACCTGGCTCCCTTTGCCCAGTGCTCTGAGTGACGGAGCGCAAACCTGAGGATGCCACGTGCCTCAGAACTGCACATTAAGTTATTCCCCAGTGATTTATTCAGACTCAGCAGCCTTCAGCTAAGGATCAAGCCAGCTCCGGCAGAATGGTGGTCGGAGTCTTCCTACACTCACTCAGAACACGTTATTGCTGGTGTGGGAAGCAAACACAGCCGACCAGTAACGCCCGCGTCCAAGGAAAACATTAACTTTACTGTATCTGGTGCTTTGAAATGTACAAAAATAAATTATTTATTATCATGACTTTTGGGCTCGCATCTGTCTGATCTTAAGACTGAGTCACTGACTGACAGACGCCCTCTTGGCCAGTCCAGTTACTTACATTATGTCCATACTGTTCCAGCAGCTTAAATAAAAATAGCAGGCTTGAAACTTCTCTGTTGGCATTTCTTCATAGAGACAGGGTGTTGCTTAAAGAAACATCAAATCACTCTTAAAGAGGTCAGATCTGTAGGGCAAAATGGTAGATTTCTAGAACGATTTTAGAACTCGAAGAAGCTGTGTTGGATGCCAGCAGAACGGGCAACGAGCTCTGGATGACGTGTGAACTGCTTCAGAACTTCCTTCAAAGCGTCTGTCGATGAGAATTAAAAAAATGCTGGAGTTCAAAGCTGGCAACCGTTCTTCCACTGCCATCCTCTGCCATGTGAGCTCTGGCAGACAAGGGCAAGAATCACATTTCCATAGAAACCCCATAAATTCTTTTCCCTTTATGTTTTGTGCTCCTGTAGACCCAGTGAAGACTGAAACAGGAGCTGCAAACACGACTCTTGGAGCAGGAACATGATGGAGATGAGGGCTGTCCTGCCCCGTGACAAAGGGTTTCTGTCATGTAGCACTGAATCACAGAAATGGGACTCAGAAACACCATTTTCTTCACAATCCCACTGAGGAGCATACAAACATCTCACCTCTAAATGCAGAGAAAGGGGGCAGATTTGAAGCTGAATTTGAGCAGTTTCAGACTTTCAGACCGCCAGGGCTTCCTACTATCCATGCAATTTTCTTATTTCCTGACTCGGATGTGAGCTAAACAAAGGCTACCCAAAGCATGGATGGGCAGAGAGACATGAAAAGGCCTGTGGAACAGGTAAAATTTATCCTTCCTTCCTCAATGCAGTAAACAGTACGATTCCTTAGCTGGCATGTCCTAGTGCTAACCACTTTGCTAACCACCTTTGTGACCACCAAGAGTTAACCATATATGCTGCAACCGACCACT
>NW_010584375.1:459436-473465 GCF_000705375.1 Tinamus guttatus | reverse complement strand
CACGAACAATCCCCTCCCTGCCTTGCTCCACGCCTGTACACACACAAAGCAAAAAGGCAGCAGCGTACCCGCCAAACAAAACACTGCCCTTGGAGCAGCAACTCTCCAGCTCATCTCCTGATTAGGGCACATCCCTTTCTTCCTCCTTTTCTCCCTAGGGCATGCTCTGAACACCACCCACATCTGAAAAATGAAAACAAAACTACAGAAACATAACAAGAACAGCAAGAGCAGCTGGTAGTGATGCACAGGGCAGCTGAGCGATCACCACTCTAGTCCCTCACTGCCACACTTTATACACTATCACTGTGCACACGCACCAACAAGGCAGATCCAACCCCAAACACAGATACGCGCACAGAGGAAACCCTATGCAAAAGCATCAACTGCCACACCTAAAACGTTCAAGGCTGGAAAACCGGAGGAAGTCACAAGTGAGCAGCTCTGATGCTCCGAACAAGCCCGGAAAAGTCAAAGGCCATCATCCATGATGGAAGGGGCCAGTGAGGCCAGGAAGATCAGTGAGGAAGAGGCCAGCAAGAAAGCAAGAAAGTAAGATGCAAACCACAGACTAAGCAGTGATGGACTTTAAAATAAATAAATAAATAAATAAAAAACACCTGAAGTAAGACCAAAGGCACAATTTGACCAGCACACAAAGAATGCAAAAGCAATAAGTTGGGGTGACACTGGTGCACAATATGTGAGCAAAGAGAAGTATAGATTTCCTCTGCAAGATAGACAGAAACTCTAGTAGCAAGTTTCTCAGCTCAGAGCGAGGACGCTCTCTGCAATGTGGCAGCTCAATTAAGCTGGCACAGTGGCAGCTCTCAACAAAAGGTCTTACTGCAGCACGGAGCCCCTAACAGAGGGGGCTTCTCAGCATCCTCAGCGGCTCTGAGCACCAGCACCTCCTCTGCACTCGCAGCACGTGCAAGCCACAGCCCCGCTTGCCGCAGTCGGGAGACCCTGTCCTGCGCCCGCTGCTCAGCTCCCCGGCGGCTCTCCTGGGATTACAAATTCACAGACAGCAGCACCACTTGGCACTACAGGGACCCCCCTGCTTTCTTTTCTTTAATTTCTCAGCTGCCTAGCATTCACTTCTAAATGAAGCTCTAGCCATAGAGTTGGTACAGGATATTGCTTTTTTTCGGCCTTTAAACTTTGGGTAGTATTTACAGACTCTGTGGCCATCTGCTTCTGTCTCACATTTAGCTCATTACAAAACAGGAGACAAGAGCACTGAGAACAGCATAGAGTTTTGAGTAAGAGGGCTAGCAAATGGCAACTATAAGGTAAAATCCATAATTGTTAGTTATGGACTAGGACGGGCATTCTTTGCCAGTTTTTTAATTCTTTGCAGTTTTTCTTTTGTGCCTTCTCAGAACTGCACAAGAGGGTTTAAATTGACAAGAGCCAGTTGAGCTTACAAGTTTCTTGCAAGTTTCAGGCAAGGAGCACTTCAAAGTAGAAAAAATGCATGAGCTGAAAACGATTGTGAAACACAGTGCCAGTAATGATTGGAATTGTCTAACACCTGACAACGGGGTTCAGCACAAAGCCATGAAGAAACTCACTGGACTGAAGAAGAGATGAACTGAAGCAACATCCAGATTTACTAAACAGGAAAGCAGAAGAAATGCAGAATTTTATAACGATTGTGAAATACAACACCAGTAATGGCTGGAATTGTCCAACACTTGACAACAAGGAGGTTCAGCACAAAGCCATGAAGAGATGAACTGAAGCAGCATTTAGATTTACTAAACAGGAAAGCAAAGGAAATGCAGAATTTAAAAATGATTGTGAAATACTATACCAGTAATGGTTGGAATTATCCGACACTTGACAACGGGGAGGTTCAGCACTAAGCCATGAAGAAAATCACTGGGACTGAAGAAATGACGAACTGAAGCAACATTCAGAATTACTAAACAAGAAAGAAGAAGAAATGCAGAATTTGAAAGCAATTATGAAATACAGTATCAGTAATGGCTGGAATTGTCCAACACCTGACAATGAGGAGGTTCAGCATGGAGGTTCTATGAAGAAGAGCTGAACTGAAGCAACATTCAGATTTAATAAACAGGAAAGCAAAGGAAATGCAGAATTTGAACAAATGTTTTCTACTTTTTCTTTCAAAGTAGTATCCTAACTTACTGAAGGAAACTCTTAAAGAATCCTAAATGATACCCAAACTTAAAATGTCTCCATTACCTTTTTCTTAATTACAGTTTCTGAGACACAGGATTTAGTAATTCAAGTTCAAGGACAAGGATAGGGAACTTCTTCCAGTAACTCCTGAGGTTGAAAATATGATCTACTTACCATAGCAATTCTGTCCCCCAGTCCATTTCATTAGATCACACATTTGGGTCTCCTCCTTAATTTCACTGCCTTGACACTCATTCCCACAAGGATTTTAGCAAGAACATAATGCTGCCTTACTATTGCAAGAAAGAACCACGAGAAGGCTTTTTTTATATTATTATTATTTTTATCTGGGTCAGAAGAACAACAACAATAGTTACTGGTTTCTTTTTAATAACCTTGATGCCAAAGGGAAAAAAAAAAAAAACCCAAATTCAGATATTTGCCTAGTACACACCAACAACTTTTAAGGACAGTTATATATTTCTCCAAAATTATTTTGCTACATGCACTTAAGTGGAGCCTACTTTAGATGTTGGGAATACAAGGTAGCCATGAAAACATAATCTCTAAAAGAATAACTTTGCTCCAAAAAGCTTATATTTTTTGTATTGCCTTTATACAGGCAATCACCGGGAGTCTTTTTCTTAAACCTAATTCTAAAATAAAAAAAAAAAAAAAATCCCCACCAAAATTCTTCCCCCAAATAACTTCCTCCTCCAAAATAATTATCTGTCAACACCCCCAAGAAAATTCCTCCCAAAACATTTCCCCTCAAAAATTCCCTAAAAAAAAAATTCCTTCCAAAAAAAAAATCCCCCCCAAATGTTTCCTTCTGGTCTTTTCCATCCAGATCTTTTTATCCTCTGAAAGAATTACACACACACAATTTCCTATCCTTTGCCAAAATCATTTCCCTTGCAAAAAAATAATTCTCCTCCAAAGGGCTTACAACACCAAGGTGGTCACTGTTTTTCCCAATTAGTACTGGGCGAACAGTCCTTTTGACTACGGAGCTGTTGCTCGGATCTACGTAAGCCCTGTTCTCTGCTAGAACAAACTTACTTTTGTAAGTGCTCCCCCTGAACCTACCCTAGCCGCAGCCCAGCCGCCCTGCCTGCACCCACGCACGGCACAGCCAGTAACCGCGGCCCACGCCACGCATGCTCGCAGGGGCTGCGCACACCGCCCACGGGGCTCAAGTTCCCGCCTCTCTTCCCCAGCCCTCACCTTTGGTGCACAGCAGCTCCCAGATCCCGGGCACGCAGGCGTGTGGGCACAGGTCGGCACGACCAGAAGGAACTACATCATTGCAGCACCCCACGCACTTCTCTGTAGGTCTTTTTGCGATCCCCCCCCTCCCCACGCAGTTCCCCCACGCACCGCGCCGCACCCGCGCACGTGCCGGCCACCGCGCATGCGCCGCACGCCACGTGGGGCCGCCCGAGTGCACTGCGCATGTGCACACACCTCGCTATTGCAGTATCTCCGTTTCGACACACGATGGCAGCAGCGAGCCAGCCGGAGAGCGGGGCGCATGCGCATGCGCCCGCTTCCCCCCCCGCAGCGCAGTTCTTTAGGCACAGGAGGGCAGCAGGGCGCGCCGCCCAGCGCAGGGGGCATGCGCGCCGCCTCATCCCCTGCACGGCTCCCTTTTCGACACCCACGAGCTGCTGGTGCGCTTTTCAGACCCTCGAGATGTTTATTTTTTCGGGTTTGCTTTGTTTTCTGTTTCTATTTTTTTAAAACAGTGACCACAGTCTAACAGCCAGTTCTTTAGGCACAGGAGGGCAGCAGGGCGCGCCGCCCAGCGCAGGGGGCATGCGCGCCGCCTCATCCCCTGCACGGCTCCCTTTTCGACACCCACGAGCTGCTGGTGCGCTTTTCAGACCCTCGAGATGTTTATTTTTTCGGGTTTGCTTTGTTTTCTGTTTCTATTTTTTTAAAACAGTGACCACAGTCTAACAGCCGGTAGTGTTTCAATAATAAGAACCTGTGCTTTGATGCTGATATGTCTGTTTCCACCACTCTTACCTGTACCGAAGCAGGCAGCTTCTTCGAGGGTGGCTACAAGAACGATGTTGCCTTCCAGTCTTAGCTTGCTGTTTTTAGGAGCTTCACATGATACGTGCCGGTCTTGGGTAGCTGTCAAAACGGGCCTGCTCCTGCCCCCTTTGCTTGCAGTTCTACTTTCTAGATGCGTGAGAGCCACAGTAAAGGGGTGGGAATGTAGGGCGCGTGTGCAGCTCCTTTACTGCTGCAGTACAACCACCTACGCACGCGTGCCTGCGACCCTTGCCTGTGTGTGCATTAACGACTCAGCGGGACACAAGCGCAGCGGGGCCCAGCCCCACCGGGACGTCTCTCTCCAGCAGGGGTAGGGAGCTGGTTTTGGTTCTACAATATCCAGCTGTTTTCCCGCTCTTCAACCCTGCTCGCAGCCCACCTGCCATTTCAGCCACACATTACAGTGTGAAACAAATACTCATGGTTGGGCCATGGTTGAGTAGATAAGGACCTTCAGGAGTTCGTTTGAAAATAACCACCAGTTTTTACGATGCACAGCTGCTGATACTGTCCATTTTACCAACAGCAGCCTCAAGCAAGAAGAACAGGAACAAGAGGCAGAAAGCAACTGCAAGATGGTAGAGGGAGTTCTGCTGGTAGAGTGGGCAGTGTTCATTCTAGGAAAATAAAAGAACATGCATGATTCTCTATCTCACCTGATAAAAGAGAGGGATACACTGCTGAGAACAGGAGTGTACAACTATGGAGACCCTATTGTCAGGGAACTTGAAGGTCAAATCAGAGAGGGACTTGCAAAAAGGAAAAGCACTAAATGAAAGCACATAGACAAATTCTAAAAAGCCAAAGCCTAAGGTAGACAGAGAAATTTTGTAAATCTGTAGGCAAAATTAATTTCACGTTTACATTTCTAACACAGTAGTAAAATATCAATAGTCATGTTGCTTTGGCATTTGAGAAGGAATCACTCAGGTGTTTTCTGGTCAATCAAAGTAATAGGAAATATAAAGTGGGTTATTTTTTTTCTTCCTCAATAAAGCTATTTATGCATCCTGATTTAAGCTATTTGCGTCCACCTGAAAACCCTTCAAAGTCACTACATAAAATATGATAAGCATTACATTTTATGATTCTTACTAAGTTACGAGAGAGGAGCTCAACCTTACTCTCTTTTCTATTTAAGCTGGGTTCCAGTTCACTTCTTGTGGCCTTAAAGCTATGTATGGTATTATCACACCTCAGGTTGAAAGTGCTAACAGTGTAGTGGAAAGACCGGGTATCATTTTTATCAAATATTAAAAGACTTCCTTTATGGCAAAGAGAAATGTCATCCAGCTACTTCACATCCAGCAGAACAAGCCTGGATGGAGTCTGTGTTCACAGGCTACAGTTTAAGCCAATACTGCAGTGAGTTTTCATCAATATTAACTCAGACTTAGTTTGAAGTGGAAGGCCCAGCCTACTCTTCTGAGGATCCTTCGGGCAATGCAGAGGATGTGTTACTGCAACTGTATACACTGTGCACACTGGTACAACAATAGTTTGGATGGCAATTTTCCTAAATGTAGATGCCTGTGATGCTTGAAATATGCAAGTTTGCTGAGACATCCTCATTTTTCTGGCACCAATTCAACTTTCCCACTGAAAAAGTGGAGTTTAAAACCCCCAAATAAAGGAGAAAAAGCAAGAGATTTTCCCAAGACTGGGATCAGGATCAGGGCTGGGACCAGGGCTGGACTGAGGCCTTTCTGGAGCATCTGGAGATGTCTCACAGAGTTGCCCATTGCCTCCTTCCACCAGGCCACCGTCTATGGGCACAGTGTTGATCGCTGCTAGGTCGGTTCTTGGCGCTCAGTCCAGGCACTGGGTTCTTTCCCTCTCAGACCTTCCTCGCTCTACATCTCCTGCCGTCCCTCCTGGGACACAGCTGTTCTCACACGTTTCCTTACAACAGCGCTAGAGCTCTGAGTCACGGTGCCGCTGTTGGTGCAGCCCTTCCCAAGGCTTGCGGCTGCTCCCTGGCTGAAGGGTGTGATCGGAGCCTCTCTGCTCACATGAGGAGCGGGGCATGCGGAGGAAGCACACGGTGGCCAAGCCGCGGGAACACTCACCACAGCCATGGCGGGAGGGAGATCAGCCGCACAGGCCCTGCGCACACAGCGAGCACAGCGGACAGGGAGCTGAGCCTGGCCCCACTGTCCCAGGAGCCCCTCAGCCCAGGGATACCCCATAGGGAACCTCGGGGAAGGACACAGGTCCCTGTCAGTTGCAGAGTCACAGCGGGACATGGGCACAAGTGCTTGAGCCTTGTGCACGGCTTGCTGTGGGATACTGAGGGCAGAACCAAAGGAAAGGGGAAAGGATGGAGCAGAGATTGAGGGAGTAACAAGTGTGGGGAAACAGAGGAATGCAAGGCTGAAAGGGGCCATTGCCTGAGAATGGTCTGGTGGTCAGTGCGCTCGTCTGGCCATGCCCTGCATACCCTCCATCCCATCTCCTCAGGAAACTCAGTTTCTAACTATTTCGCTGAGGGAGAGGCTCCCTGTTCATGTGTGCACAGAAGCCTGAGTGCCAGCAGCTGAAATGGCTCCTGGCCACGGGGCTGGTGCCAACCAGGTCAGCGTGTGGGTGCTGGCCAGTACCCAGCTGGACTGACAGGCAGGGAACTCAAGCGACCAGGAAGCCTGGGGTGCGTGCGGGTGACACCCAGGGGCGGTGGCTGCTGGAGGTCCATCCACCTGCGCGGTCTGAGTGGTTGGCCGTGACCCATGCGTACATTTGTGTTGTTCACCTGTATCTGTGTGTGCACTTCTGGGGAGGCCATGCCCGTCCTTGCCCCGGGCGGAGCTGGGGGCGCAGAGCTGCGGCAGCCTGGAGACCCACAAGAGCAGACCTCAGGGAAGTAGGTGGTGAATGCGTCTCTGCGGGAGGTTGGCTACATGCACCCCACACCATGATCTGGTGTAGGAAGGGCTGCTAGGCTGCCCCAGAGATTACCCAGCAAAGAGGAGATTTGTTTGTGCTGCTGGGCAGAGCCGAGCGGCGATGCCTCAGACCGCTGGAGTCATGGATCACCACAGACGCTTTGCCCAGTGCCGTGCTGGGACAAGCAAGGAATGGGCACTTTGGTGAGGTGTTTCCAGCCTAAAAGAAGTGGTGCAGGGGCTGTGCAGGAAGCCCAGGCTGCTGTGCTGGCGAAGATGTTCCAAGGTGTCAGCGTTGCCGAGGCTCGGGCTGCGCATCAAGCTGCAGTATGTGAGCACAGCTCGGTATCTGGCGCGAGGATAAGCCCTTGCAGGTACCACATAGGGCCTGCTGTGGCACCCACGAGTGCTGGTGTGGCCCCTGCCCCCCGATACCCTGCTGCACAGGGAGAGCTGACTGTGCCCCTCCGTAACACTCCAGGACATCAGTGACCCTTCACAGGCGAGTGCTGGATATGCCTGCCGTGGCTCCAAATGCTGCAGAACAGATTTTATATCTTGCTATTTTGGGTGCCTCTCAGTGTTCAAAATAAACAACCCCCTGTCCACAACAGGCACCTGTGTAGCAGCATCCTAAATGACAGGCATTGCTATGCAGACAGATTGGTAAAAAAGTGTCTGCTTCTGTCACCGAAGCTTGGCTTATGTGTGTGGGGGAAAGGTGTCTCATTTACATTGTCTTATATAGATGATGTACCTTATATAGATATATATATATATACCTTTTTTACTTTACAGTTATTACCTTTACTGGTACTGTTTCCTCCCTGTTTTTTAAGGCATTTGATTCTTTAAAGAAGGCTTTTTTTATCCCAGTGCGTTAAGTCCATGTGATGGCTTAATCATGTAGATTTTCTCTGCTTATTTTCTTTCCTTTATGGGTGTTCTGGCTCCCTGATGAAGTTCTTCAAAAACAACATATACGGAGTCTTTTAAAGCAGGAGCTTACAGGTAGCTAGTTTCCTCTAAACTTGCAGCTGTTGCAATCCTAAAGGAGAGCGGCTGTTTGGTACATTTCCATCTCTGTCTCTTGTTGCCTCTGTTAGCCCCCATGTCTTTCACATGTAAATACATAAACCACAGACACTTCACACCAAAGCATTGCATTAATCACTGGCTTTCTTCTACTGCAGTCACTCAGACCACCAGTTCTGGGCATGTTATATTATGTTCTTTAATTGGTAGGTGCAATTTTTTTTGACTTGCTTTCACCATAACCACCTTATTGTTGCGATGCAGGGGATAAGGAAAATACTATGGCTTCTGTGCATTTCTGGCTCTGCAGAACACAGCTGACCTGCTTATACAGAGCAGGCATGTCTCTATGTCCTGATTTATCCCTACAAAGAATCTTTCCCTCTTCTTTCATCCTCATTTAGTTCCCACAGGCCTTCACTATTAAGATTTCAATTCATGGCTGTTGATGTACACTCAAATCCAAATGTTTGTGCTATTCATAATGAAATGCTCATTCAGCTAAATGCTTTGTTGTGTCAGGACTCTTTTGGTCAAGCTGAATAGAAGGCTTGGCCAGGTATTCTATATAGTCCCAGGTCACCTATAGGAATTCACCAGTGCAGGCACCACGTGCAGTAATAAAATTTCCTCTGAAGTATTGACTGTAGATGACATCCAGAAGGAAAGATCCTACCAGGGGACAGAAGGGGAGCGAAGTGTATCTAAGTCAGAAGATTCCTGTGATCTACCAGTGAAGTGTGGGCTGCACACATCACTCATCATTCTGGATGTTCAATTTTGTCCACTTTCTGGGAGGACTGTGAAGAAATTTGGCGTTGTATTTAGCTCCCATGCCCCATCTCAGCGATGGGTGTCTTAGTTGCAGGGTACTTGCTGCCTCTCAGCCTCCCCGTCCTGGCAGCCTCTGGTTCGCTCCCTGTATGGAACAGCCAGGGCTCAGCCTGCTCCAGCACCCTCATCCAAAGCCATAGGGGCTGGAAAGTGTGCGGATGGGGCAGCGGAGACCAGACAGGCCCGTGCGTGGTCCTAGGCAGAACTATCCCTTGTCCCAGCAGGCAGTGCTCAGCTTGATTTAGCCCAGTGATGTTTCCCGTGTTCTTATAGTATGGGGCAGAGCGATGTCAGACTAATGCCAAAATTTTCTGCCTTTCTGCCCTATAGTTGCCTATGTGTATCTTGACTTTCCTTGCTCTGTTCTTTCAGTATTAGCTCATCATAATAGACCCAGCTGGCTTCCCCAGCATCCCCTGCACATGCACCTTTTCCATAGTACAAGTAACCCTCTCAGTGCTGTGAAGCCTTTCTTGTCTATATGATTCCTTTACAGCTCTTAAAGTCTCGTTAGATCAAAAGGGGGCACTCGTGCACCACGGTCTCATCTATGAACTACATTAGTTTAATAAATACTCTCACTGCCTGGAATATAAGAGCTCTCTTCAGTTTGCCTTTATCACTGTGTATTTAATCTTCTAGTTTAACATAGTGCCTATGTTAAGAACCCTCCTTCTAAAACAGATAGCAAAGATAGGCTCCTAAGGTGTGTGTCCTTCCTCAAAGCTGCTGTCAAGTCTCCTGCTCGAGGATAAACAAGCATTTTCACCAGTGGTTAAGACACTCTCAGCCTGTCTCATCCCTCCCAACTATTCTTTCTGCTTCCTCCTATCCAGCAAAGTTGGGACACACACAGTGGGGACCATGCAGTGAACTTGATCAAGAAACTCCAAATTAAACTCATACAGGAACAGGGAATATTTTTAACGTTGTTCAGTCCCCCATTTAATTCATTGCTCGGACCCACAATCAATTAAATTGCACAAAGCTGAGGAATTAATGTGCTACATCAATGCTGCATTTTTCATTGTGTGTTTTTGTTTTGTTCTCTTTCTTGAAAGTGTTTCCTTTCATCTGCTTAAGCTTCTGCCTGAGCATAAGATCATCCCTTAAGGTCACATCTGTGTGCCTTTATGCTGTGGCAAGCTAGACTTGGGATCAGTAGCCGTGCTAAGCCCAGTCGCTCTCTGCGCCATTATCTGTAGCCGCTCTTTGCCACTGCGTTCACCACACAAAACTTGCTCTTTTAACTTGTGATAACTTGTTAACCATGCGTAACAAATCTCCTGGCTGTGTTTTTGGGTGTGATACTGCCCTGGAGTCCAGGGAGCAGAAGGCTGGCTCTTCACCTGACCCGCATGTGCACAGTGTCCCGAAGCAAGGACGCTCATGTGGGAGAAAGGAAACCTGGTGTCGATTTCAGGAGAAACCTCTTGGAGAGGAGAACAAATGGCAAGTGCAGCTCCAGATCACAGCCTGGGAATCTTGTCTGCTTTTTCTGACTCTTTTCTGCATAATGCCCATCTTTCAGAAGGAAATATAGGGGTAGAGAACCATTCCTTCACCTTTCTTCCACAGAGTCATGGAGTGATGTTCATATATTGCAGAGGGGAGGAGAGATCTGAACTGGCTCTCCCACCTCCTGAGCATCTGCTGCAGTCACCCGACTCCCCCGGAGCAAGCGGAGAACACGGCTGGAGACGAGTTCGGCAGCACGCGTTATGCTGAGAGGACCTTACGGACTGCGACCCTCACATGACTTAGAGAAACACTTTTTGTTCGGACTCAGGCGCTGTATAAGCTCCCCATGCTGCTCTAGCTAGAGTGGGAGCAGGACTTTTCGGCATGTTCTTCCTGCCACACCAGACAAAGCAGGGAGCTTGTTCAGTGGTGGTTCAGCCCATCATCAGGGCTCGGAGCCGCTGGTACAGCTGGGGCAGCCTGAGAGGGCCCCGGCACTCTGCGGGCAGCGCTCACTGGCGATGCACGGGGCAGATGGGGCTGGCTGCATCAGAACTCCTTTCCCATGCTCCACAGCCTCCTCTTGTGAGTCCCTGCCTTCAGGCAGCTTTCACACCCTGTGTCCCTGTGCCCTGCAGGCAACGCACAGGCCCCTGCGCACGCACGGCTGTTGTGTGTGCTACAGTTCTCGCTCATCGTAGACACGCCACACTGGAAAAGCACACATACAAAAACAAACAAAATCACTAAAAAGCACTAAGGACCACACTTAAGGGCTTTCACGTGGGTCCAGCGGAGATCCCAGGCTGAGTCGGCTCCTAGGGATGTCTAATCTGCGCTTCTTGGCCTCAAGGCAGAATGCGGCCCCAGAAAGGGGTGTCAGCCACCAGGTTCCCTGTATGGCAGTCTGGGGATGGAGCTGCCCAGGGCCCCTTGGCCTCACCTCGGCCTGCGCTGCTCTCGCTCCGCAACGGCCAGAGCCCGATGCACTGTCCCTGGCAGAGGCAGGTGCTCGGGGGCACACAGGGACAGGCCGAGAAACAATGGGACATGTTAGAATGTTACATACTTTATATAGTTATGTTGTTCAAATAAAATAGCAATGCAATAATGTAACAATTGTGTAATACGTATTGTAATATATAATGTGCTATAATGCATTATATAGTATATTATAATGAATTATAATATGATATCATAGAATCATAGAATCACAGAATGGTTAAGGTTGGAGGGCACCTCTAGAGATGATCTAGTCCAACCCCCCTGCTCCAACAGGGACACCCAGAGCACGTGGCACAGGGTGGCATCCAGGTGGGTTTGAAGATCTCCAGAGAAGGAGACTCCACAGCCTCTCTGGGCAGCCTGTGCCAGGGCTCTGGCACCCTCACAGTAATGAAGTTCTTCCTCATGTGGAGATTAAACTTTCTATGCTTCAACTTATGCCTATTACCCCTCATCCTGTCACTGGCCACCACAGAGAAGAGCCTGGTGCCATCCTCCCTACAATCACCCCTCAGGTACTTGAACATGTAGATCGAATCTCCTCTCGGGATATGATAAATAATGACATAATAAAAGGAGGAAGAAGAGAGGCAGTTAAAGATAAAGGACCTGATTGAAGTCTGTTCTGTCGGTTGCTGGTATCAAGAGAGTTTGCAAGCAGGTATTCGCCATTGAGAGTAGGTATACTTTGTGCCACCGTACTCTGTAAGCAAACAACTGATCCTAATTGTGCCTGTAAGTGAACCAAAAACCTGCCGCAGGAATTGCTTGTACCTATAAAAATGCAAATGGAATTACTGTTTTATTTAAGCACCAGAACAAAGCAATAGTTCAAGCCAGCCTTAAATTTTACACAAAAATCCTTATTAAAAATATCTACCCTAAAAATGTGTCCCTTGCATGCTCTGCCTACAGAAGGCAGAGCCCATTTTTCAGAAAGTAGGTCTGAAAAACAAAACTCTAAGGCTTCCATTTTCTTAAAGATCCTGTCACATTCTTTCCTGGAATGAAACAAGCCAGTAATCCTCATAATTACAGAAACATAGCACTTAGCTCAATTTACCAGTGTACCAACATTAAACAATTAATAGTAGAATAATGAAGGGCTTAATTCAAAATCTATGGCAGTTAATGGAAGTTCTCAGTAGCCAGGGATTAAGCTGCTCATAACCCAGGAGTGCAGAGGAAATGTTAGTGTTGCCAGGCTTTTGTCCATAGAAATGAAAGGACTGATAGAGAGGGCAGGTTGCACTACAGCTGCCCAGTTGTGTATTTCCCATCCAGACCAAGAGCAGCCACTTCCAGATCTGCCTGACCACTATATTTGCAGGAAATAAGTTATGTATGAAGCAAAGCAGTGCAAGCAGTCTGTATTCCTGCACCATTTTGTGTGCAGAAAAGCATGGCTGTGAAAATACGTTCTTTTTTTTTTTTCCAATGCTGCCACAGAAAAGAGACAATATCCCTTTCCCTTTCTTTTATATTTTTATGCAGTTTTATTCTGGATGAAATAATCCCCATGTCTGGAAATCATGGAGAGATCTGTGCCTGGAACATAGTGCACAATCAGGGAGGCAGGAGGTGGCACGTTCAAACACAGGGTTTCATCTTGAGTGTTAAGAACCAAGTGGTTCTTGCTAAAGAAAGTCCTCCCATTCACCATACGTAGCCCAGCCTTCAGCTAAGCTCTCTATGACGGGAGAGGATTCCATGTTAGCCAAATGATGAGGTCAGCACAGGATAATGGGAAAACCTGAACTCTGCTACAGCCACATGCCATGTTGATAAATGCAACTCCATTGGTTTTTATAAACAAAATTAAGCTTAATTTGTTTCACAGTAGCTAAGGTGCCGTTAATTCAAAACCCACAAAATAACTCACTGGACACAGTTAATAGTCAGTAGACTACATAGGCCAGGCTTTGAAAGCATTTAATATTCACTGAAGTGCTGCTTGTATCCAATTATAACTCACTACTTGCCATCTTAATAATTTAAATCTGTCCACTCTTTAGAGAGAGAGAAAAAAATGCACTAATCAAAGACATGAATGCACCTTTTGCTTTTGACAGCATTAAATTAAAACTAAATGGTAGATCTTGAATGAGTTACTCTGCAAGAATAAAGGCATTAATGAGGTAATTTCATTATAGAGGCTCATCCAAGCCTATGTGAAAACAAGGGAAGTAAATGGAGAGGAAAGCTGCTGAGGAAATTAGGGTTCCTTCCACACTAATTAATGTTTGGGGGCATTTAGTACAGGCACCAAATTAACTGCTCCAAAGAACTCCATTGAAAAAAAAATACATTGTTGCCCTGCCATGTAATTAGAAGACAGTACTAGAAGAACACTTAATGAGGATAAAGGCAGCCTTTAACTTACTCTGCCCGGCCCTGAAAACATGCTATTGTGGAGGCCGGAGTTTAAGGAAGCGCCGCGCGCACAATACGGGATTGTCGGGGCCCTTCTGCCCGCTGAGCTGTAAACAGGTAGCGCGGAGCGAGCGGCTGGGACTCCGCGGAGGGCCGGCTTCCCAGCGGGGGAAAAAAAGCCTTAAATGCACCCAGAAGGGAGGGAAAAAAAGGTGAATAGG
>NW_010584375.1:440573-452808 GCF_000705375.1 Tinamus guttatus | reverse complement strand
CGTTCCACCCAGGTTCCAGTGCATGTTTCTGAAGGCTAAAATTACCAAAATACAAATCACTACCATTGCATTTCAGCTGCTTTAGTCCAAACTTAGATTAAAGTTTGATTTTTCAAACATGCTAAGTTCTCAGCATCTCATTTATTCAGGCACCTTTGTATCTGGCCATCTAGTTTGTGCATCTTTTTGAAATCTAGCTATGAGGCTATAGCTGATGCCTTTTATTAATTAATTAATGAGTTGGCATTATGCCTTAGCTTTAGTCCTGTTCTACAAATAATAACTAGCAAATTGTTTCTTAAAATAATAATAATAATAAAAAACTAGCTGTGATGTCTTCCCTGAACTACTGGGTGAGATGGATGTGCCTTTATCTCAAACTCAGATTATTCGGCTAACTAATCAGCGATTTCTTGTGAGAATCAAAACAAATTTGAACACAAAACTTTTTGCACAGTGAAAAGCACTTGTTTCCACTTCAACGGAATACGAGCATTCCAGTGTTTCCTTAAAAAAAAAAAAATGGCTGGATCATTCGATTATTCGGGAAGTCAAGAGTCTGCTGAGTACGGATGTTTGCAGTTCCCAAGTCCGCCCGCAACCCTGCTTGTGCATTTTCTACTACTTAATTGGTAGAGTATCTTGATTAATTTCAGGGTTAACTTGTTACCCTTGGTAAAACCTTGGCAGGAAAATCTGTCAAACCAAATGCTGAATGGAGACTTGCCAGGAACAAGGTTAAGTTAAATGCTCTCTTTATACCTAATTCTTTAAGTGGCGTTGAGGTTCTGAGACTGTATAAATACACTAATAAGATCTAGAGAAGATAGATACCAAAATTACTTTGCAGCCTGAGTTCTGCGAGGTCAGGAGATTATTTTTATTTGTTCCATACCCAGACAGATCCTCCCCAGAGAGCCTCGAGGCGATTCCCGTTGCTGCCGGGAGCACCCAGGAAGCAGGCTCACCCCTCAGGGGCTGCGCCTCAAGCAGCAGCGTGGACCGCAAAGTGGGTGCCGGATCCCCAGGGCTGGTGTCACCGTCCAAGCGGCTGGCGCTCTTCTGCAAAGGGTGCACATAAAAGGTATGGAGAAGTTGGCATTAAAAGTTGCCCTAATCTGTGTGGTCATGAGGGATATGCATTTTGGAAAGGCATGTCCCAAAGTCTGACAAACCGGTATTCCAGTGTCAAGTAGGGCCCAAGTGCTAAGACACACTTTAAGACACTAATGCCATGTGATTGTAGCAAAAGGTTGGGAATGCTTGCCTAAAGAAAGCTTTGAAAAAAAAATCCACGCAGGTCCTTCTCTCACAGGGCATAGCCCTGGTGCTGGTGAGCTGAGGAAGCATTTCATATCCAACAGGTCACTTCTACTCCCTGTACTCAGTAAGATGTCTGTGGTGCCGCTTCACAGCACAATAATCTGATTCCCAAATTTTGCATATGTTACGCAATGTCAGCATATTAATAGAAGAATTTAACTTATCTGCTTATTAAAAAAACTATTGGAAAGTTCATATATTACTTATTTTATGTAACAACTTCTATTTCTCAGCCATGAGAAAAATGGAATTCCTAAAATTGGGGCATAATTTTAAATTAGTTAAAATCTGAAAAAATCTCTGGAATGAAAAAGAAAACATTTTGTTTTCAAGGTTAAAAATACTGATTTTCTATAATGTCATTTTGATTAATACACACTGTTAAAATCCTACTACCTATACATATAGATAATATTGATATTAAAATGCAACATGTATATTTAAAATATCCCACTTTGAAATATAATAAGATTTTTTGTCTTCTAAGTAAATAAGTCAGAATATTCTTTCCATCTAGCCAAACTGTAACTCAATAAATTATTTCAAAAAATATCCATTTTTACAAAACAACATTTTTTTCCCACATAAATCCTGGCTTGAAATGCATTGATTATCTTTAATTGAAAACACTTGGCATCTCTCTCCCTGCTGCCATGTCTGCAGGTGGCCCAAGATTTCCTGCCTTGGCCACCTCTGGCGTCACGAGTCCGCATGCAGAGCGCAAGGGCAGCCTCGCGCCCAGCCGGGCGGCTGTGGGGGTTTGTGGGCCCGTCAGCTCCCTTGGGGACATGCTAGGGACCCTGGGCAACCAGTGGGAGCTGCAGCCACGTTCGTGACTCTTGCCGCTGGCTGGTGTGGGCTCCCCATGCAGATGCATGCATTGAAGGGCTCCAAGGCAGCCAAACAGAAACAAGTCATTTTCCCTGGGGACAGAAAAATGTCATCGTGGAGCTGTCATGGCCTGATGCTTATCCGGAAGAGTGGCTTGAGACTAGGTTCACAAAGCAGCAAAGCGAAGCTTAGGAGAGTCACTGAGAAAGAGAAGTCTTGTATCGAGCTCCTATTTTTCAGTAATTAACATGTTCTCACAGAGGAGCTCGTGCTTGTCGCCCCGAGGCATCCTGGCAGCTCGGCCGCTCCGCAACGCTGGCTCCGCGCCGGCCCCGCTGCATCCCCTGTGCCACGGAGGCTCCGGGCCTGCTAAGCCCACTGGGCACGGGGCGCCCGCAGAGGCGGCTGACGCAAACGCGGGCGGCCTCATGCCGAGAGGGCGGCGAGAACCGCCCGTGGCCACGGCAGCGCTGCGGCTTAGGAGGACGGGCGTCCGGCGAGCGTCACCGCTTTGGACTTCTCCTGACCCGGGTGAGCAGAGTGCCCCGCGGCAAGCTCCATCTCACGCATTGGCCGCGGTAACTGCCTTCGCCAGCGTTTGTTTTCTGCTATCAGATCATTAAATGTAATGCCGTTGTTGTTTCCATTCCCCTGGTCCCAGTATGTTTTGCAGCCAGTGACCATTCCCAGTTCATTAACTGACTGACCTCAGCATTAACACCCCTCTGCTCGGGTTGCCGTGGAAACAAAGCTTCCTGTGCGTAATCCAAGCTTATCTAGCTCTTTATCCTACATGTGACCCTTAATTACTTGCTAAATTAGAATGGTTTTCTGAAAATCACAAGAGGAGGTTAATATGTTCTTCCAGAGCTGGTCAAGCTAAGATGACACTAAATTCACTGGGAATTCAGATTACATGATCCCTGAAGGCGTCTCTTTCAGAAGGAAGATGAACTTTCCCAGTGGGAGGCAGTGTGCCATGATAATGCCTCTGTCATTCACTTTCCTTGCCCGGCTTGTCCAGCTATGGCTTAATCCAGCGTGAACAATGCGCTAAGCAAATATCAGGTTGATTAATTATGGTGCAAGACTCAGTAGCCATTTGTCTTCTATAATTAACACTGTAATTGAAATTAAGTAATATACTTCATATGCTGATTCCTTGGCTAGGAGGAGGAACAAGGGAGAGTCCTCAAGTCCAAGGGCAGGAAATTAAGAATAAAAACAAGGGGTCAGAGTATTAATTGTCTCTAAAATTTTCCTGCATTTTGAGATACTCTTCAATCAAAAAGCAAAACGACTTTACAATTTCTAGGTGTCATAGATTGGAGGAGAAATTGAAACTGTTTGCAAAAATGCTTCTTAAAATTTGTGCAAATCCACCCCTTTTTCACCAGTTTCATAAAAGGGAGGCAGGAAGCAGGGAAACATGATGCTCTCTACAATGCACAATGATTTTCCTCACCATAGTTTCTAGCAGCAGGTTCCTTATGAAGCATGGCGATTTTTGTCTATGTGAGACCTGCTTTGTAGCCTGGGCTGGGAATAAAATGCTGCAGCCTAGCGTGGTTCTCAGAAGGACAAATGAACAAAAATGCAGATACACCCCCTTGTCCCAGCGAAAGAAGCCAGTATGGAGCGAGGTGTGTCCGGCTTGCAGCCTGCCCAGATCTGCCATCCGCCCTGCCGGACCGTAGCCACCGGCTCATGGCCGCAGGAGGAGCCCCTGGGGCCACAGCAGTCTGCTGTGCTTCTGTGCCCATCTTGGCGGTTCCTCTATATGCTGTAGATTTGGGTGAATGAACGATGCTTGTTCTTTCACCCCAAGTGTCTGGTGGATATACCCTTTATTTGCAGGTCATCAAGGAACAGCAGTCACATGCTGTGTCAGAAGCAGTTAGTGGCATGCCTCAGATTCACAAAGGCCACAGGAACAGCCTAATTTAATGGCGCTTTTCCATTTGACACCCATACTGCTCCCGTGCTGAGCAGTAGCACATCCGGGGCCTTGCAGAGCCATTTGCTAGTATGGAGGTCAACAAAAAGGAGTTGTGATGCAGCTTGAGGAAAAAACAAACCTGAGTCCCAGAACAAGCAGATGTCTTCTTGAGGCCCTCCAAAAATCCATATTTCTCAGTATTATCATTAGTGACAAAAATACCTGGATTGTGTTCTGGAGGTGTTGACATTGATACCATCTCTGATTTAGCAGTTTCACCAGGAGTCTTATGCCTGCTTTAGCAATTATAGGTTTCTCCTAGCTAGTTATGGTGTCTTCCCACACAGTATTTCATGCACTATGCCTATATTTAAGCATAGAGAATCCAAAAATACAGTTTGCCTCAGTGTGCCCCCTTTTAACAGGAATGGCTGGATAATTTGGGTCTATTACACTTGCAGGATGCATATAAAACTGAGGGACTAACCATTGAGATGGGGAGAGGGCACAGACAGATAAGCAGGTTTCTCTTGTGTAAGACCTATTTGTATTCTGCAGTATTGGACTGGATCCGCAATATGGCAGCTGCAGCCACCTGCATTTCTGGTCAGAATTCCCAAATTTGACACAAGATACTTCAGGAGTTAGGAGCAGCTGTTAACATACTAACAACGCATGGCCCCTTAGCACCTCCATCCTCCTGTGGGATGCAGGTCACATTCATGGCTATGCTGTATGTCCGCAAGGTCCTCGATCTTCCTGTCAAGACTTCCAGAAAACATGATGGCATTTCTCAGAGAATGTTCTCAAAGAAGCCTGGGCTTTCTTGTGCAGCAAGATCTGAAACAGTTAAAGTTTCAAACTTGTTATCATCATACAGAGTTTGTCACCCCGCCGGCAGATCCCTGATGAGAAGCACTGCGTGAAGATGCACTCCTAGACGTGTGACATACACCAGTGGGCACGGGATGCTCACATAGTCTTTGGCTATGCTGAAACTTCCAGCAAATATGACACAAGCTGCTGATCAAGCAGCAATTCCTCCGGTAAATTGTTTCTAGCTGTCAGTCACTTCTAATCCAAGCAGCTTTTAAGTCTATGAGCCATTTCTCCTCTCCTTTTGCTGAACCACCGCTCCCTGGTAATGTATTTGATTTCAAAAGTAATATTCTGGACATAATTGAAGAAAATTCTTACAAATGCGATTTTTTCTTTTTGTTTGTTTGCTATTGCCAGCTCATATAGGCAAAACAGCTTGGAGAGAGAGTTCCATTTCTCAACTGCTAACTTGTGTAATTTGAGAGTCTGGATGCGTGTGTCAAGATGGATTGCAGGGCAGTGGTCTCTGCTTGGAAAGAAAGCCTGTTAAGGAGTTACCTTCTGCTTCCAAATCATTTTTTTAAAAAATCCTCCATGCACAACTGTCAGAACAGCTGACAGACCACAATAAAGTCTTCGAAGCAATCCAGGTTTTTGAAGGCCTCCTAGGTGCTCATGTGAGTGCACACACGCAAATATGCAGGCATCCTTTCTCCCTCACTTAGGGCATGACACTTAAAACATTTTATCGTCACTGAAAAAAATCACCATTGACAGGGATTGGTGAATCCAGTGAGATGTGAGCTGGGGGGACTTTTCAAGCATTTTCCCCAAAGTTTTGATTTTCACAAGAGCATAGAGTTTTTTAAGACATCTGCCCCAGAAATCCACCCTTCCCTCTGTCAGTCTCTGCACTCAAGGTAGGGATAATTTCAGCTCTGGGAAACTGGGTGACTGATGCTCAGCCCCATGTCCTCTCCCCTGCAAGGCGCACAGGGAAGCAAGAGCTTCCTGGCACTGCTGCCCTCATTCCCAAATGCTTTTGAGAAGGGTCAGCACAGAAACGCGGGCGTGATCTTCAGTTCACGGTAGAAGCTCCCTGGCAATTGTAAGAAAACAGGGGAAAGAAAAGGTGCTGGAGGGCCAGTGGGAAACAGAGACGCTGGGACCCGGCAGCCAGCGATGGTTCTGATGTGGACTCACTGGCGAGAAGGGACCGTTACCTTTACCTCTTAGCCTAGGGAAACGTGCAAGGGCACCAGGGATGTGACATGTCCTCTCTCCCCACTCTGTTTAAGGAAGAGAGGAGGAAGAGTAGAGAAACTTCTACGTCCAAAAACATCCTTTGCAAGCTCTGAGCCATTAGGTTGTAGCAAGCTGCAACTGACTCCCCTGACAGTTTGTTTGAACCTCGCAGAACCAGGAGGGGAAATGACATCATTACATGGAATTAATATAATCAAGTCTAAAACAAACCCCACTGATCCTAGACACTTCATATTTTTGTCCAATATTTGAGCTACTTCATCTCTGGCCCCAGTTTATTTCACTGCTTAAGTCTTTTCTTTTGATCTCTATCTTGGACCAAGATTAAAAAAAAAAAAAAAAAAAAAGGACAATAATGCCTTACAATCTGTAGTATTTTCCATTTCAGGCTCCTAACAAAATATGAGCAATGTACATCGAGCAGTTTCACACTAGGGTGCACCAGAAAAGCGGGCCACAGCAGAGCAGCTCTGCAGTCCCTTGCTGCGTGTCGTCCCCAGCGTCCTGCTCGGAGCTGCCGCATCCGCGGCGGCAGGGAAAGGGCTGCGTGCCGGCCCTCCGCTGCTCCAGCCCTTCACCCAGCAGCACACCGGCCCTGTCAGCAGCTTCTCTGAGAAGTGTTGCTGCAGCCTGAGCACATCTTCCTGTGGCCAGCTCTACGTCAGGCATCATGTCCCCCCCGTGCCCACAGGGTGAGGGCATTTGCTAAGGACTTCGCTTCATGGATGAAACAGATTACAGAAGCTGGAATATTTGTTTCGTAACACATGCAACAGCAGCCCACTGCTCCCCAGTTCAAGTCACTAGCAAAAATTCCACTGTTTTTAGTGGGAACGTGGTCTCGTCAACTGTAATTTCTTATGCTGTTGCTAAGTATTGTTGTTGGAAAGTTGTAGGAGCTTTCCATCCAAAGTAGGTTAATCCTGTAATTAATGTGAAGAATCAAGTCTTGCCAGCTGTTAATCATAAGAACCATTTTCCCCTAAATTTTAAGAACTCTGCTAGCGATCTAACTGAAGCATTAGGAAGGATATGCCAGCCACAAATTGAAAGAGCCACGTCCTATTTAATCCGGGAAAAGAAAATGTAAATTGTTACTATTTAGATGGCTACATTATTTGCAATCCTGATCAGGCATTGTTTTACCAGGGGCAGGAAGGACTAACTGCTTTGTCGCCATTTTCCCAGGAGCACCCCTAGTGTGAAGGCTCCCTCCCCAGCCTGGTGATGTAGTAGTTGTCATGAAGTTGCAGAATTCCTCCACATTTATACTGCTTTTTATATTACAAAGAAACACCAAGAAACACTCGAAAGAACTATAAGTGTGTAGAGTTCTGGTTGGCACACTATTGAAACGAAAGCACATCGCATGTGCAGCTCCTCTGGTGAAAATCACAGTTAGGACATCTCTGATGTCGTTCACTGGCATAGCTGAGATCCGCTTCTTTCCTCAGTGTGTGTTTCCTTCCACCTCAGATGAATTACGTGCATGGTGGGGAGCAGAAGTAGCATATTTACTCAGGTTTAGGTTGATTTGCAATCACACACAACACTCACATGGGCCAGACCAATACACAGGAACACGCTTACGAACTAGAAAAGGATCAGGACCCTAACACAGAGGTGTCCAAGCAGAAGCTCCACCTGGTGACACTGGAGATCTGTCCTGTCTCTAGATCATTCAGTGCCTGTGCGGCAGACCCTACTTGGGAAGCCAGCTCACTGGCCAGGCTCTGAGGTGGCACCTATGACAGGATGAAGAGGCAACTGAACCCTTCATATCTTCGTAACTGCCTGGGGCACACGCCTGGGGCCTAAAGAGGCTCTTCCTTGCAGAAGGCCTAATCCCAGAAGGAGGGATGCTCCCTGCTGCTCCCGCTCTGCATCAGACTGCACTGACAGCCGTGGCTCCTCACCACTTGGTGGTCCGAGGCTCTCCAGCCCCTTGCAAGATCAGATTTCCATGAAGAGTGCAGTGTTCTACTTCTCCAGATGGCTGAGTGTACATGTCTGTCAGCAGAACGAGGCTGTAAATCCATTACAATAGATTTTCCTCTAACCAATAAATCCCTATAACTTTCTATAAAGCTGCAAGGTCTGAAATATTGCTACTAGTTCTCTTAGCATAAAAGCTATGGAGGGTTGGACATACCATCATCAATCTTCTGGTCTGTCAGCAGACAGCTTTTGATTAAATTCTACTTGATAAGGATTAATCAATTCTTAAAAGAAGTTTAGGATTTATTTGATTTGTCACTCAGCAGACACAGCTGTCTTCTGGGTAAAAAACTAAGTTTCCATTCTTGGGGCTGTGCTCCCTTTACAGGCTTAAAATGAGTACTGCATTTAGAACTACTGAGCTCTGACTCTTTTATCTCCAGCTTGATTAGAGAAAGTGTAGGAAACAGACCCACTTTCTCCTTTTAGGTGTGATAGGGCTAAGAATGTAAGCAAGAGTGTGTACAGGGTAAGTAGTGAAAATTGGATTGTTTATGACACCGCATATTTTGAACATTTAAAGCCTAAGCTGTGCTGTTCTGGGTGTTGTGCAACATTGGTTATGCACATGGTTGTGCGAGCCACTGGAGTTTGCTTCTGTTCTTGGACTGGAGGGACAACATTTTTAAATCAGGAGGAAAAGAAGCCATGAGAATAAAGCTCATAGGAAAAGCAGCCTGTTTCACTTAAGCAGGATTAGCTATTACTGCTCCCTTCTAGATAACACGGGTTCTGTGTGGAGCAGAGTTGCTGGTGGAGGGGTACTTTTTTAAGGAAGAAAAAAAATAGAATACCCCCAAATTCTATTCCTAAAGCACCTCAGTAACTTTGGCTTCTAACCAACAAAACCTCCAAAGTATTTATTTATATGCGGTACAATAGCATATAAATACACCTACTCTCCATTAGTAATTACAGCCTCAGAGCTGAATGTTTCTGAGAGTTTGAAAGGATGTGAATTCTCAAGTAGCTTAAATACTTTGGGAAATAATAACTTTAATAGTAATAATAATAACATTTATTAGATCCAAGGTTTAAAGTTACTCTTCTGTGAAATTACTATCAAGAAATGTACATGCGTGTGCCTGGGAAGATTCAGCCAATCCTTGAGAAAAGCCTTCCAGTCAAAGCCTTCCCCATCTGCAAGTATTTTGCAGAACTGTGTTCTGCCTTGCAGCGCCGCAAATCTGAAGCTTGTCAGAGCACTGCTCTATCATCTGCAGTCATTGCCACAGCAACCCACGGAGTGACTGAAACATACGCACATTTTCTTCGCAGTCCTCAATTGTTTACACCTCCAACGTGAAAATGCCCTTTCTGAAAGCCAGCAAACGATTAAAGCCTGGCTACTGGACTGTCCTTGTCGGCTTGGAGGTGAACTGATGGCCAGTGTAACAGCAGAGAACTTTTTGCAAAGAGTGATTATTGCTGAGGAATGCGGAGAAAAGGAGAGCTGCAGTCACCTGTCAACCTGTTCAGTGTCAGATCCTGCTTCAATGACGGCCCTGTGACGGAAGTGTCCACCTCAAAGTTAGCTCCCTCTGTGACCCACGCAAAGAAATGGGAACTACAGTCGGTTTGAGATCTTTTAGGCTTGGCTAGGACAAGCTGAAAATTGACCTAGAAGTGGTCATTTCTCTGCACTAACTAAAGGAGCCAGGTATATATAGAGGTAATATATATACCAGGTCATATAGAGGTAATAGCTGAAGTGAAATGTATCTTTGTAACTAGAGACATGCCACTTACCACCTATCTTAGGCCAGGAATACAGCTGAAAATTGTGCCTATATTAATGACAAATGTGATGAGGTCATGTCCTCAACCAGTATTTATGCTGGCCCACATTTCTATACATGTGCATTTTTAACCTGCAAAAGTTCTTTGCTGGTTCAACAGCCAAGTTTGCGCTGTTGAAGATGGCTGACATATTGGTAAAAGAATCCTCTCTGCTGGTATAAATTGTATATGGATTTGAGCACTCTGTAAAGGTGGCGATGGGGGACTCCTTTGCAGGGTGTGATGATAAATCGGCCCATACTCACCAAATATTACACAAGGCACAGCACATACTTGTAAAGCTAGCCTGCTGAGAGACACTTCTGGCAGAGATTATATTTTCTACTTACGAGAGAAAATTTGGCTTGGTGAGATCACAGCAATCTTTACTAGTGATTTTAACCATGGTGGACTTTAATGGAGGCTGTTTGTGCCCTGCACATTGCTGGGGCTTCTCAGAACAGCTGCTGTTATACACCTGAGCTTCATGTTAAGGCTTACACTACCTGGCACCCACAGGGCTGGAAGGTTAACTGTAAATGCAAACATGCACAGCTACTCTGAAGCCCAAAAAGGGAAGATTGTTGTCTACCTTTTTAAAATAAATATATCAAAGCCTGATTTCCTTCGATTTTCTGTAACTTGGCCCATGTGGGTGTCCATGAATACGCTTGCATGTGTGCATGTTTGTATGTGTGTGTATATGTAGATGTATATGTGTAAGTAGTTTGGCTACTTCATATTCCTCTCCAGCTGAGGGAAATGAGCCATCACACAGCTATTACACAAGCTAAGTGGAGTTTTCCTTACTGACAATATGCTAATTAGGAAATAGCCTTATGGTAGTCTGGGAAATCCTTCTTCCAGAAAAACGAATGTGAGCCTGGAGACTCACATACTCTGCACCAGCTAGGAAATAACCACGAGGCATTACACAAAACACGGAGGCACTATTAATCCAGTGACAGGTGAATCGATGGCAAGAATGACATATGTAACTGCACAACAGTTCTGTTTTACTTGCTTGCAGGTTGAAACAATATTATAAAACATCATCAAGTTATAAGAGCGTCTGTGCTCTTAGTTTGGAAATTGCTTCTATACTATTGCCTCTGTGTGGTAGAATTTCAGACCCATTTATGTTTAGCGGCGGTAAGAGACAGGCTTACTTCAAGGCCATTGCTTTTGTTTTACCGTGCTCCAAAGTGGCTGCCAAACATGTGGTGCAGATAGGGCATCACGCTGCTCTGCCCGCCTCGCTGGCGCACGCTCCACTGCGTCCTCCTGACGTGACCTCCAGAGCTTTACCTGAAAAGTTACAATTGGATTTTTAGAGAATAGAAAAAAAGCGAAGTTTTCTGTGTCTCGTTAGCTGTCAAGAAAGACTAATAATTTCCTGAATATCTCCCACAAATACACTGTAAAAAACAAAAGTTTTTGTTATTTACAGATATTATATAGTTGTATGGAAAACATGCAAATCAAAATATTAAATACTTCTTTCTCCATATGAGCAAACATTAAGTGATCAAGAATACTTTGTTATACAAGTTCTTTTCAATTTTATCTTGGAAATATTTTGCTTGCATATATCATCTGATCAGTATATTTGCTCAAAGCTTTGTGTAATCGAGAAAGGTAATGTATCCTTCTAAGTCAACGTGTAAGGTCTGTACTTTGTGTGGAAAATCTCGCTGTCAGGAACTGAATGTCAAAAAGGAGACAGAGGAGTCCTAAAACTTTATTTGAATAAAGGGAGAGTCCACTGGGCATATCCCTGTGGGGTCTCTCAAATTGCTGGAGGACGCAGCCCCCCGTTTATCCTAATTTCCGGAGCTAGGGACGCCCTCTCCTTTTCCCCTTTGGGCAAGGTCCTCAGAAGCTACCGCCTTCCCGGCCGCCTACACCGAACTCCTGCCTCCTGCCATCTGTTCTCACCTAAGGCCACCCAACTCCTTTGTCCCCCTTGCTGAAGAATGTGGGGGAATTCCCCTATTTCCCTCTTTTGTAAATGCCCCCACCTCCTTGCGGATGGCTCTTTTTGTCCTACTCGCTCATGGCTCCGCTCAGTCTCCCCTCCCTTTGTCCTGCTCTTCAGCCAGACTGTGGGGAAATCCCCTTATTGATGAATACATAAATTTGAGCATTCCGCTCAACTTTAACTCCTGCCCAAGTGCGTTGTTTAAAACAAAACAAAACTTCATCTCTGCTGACCGACCCCTAGATCACCCTCGTCTTTATGAGGGCAGGGCCCGCTCGCCGCGCGGGCGGGGCGCGCGC
>NW_010584375.1:418162-440141 GCF_000705375.1 Tinamus guttatus | reverse complement strand
GCCAGCCCCTCCGGGCGAGCCCCCCACTGCGGGAGCGCTGAGGTGTCGGTGCCGCGCGGCCCCTGCGGCCCTGGCGCCCGAGAAACCGCTGTCTTAGCAGCAGAACCTGTGGTGTGTTTAAAAGCTGCATTTTAGTGCCATATGGCAGATGAATAAGCTTTCTAACAGTAATAATTATGCTGGTAAAAATAAGATTGAGTTCTTTTTTTTTTTTCTATTTTAAACTGCCAAGTGTTTGAATTACCTATTATAAAGTATATATTAAAAACAACTCCCTAGCTGACGATATCAGGAATCTCTGTGGGTTTAGAGAGTTAACTAGTTGGCTGGTCAGACAATTGCCATTCCTCTTACCTTGAGTAATTTGGTTTCTCTCCTTTCTAGATGCCATACCAAGCGCAGATCAGATTCGCATCACAACCTCTCTGAAGAGCCAAAGAGGTTCCGTATGGACAAAGAACAAATCAATATTTGAGTTCTGGGAAATTGAGGTGACATTTCGAGTTACAGGAAGAGGCCGCATTGGAGCTGATGGACTGGTATGAAGAATTTGGTATAACTTAAAATTCACTCTTTTATAGCGTGCTTCTTTAAGTTATGACTCTTGCTTTCTATATATAGGCAATTTGGTTTACAGAAGAACAAGGTTTGGAAGGTCCTGTTTTTGGGGCAGCTGATCAGTGGAATGGAATTGGAATCTTCTTTGATTCTTTTGACAACGATGGAAAGGTTAGTTGGAAGCAAACACTTCTTGTAAGATTGCAAATGAATTTTTTTTTTTTTTTTTGTACTTGAAACTTCATGGAAAAAAAAAGGTGTCTTTTTTTACTCTTTTTATTCCTATCTCCTATTTAGAAAGATTAAAATATGCCATTTTACACAATTTGAACTAGGCTTCCCCCAAACTTTTTTTTAATTGATTGTTAAGTTTGGAAATTAAAGCCTAGCATGCAAATAAACATACAGTGGAGATTAACCTGTTAGGTTTGGAGGAACAATACCTTTGGTGTGTGTGCGAGCTGAAATTCAGAATGTCCATGCACAGTCTGAAATGTTAGAGCCAGAGGCTTATGCTTTGGAAGAGTCGTATTTCCACTGTGGAAATACAAATTTTCGTATCTTTTTTTTAAGGGATGCTCTCTTTCTTCAAGCAAATCTGTCTTCAGCAGTTCTATGACAAATTTTTGTGTGGGGGGTTCACTCCCCCCCACTTTTTTCCCTTTCTCCTCTGAATCTAAAATTCAGAAACTGTGATAGATACCCACTTTGGATTTTTGATTTTCCAGCAATCTAAAATGATCATTAAACTCCTTAAATTTACCCAGGATATGTAGTTGGTTTGACTTTTTGTTTGTTTTGCCTCCTCCTTTCTGTACTGTTTTGGTTTGCTTTGGAATGTTTTGGCCATATTCTTGTTATTGATTTCCAATCCATGTCATCAATATGGACCCTGGCCAAAGATGGGGTCCGTTAAGTTGCATGTGGACAGCACTGCTTGCCAGGCTTTGACAAGGCTGGAACTCTTCATGACAAATTTAGTCACTGTGGTGTGAAACTCTTTTTCAAAAGTGATGATGTGTCACTTCTGGGCAAAACGGAAGTCAACCTCCTGCCTGTTTTATTTTTGACACGAATTCAAAACATCTCACAAGTTCCAACATTTAAATGACCTCTCGGTATTTTCTTCAGTCCTGATATGGAGAAATTCTTGCTACTATTTTCAGTGTATTCAGTGGATGATGTTTGAAGCCTCATGTGGCCCTCAACCTAATACACAGTACCCAGAGCACTTCCTCAAGTAATGCCAAGCACCCTCATGACATCATTGGTTTTAAAACTGCAGATGTTTCTTTTTCCGGTCCTGCCAAAGCTGTATGATGTACATACAACCCATGTATTGAGATGAATTCACTATATCTCTGTATTTATTTCTCTTGTGGCAGTGTGTGTGATGTGTGTGTACGCTACTTTTTTTGTTTGTTTTGTTTTTTCACCCTCTTTCTCCTTTCTGTATTCTTTTGGAAGCAAAAAAACTTGAACTCCATCTCTGCTTTGGATGGATTCCGTAGTTGCTTTCAAGATCTTCTGTATGTTTGCAGAATTCAAATCTTCCTTCCACACATGATCCACAACCGGAACTGGGCTGTCCACCGGCAATCAATATTGAATCCTTCTTGTTAATAGCAGTCTACTTCTCTCTGAGAGAGATTAGGCTTGTGTTTTGTTCATTAATGTGTTGAAATTAAACTGTTTGTACACACCTCATGCAAAATATATGCAAGTATGCTCTGACTTAATTCAATATTGTTAAACTGAAATCAACAGTAAGAAGATGATAATATAAAGTATTAAAGGAGCACTGAGATGGTAAGACTGATACTAAAGCTGACTCTCAAGTCATGTTTAAAACATAGTAACATGGTGTATATCTGTATACCAGAATTCTGTTCTCTCATGTTGCCAAAATATATGTGATAAAGGTACACAATGTGGTGGCTGTGTTTCTCAGAGCATTAAAGCAAAAAAAGTCACCTCACACCAAACACCGTGAATTGAGAATTACATTGTTTCTTGAATTTTTTTTTTTAAGTCAGTCTTATTTTTCTTAAGCTCTTGCCATCTGTGCAGTGGAGCAATGTATTTCTCTGTGTGGAAGACTTGCAGGTTTTGAAGGGGGAAGGAAGTTTACCTCTGAAAACTGGAGTTCCTGCAAAAAGCAGAGTTCATTTCCTAAATGCTTGGAGGAAACCAGATATGAATTTATATTCTATGGTTACTACTTTGTTCTCACCTTCTAGCAACTTATACAACTCGGGGTGTATTCAAAAGAGTTTTAGTTCTTCAGGGTTTTCTAAAGATTATGGTGAGGTTAGCAGAGTGCCAAAGTAACCAAAGTCAGATTAACTAACTCCAATAATTTTAAGATCTATGTCTTCACTGGATATGATTTTTTTTCCTAACTGTGGTTTTAATATCTATGTATTTCATAGATATCAATCATATCAAGTGATGGTAATTAGTAGTATATCCATGAACTTAATTAGTTTTTTTTCACTCTTAACTATACAAGGCTTGTAGTGATTTTTTGCAAAGTACACAGTGCGACAGGTTTATTTCAATCCTTTTACTTTACATGCATTAAGACTATATAGGACTAAGACATCTGTAGTGTTTCTGTAGCACCATGTCTTTATATGAAGGCTTTCACTGCATACGATTTAACTTCCTTTTTTTTTTTTAAACAGAAAAACAATCCTGGTGTGATTCTTGTAGGCAACAATGGAAAACTTCTGTATGACCATCAGAAGTAAGTTTGTTTTCTGTGTTAGTTTAATGGTGGATGTTTGGTTTGGGCAGTGAAATATTATGTGAAACTCCAGATGTTCTTTGCACAAATTAATATTAATCTGTTCCATGCAGAGGAGTACCAGTATTTAGTATGTACTAATGAGAAACTGCATTCTGAAAGCATAGATTGTCTTCAAAGAAAATTTGTAATAATTCCTTAAAAAATGTTGCTGTTCATTCACATTCCTTCAGTTTGAGATTTTATTTTAATTGAAACACTGTCTTGGCAGTAGCAGCCCAGAAATGAGCAACTGATGAATATTTAAATGATTTGTGTCCTTAAGGGTAACTTGGATAAATCAAGTTACAGATTTTTGGCCTATTTATTGCTTATTGGCATCCACATGCTGCTAATTAGTATTAAGAGTGACTAGACAAAATCTGATTCTTTGTTAGCAAAATATATTCATTTAATTTTGTCTCCTGATGGTTTATTGACATGTTAATCATTTATTGAGAATTAACATCTGTGGATTCCCTGAGAAGAGATGTTCTAACTTACTGCTTTTGTTCTCAAATCTTTGGAAGAGCTCACTGCAGTTGTGGGATAGCTTTTTGCATCTAGTTGCATCTGGGCAAGGTAGCATGGTGCTTCTTGCCGAGACCGTGATGCTTGCCTTTTTTTTTTTTTTTTGGTCTTAGGTGATAAGTTATAAGATGTAGGTTTATGCAGGTTGTTTTCTTTTGTAGTGATGGTTCCACACAAGCACTGGCATCCTGTCAGAGGGACTTTCGTAACAAGCCCTATCCTGTTAGAGCAAAGATTACATACTACCAAAAAACCTTGACTGTAAGTACTCTTTAAATAATATATAACTCAAGTTTCTCAGCTGTTTAAATGTGCGATTACTGTAACTTTCAACACCCCAAATAACCTATTAAGATAATGGCAATATTTCTGAAACGGGAGCAAAGTGCTGCAAATACTAGACTGGCTTTTATTTATACTAGTGCAACCTGTAGTTTCCTGGGCTGTTTTGGTAGGTATTGCTGTGTGTGTGTATCTTGTTACTTACAAGTCAGTGCTGCTTGTGTTCTCATATGTGCTTAGACCCTTCCTTGTTGACTGGCCTATACATGTGTCCTGAAGCCAGCATCTGTTCCTAAGTGCCCCCTGAATTAGAATGGTATTGTCATGCTGGCCTGAGTTGCTGAGTCTGTCAGCTGTGTTTTGTTGGCTTTTTGTTTCTTCTTTTTTAAGAGATTCCCAAAATGTTTTTAAAAAATGAAGCTCATTGACAATAGACTTAAATTCGGTATTTGGGGCTTCCCACCTCCAAGAAATGTCAGGGTTTTGACCACTGCAAAACACAGGAAATAGCTAGTGTATAGGAGTGCCCTGGACTTCTTAAAAATGATTTCAGTTGTGAATGCTGTCCTGAAAACCCAGCGCCATGTATTTTTCTGGCCCTAAGAGAGCTATAAAAAGAAATGTTTCTTTTCTGGCTTTTGATATCTGCTGAAAACATGCTATTCACAGCTATTAGCCAATTAAAACATGTCTGTCATTTTGTAGTAAAAGTTTCTCTAAAAGTAAACATGAGGGCATGTAAGAGAACGTGGACCTTGTACTGTGTTGTAATGGTATTGGCTGTTTGCTACTCGTGAATGAAAATAAAATTTGAGACTTTTTAAGCATATATACATTGTTCTTGGTGCTTTATCTAGGAACTTGTGACCCAAACAGTGCCGTCAACCTTAGCAATTCTGTCCATATATTTGGGGGAGAAAGCAAATTTTTTTAAGCTTAGAGTCAAAGTAAGAACATTAAGAGTGACCCTACTAGATTAGACCAGATGTCTGTGTTGGCCACTATCCTGCACAAATGTACCCCTGGCAGACCAGCTTTCAGTGAGCTGTGAGTCAAGAACTTCTTGAACCGAAGTTGACAATATTAGAATTTTGTCAGTTTTCCACACATCGCTCAGTTTTGCTTCTGCTTATATCTAAAAAGAGTATCTCTGTGTGCCTTGCTGAACTTTATGTATGCGTAATATATGTCCTTAAGTGAAAAATAGAAAATGTTGAGCTTCTCCCCCTTAAACTTTTAAGGCAAGCTTATGTATTCTATTTTTTAAAAGTGCACTTTTGAAAATGAATAATTCTTGCTTTCTACCATAGTAATTAACCCAAATGGAATTATGCAGTAAAATTTATATGCCTTTCTTTTCAGGTGTTCATTAACAATGGCTTTACTCCAGATAAAGAAGACTATGAATTTTGTGCAAAAGTAGAAGATATGATATTGCCATCACAAGGATATTTTGGAATATCTGCAGCCACAGGGGGACTTGCAGGTAATGTAACTTTGCACTGAATTTTGTCTGAGTGCTGCATTAGTTACAAAACTAATGAAAGGTATTTCCATCTAAAGATTTTAGTAAAATGCCGCTTAGCAATTGATGTTAAAGTCTTGTCAGCAATATTTGATGTGGAATAATGTCCCTGGCATAAGAGCAGAAACCCGGACCACCTTGACAGTAGAAGTTTGGCACAGATAAAGTGGTTTGACTGCATTTTACTACCTGACAAACAACTCTCCAAGCTATGCAGCTGTCACTGTGATGTTACTATGTGTGCTGTGTTTTGCATGTAAGCCTTAAGTCTTCTGCCTCAAAGCTCTTAAGTACCTGTGGAGATCAATTTTCTAGATGGAGGAAACATTCAGAATTGGGCCAAACTGTGTTGAGACTTACAGTGTTGCAAAAATTTTTTTTTCTGATAATGTTTGTCTGTTGTACTGTTTTTGATCCATGAGGGAGTAGCTAATCCTCACCCATTACCAGAATTATTGAGATGCTCAGGTCTTTTCCTGGACAGAGCAGAAGTGCTTTGTCCTGACAGAGACCTTGTGCAGTCTCATTCTCTACTGCATGAACTTTTAGAAGAACTTTGGGAAGATGCTATTTGCTGAAGATCTCTTGCAAGTACAGTCTTGACTTTGGAATTTGAAGGGAATGATTAGAAGTAGTGTCTTTAACTCATGGCAGTATCAATTAACAAATTATTCAATGTACTTTTTTTAATATAGATGATCATGATGTTCTTTCTTTCCTGACCTTCCAGCTGACTGAACCTGGCAAAGAAGTGGTAAGTATCTTTATATGCAATCACTAAAATATGTTATTGTGTATTTCTGCTTAGCTTTGTTCTGTGTGTGGGTGTTTGGTTGTTTATTTATCTCCATGTATCTGTACTGTCATCTATATTCTGGAAAAATAGACTAATATTTCCAGTAACATTTTAGTTATATTTTCAAGATTAGAATTATTGGAGCAACACCATGTCAACAAAGTGTGCATCAGGAAAAAGCTATGAGTCTCCATGGAAACTTTTGATTCCTCAATTCAGCTTAATATTAATATGCTCCACTAATCTGATATTTCTCTTCAAATCTGAAATCTAGACAGTCTTTATGGAGAACGAGTCATATAGGAGTATTTGAGAGCTTTAATGATCGATAGTAATAAAAGTCTTTCTCTTTTTGATAACTTATTAAAGCCGGCACCGGATGCAGAAATTCCTCAAAAAGATAAGGAGAAGTATCAAGAAGAGTTTGAACACTTTCAGCAAGAATTGGATAAAAAGAAAGAGGAATTTCAAAAGGAACATCCTGATGTGCAAGGACAGCCAGGCAAGTTAATTGAGCAATTTTTCAGTTGTCAAGTAAAACTTATTCTTTCTAGGGCCTTCCAGGCTAGGGCCTGATAGTGTGAAATGCCAGTCTTGCTAAGCTCCTACTGACTTACCTTGTTTAAACTCTGGTGCAAAGTGCCTTCTAGAATACAACATGCCTTTGTAATGTCTGGAAGGAGAATGAAAAAAATGAAAAGAAACTTAGAGAATGATAAGGATCTGTATGGGACTGTAGGAGGGAGAGGTCGTGTAGCCTTTTGTAAAGGGTGATTAAGCAATTTTTTTTTGCGTGTGGGGGGGTGTTATTTGAAGATGTTAATGGAAACGCAAATAAGATTAGCTTTTTTTATTTTGTGGATTGAATTAGCCATACTTAAAGGCACACACATTTTTTTATGGTACCAAGCATGGACGTCCTGGCTGGGCTCAGGCGGGTGCCCCGGGCCGCCCGCTCTGCAGCAGCCGTGCGGATACCCCCGCGCAGAGAGCCCGTGCGGGGCAGCATGGGGCACCGCGAGACTCCGTGCGGAGCCCGCCAAGAGCGGGAGGCTGGTTGAAGCCGAAGGCGGTTGGCACCACGTGTTCCTTCCTTGGCTCTTGAGCAGGTTTAATCAGTTTCTGATGCCTGGGTATGTTCAGCACCAATCCCCAGGCTGCTTAATGCTAATACACATATGAGGAACACAAATGTGTCCAGTCATGTCCTTATATCAAGCCACTTTTTTTTTTTCTTTTTAAAATGTTTGTCACTTCATACCTACAGATCTAATCTGAGAGACAGTTAATAGGATACTAATTTATGCAAACATAGCTGTCTCCCTAATAACAACAACATTTCAACCTATCTGCCTATTAGAATAGGAACTCTGTATGGTGGAGTCTGGATTTGGATGTGTGTGGCTTTCTCTTTTCAGTCCCTATTGGTCATCTTAGCCTTGACAATGATGATAAATAGCCACTGCAGTAGTAGTGTATAAACTTGCTGGGAGAAGGTAAATCTGTGTGGAAACTTGTAAGGCAGAAGAAAAATTGTAAATTGCAACGTATGAGGAATGCATGTACATATTTTATATATATGTACACACATATAAAAAACTTCCCATTCTTTTTTCTTCATAGCGGATGATCTTTTTGAAACTGTGAGTGATCGTGAACTGAGGCAAATCTTTGAGGGACAGAATCGGATTCATCTTGAAATCAAACAGCTTAATAGGCAGTTGGATATGATTCTGGATGAGCAGAGGAGATACGTCTCTGCCGTGACAGAGGAGTTTACCAGAAGAGGAGCTGGTGTTTCAGATCAACAAGGACAGGTGAATTCCAAAATAGACCAAGATTGATAGCTCAATCTAATTTCAAAAGCCTTATCTATTGCTTTTTCCAAGATATGTTGATTTTGTTTTTTAACTACTCCCTTCCCTGTCCAGATTTCTCAGCAAGAGATCGATCAGCTTGTAAAAACTCAAGAAGAGCTCATTAGACAAGTGAATGAAATGAGGTAAACGCTTTCTAAATGTGAAGGCCTTATTTTCCATTTTGCATTTTCTACTTTTTTAATCCCACTTATTATTTCACTGAGTTTTGGCAGACTTGTAATGTCTGTACAGCACTTCCTTGGTGGTGCCTATCTGCATGCTTTCAAGTTTGGTATTAAAGGTCAGGGCTGGGCTGGTGTACATGTATACTATTTGTCTCATTTGTCCTCAACGTGCGACCACAGAGTCTGTAGGAACAGTCAGTGTCTGTAGAAAGAAGATGCTGAAGGGACTGGAGCATCGGTCCTAGGCTGAGGGAGCTGGGTTTGCTCAGCCTGGGGCGGTGGCACAGGGGGATCTCAGCAATGGGGGTAACTACGTGAGGGGAGAGGGTAAAGGAAACTGAGCCAGCCTCTTGTCAGTGAGGTCCAGTGACAGAATAATAGGCACAAACTGAAACACGAAGATTCCACTTAGCCATAAGAAAATCACTGTGTTATGGGAGTAACTGAACACTGGAATAGGATGCCCAGAGAGGTTGTGGAGTGTCTGTTCTTGAACAAACTGAAAAACCTGTCCATGGGTAAAAATGTGCTGGTTTGTTAGATGACAAGTTGTTTTATGACACTTGCACAATAAAAATATTATACGGGAAAAAGCACTCTAGTATTAAATTACTTTCATTTACTTTTTTTCTCCTTTTGTCAACCCTTTTATTTAACTTTGTCCCGATATTTTGTGGGGTAGATTAGAAATAGTAAAATGTTTCCGAACTGTACTGAAATGGAAATACTCTCCTTTCCATAAGTGTTCCATGGCCTCATTTTGCTATTAAGGATTTTTTTTTTTTTTTGTTCTAAGTTAATATTTTATAGTCTAAACTTATTTGTGAGGATTGCGTCTGTCAACAGATAAGTCAATGTTTTTGCTTCAGGTAATTGCATTAAAGGAGCTAGACAGTTACAGGCCCGATTCTTTGCCGGCATGAATTCAGTTGTGTGATGGTCTTCTTGTAGCTTGTTGGAATCTATTTGTACTAGATTAAAACCATCGTTTTTCTCTTGTTGGAGGACTTTTTGGCAATTAACTCTCAGGAAACTTCCGTATCTGTAGGGATACTCCTAAGCACTTAGACACTTACTTTTGTTTGGTTTTGCTTTTTGTTTTTCTTTTTTTTAAGATGCAGTTATTTCAAAATGATTGTTTGAGATACTGCACCCTTTCAAATGAAGTTACTGCTTGATATACAGATCCTAACCTTGCAGGTTGTATGCTAGTAAAATGTATGAACCTCAGAAAATTCCAGTGCTTGACACAGGAATTTTTTATTCTGCTTCAAGAATGTCTTACTTTTCTTTTTACCTGAAATTTAAACAGTAGTTCAGGCATTCATTTTCTTTGGTGTAAGAAAATGGAGGAAGAAATTCCTCTAAATTCATGTTGTAGTGTATAAGCCGTTGTCGTTTTTGTTTTTGTTCAGCATTAGTTCAAAGGCCAGCCTCTTGTGATTCATTTAAGTAGGTCAGGTTTGTGTAGACTGAAGATTAGAGTGCTTCCATTTTTTTGCACTTGTTCTTCCAGGAAAGCTCTTATATTAATATTCTTGACAAATCTTTATACCTAGCAAGCAAATTAAATTTGCTTGTTAACCTTGGCAGCCTGCCCTTTTAGTGACTACTTATTAGGTACAAGTTTGTGTAACATCATCTTAATATTTTTCTTAGATTAAAGAAACATTTTATGTATAGATAGAAATGAACAACCCGCTGTTGCCATGTTGGTCATCCCGGAGGAAAAGGACTTACTAAGTAATTTTCTTGTCAAGATTTGTGGATTTCTTAATCATCTGATTACTGGAGGATCTCGCATGCTTATACTGTGGAAACTAAAGGCATGGTATTGTTTATGTAAAAGTAACATAAATTAAATTTGATAAAACTCTGTCTATTTAGGGTTTTTTGTTGCTGTTTTTGTTTTTTAACAGCAGAAATGGATCAGTGCGGGGGAAGGCGAGCATATACAGATTTTGGTTTGTTTCGTCGCAGGTGGTATTGGGAGGGAGAAGTACAAAATCAATTTTTCATAATTGTGCTCTTGTGCTGAAAACTGTGGGGGGAAAAATAAACAATGTGATGGATGTAGAGGGCCGTAATTACCATCAGCATTTTATTAGACCATGATCCTGATGGCTGGACATGGATGGTATGTTTTTTGTTTGTTTGTTTGTTTGTTTGTTTGTTTTAAAAAAAAAAACCTCTTAGTGAATACTTGCTTCTAACATAGGTTATTACAACCCAAATTCAAAGTGCAGGTCAATATTAGGCAAATGACTTCAAGTAATCTATACAATGACAACAATAAATTAAAAATCTGGGATGAGGGGTATGTTAAGTCAGCAGAGTTGTGGGTTTTGGCTGGAGGAGGGGGTGGTTTTTCTTGTGTGTATGTATGTGTGCAAAAGAGTAGGGTTTTTGTATGTGTTTTATGTATAAATGCTGCTGATCCAAAAATTGAACTGTAGGATGAGATAAGGCAGAGCTGCTTTGGATTTCGTTTGCAGTGGCCTGCACAACTTTCCACGCTTACATTTCCACTAATTACAGATAGTGTACTGGGATGTAGGCCAGACAGTGATGAATTTCTGCAAAAAAATAGGTGTTTTAAGCTCATTAAGTTCATTTTAATTCATAAGAAAAAACAAAAAAACCCACATCCCCCAAAGACTTACTTTCTACACTTGCAGAGAAGAAAACAGTTGACCTCCTAATATATTCTAGGAATAGGGTTGAGGTTTCATAAACATGAAAGGAAAAGGGGTGTTCCTTGATCATTTTGCCCTGAAAATGAGGAGAGCTTTCTTTTATGTGGGGAAATATACAGCGTAGTGGAAGTGTAGCATGTTAAACTGATTTGTGTGTCTGTGGTGTTAGTTTATTTTTTCCATAAGGAAAAATGGTGATCATCAGGACAAGTTAATTGTGAATCCAACATTTAGCAGGGAATGCAGTTATTGCGTTTGAGGTGCTGTGTCTGCAGCCTGACGGACTGGTGAAGCCCAGACCAGCCTGGTTTGGTGTGAAGCTGTCCCGATGATCACGAACGTGCTGTGGAGCTGTCATGTGGGAGGCGGCTGTCGTGAAACTCATCTAGCAACAGCCTCTACTTGCAGTCTTTACTGCTACTGCTTTTTAATGCATATCAGACCTTTATAGTTTGTGTGGTTTTTTTTGTTTTGTTTGTTTGTTTTTTCCATGTTTTTTATTCTCCTAACTGGAAATGAATTGAAATCTAGTGAAGAGCATGAAGAGCAACTGATGCAAAGCTTATAGATGGATGCACCTTTATGATTTGTTAACATCTAAGCTTTGATGCTTAACTGGCAGTTTGCACAATGAATATGAGCCTGTTAAAAATTCAGTAATATAATTTTATATTGCTTAATAATTGGGTTATGTATTGCTGTTCCAGTGGCCCAAAAAGCTGTGTTCAAGCTAGGCTACCTTTGTTTAAGGGGAAGTTAAATTGCCGATCAGCAAGGCCCTTACTTGAAAGTATCAAAGTAAGCTCTCCTCTGAACAAAATGTGAAGTTTTGAGTAAATTAAAAAGAAATCCCAAGATGTATGTTTTGATTGTTCTGTTTATAACAAAGAGATTAAGATTCATATGATATTTTTAGCTGTACTGTAATCCTCTTTGCAAATGAAGAGTCTTCACGGGAACAAAAAAATTATATAAACATATTGATTAGAGATTAAATGTTTTCCTTCATTGATTAGTTTAGCTTGAGCAAAACTAGTTATGGAGCCTTAACTTTTTGTGGATTTAATTTGATTTGTTGTAACAGCAAAATGAATACAATGAATACATTATGAATACATAATACATAATATTAAGTATTATGACAATGCAAAAGGGAAATGAGTTTCTCATAAATGGTAATCATCATGACATAAGGATGTAGCTAAATCTTTTCTTATCCCTAAAGCCTTTTTTTTATTTCTTACATGACTTTTTTTTTTTTTAAGTTTTCTTGAAAGATTGCAATATATTGTGTTTATCCTAATGCCTTGGCCATAGCCATTCCGATCACTTGTTTCCGACTTCGGCAGTCGGACAAAGCAGTTGTCTATTGTCTAGTAACAGAATACCGGCCAGTTCTTGCTTTTAGCATGACTTTGTAGTATGGTGCACTGACCTCTGTGTGGAATGATTTTTTTTTTTTTTTTAAAAAAAAAAAAAAACCAAGAAAAAATTGTTTCGTTAAGGAAGTGTTTCTTGGAAGATAAAAATGTCTTACCTAGCTGCATACTTCAAATGAATGCTAAAATGTGTTCAGCATAAATACTCAGTATAAACATGTGAGAAATTGTCCTTTGCTGAAAGATGGCTTGTTGTTTCAGAAATTCTGTGTCCGAGACACTGAGTTTGGTCAGTGTACCTCAACATCCTGGCTCTGCTGCAGGAGTCTATGAAACAACTCAGCACTTCAACGACATCAAAGAACATCTTCACGTAGTAAAGAGGGACATTGAGCATTTAGTGCAACGAAATATGGTAATTTATACTCTGTTAGTGTGAAGTGACTGAAGTACTATTTTGTGTGTGAATAGTAAACAGTAAAAAGCTGAGATAAGCCAGCATGCAGTTTATTGAGCTATTAATCCTTCATTAAGCTGCTTTAGTAAAACTGTTCTGTCTAACCTAACATCATGATCTGTCTTGATGGGACGTTTTGTATGAAGAGTATGATTTCTACTTCTGTGAAAATGAGGTCAAGCAGCTGGGCTTTCTAGGTGTTATTTTAAGCTTGTCCTGCTACCTAGCAGTTCATGAACGTGTTGGACAGTTGTTACAACAAGTTGAAGAAATGTAGGGTTTCTATTATAATACATTTTGTAAAAATAAGTAGTTATGGAGCACAATCCTGCTTAATGAAAAGCTGCAGCGTAAATCAACTTATATTGGATGAAAAGAAATCTTTAGAGGAGACTCTCTAAGCATCTGTGCAGAAAGGAAAGCTTTGAATGGGGGAACCCAGCCTGTGCTGAGGTTCTGCGGGGTATGAATACATTCATATTCATTAGCATTTTAGCTTAACATAAACAACTTCATTTTGTGTTACTTACAATGATCGCATACAAGCACTTTTAATTTCTGGGGTAATTTAGCAGACATTTATTGTTTTCACTATGGCCCCTGGATTAACACCAGTCAATTTATGTGATAAACATAAAGGTGAAAGGGGGAAGTGAATCAGGTAGTTATATCGTGACTTTTTAACAAAGTATTTTTTTTTTTTTTCTCTACAATTTTCTGCTTGTGTTTGATCCTAAATCATGCTGCAAAAATCTTATTTCTTAACTGGGCGTCTTTTTGACATGTGTTCTGCTCTTAAATACTGTGAGCGTGTTTGCTTTTTTTTCCTAGCCATCGAATGAGAAACCAAAGTGTCCTGAATTGCCACCATTTCCATCATGTTTGTCTACAACACACTTCTTCATATTTGTAGCAGTGCAAACAGTATTATTCATTGGCTATATCATGTATAGGTAAGTGTGCTTTACTTTGAAAATGATGGGATAAATTATATTGGAAGTTCTGACTTGATATGCAGTAGAAGTGGTGTGATTATGATAAGGTTCTTTAAGAAAAACCTTCCTCTAAGCTGCAAGGTACTTAGGTTGGAATACAGACCACCCATCTTCTCAAGGCAGGGTCAACACCATAATCGGACCAAGTTGCTTAAGGCTTATGATAGTCTGGAAAACCTCCAGGGATGGAGAGTCTACCACCTTTCTGCACCCTTCTTGTGATTTTTGTTTTTGTATATGCGTTGTGTTCTTTTTTTTTTTTTTTTTAATTAAAGATTTTCCTGAATGTCAGTAGGAATCTGTTTCACTGGATGTACACTGTTCTGCTTGCCTGTTGTCTCTCACTTTTGTGATACGCATCTCTGTAAAAAGATGGCATCTGCCTTCTCAATGACCTTCATGTGGGTATTGGAAAGCTGCTCTTAGGTGTGTTTGTGGTTTTTTGTTGTTGTTGTTGTTGTTGTTGTTGTTGTTGTTTCGTTTTTTGGGGGGAAGGAAGGACACAAAAACCTCTTCTTGTCCAGATCCCTCGTCCTCTTCTTTAGGGTTATACTTTGTCCCTTACTATCCTTGTGGTCTCCTGCTAGACTTGAAGTTTACTAACAGGTTAACAATCTGATGTAATCTGGGATTTGAGATTTTTTGCTGTATGTAGTTACACACTATCTCATCTGACCAGACAAATATGAATCTTCTGAACTCTTCATATGATACACACCTGGTGTTTCCAAGCTGCATTCTAGGTTCAGACCCTGTGGAAATAAGCTAATGGATATTTTGAGGAAAGCAGATGAACTCTCCCAATGTCAGGATTTTTCTAAAAAGCCACATTGTGTAGCAGAGAGGTGAAGTTTTAATACTAGTGTCTAAGTGTTTTTTTTTTTAATCAAATTTAAAAATATATATATTCACCAGTTTGAATAGTGGCTATATTCTCTTCCTCCTTGTTATTTCATTATGTTCAAATTAGCTGTGTGGTGGTGGGGAACTCTTAAGGATTAATAGCTGCTTGTTTGGTGATCTTCCTTTCCCCTTGCTCTCCAACAGAATAAGGAGTAGGGACCAAAACAGCTTCAGAAAGCAGTAAGAACTGCAGTGCTCTATCGGGAAAACACCATTGCTTGTGTCAAAGGATAAGCAGCATGAACTTGAGGACAGTTGCTGGTAGCACTGACTGATGATGATTTCCAAGATAACTGAAAGGGACTGGATCCTCATTTATTTCTGGTGCTCTTGTCATTCTAGCATTTTTGCATGGTTGAGCCATGGTATCAGTTAAGAAAGAATCATAGAATGCTGAAGGTTGGAAGGGACCTCTAGAGATCATCTAGTCCAACCCCTGCACACGCAGGGTCACCTAGAGCACGTGGCACAGGGCTGCGTCCAGGCGGGTTTGAAGATCTCCAGAGAAGGAGACTCCACAACCTCTCTGGGCAGCCTGTTCCAGGGCTCTGTCACCCTCACTGTCAAGAAATTTTTCCTTAAGTTCCTGTGGAACTTTTGATGCTTTAGTTTCCGGCCATTTCTTCTAGTTCTGTTGGTGGCCACCAGTGAAAAGAGGCCAGCACCATCCTCCCTACTGCCTCCCTTGAGGTACTTATAGACACTGACCAGGCTGAACAGGCCCAGCTCTTTCAGTCTTTCCTTGTAAACTTCTTTGAAGAAGTCCAATTTGACAGATTATGCACTCCCGTTGCATAGTCTATTCACAAATTTATTTCAGTTAAACGTGCTACACTGATTTGCATGAAGTGTTCTCTGACAAAGAGAAAAGATAATCCCATTTCCAAGCAACTTCAACTGCTTAACTGCGTATGTTTCTTTTTCATGTGATCTTTGGGCAAATCAGATGCTGAGAATTCCTTCAGTTTCTGATATCTCTCCGGAATGTTTTGTTTCCCTTTGTCTAATGCAAAGTTGGAACTGTAGTCATGCTTCCAGGGATCTTGTTAATGGCGAATACAATATAACTTTTTTGACATGATTTTTTTTTTATTTGGATTCTTTAAGTCGCTGTGGAAAATGAGCAGAATCTTGTATTTCAAGATATATATATATGTGTGTGTGTGTGTATTTCATTACTTAAACTAGTTTGCTATTTTTCTACTTCAAGTACTTCATGAATTCTCTTCTGCTTTTTCTTTCAGGAGTCAACAAGAAGCAGCAGCCAAAAAGTTCTTTTGATGACTTGTTCCTTTTGTGTGTACATATCAGAAGTATGTATGCACAGAAAATTATACAATTCTGTAAATGAGGGAAATTTTAGTGTTTGGTATACTTCAATATTGTAAATTATTGCGTTTTTTTTTTTTTTAAAAAGGAGTTACTGTTTAAACCATTAATACTAAAGTTTAAAACAAACTGAGGAGCAGTGCAGCAAATACTAGGTAGGGGAAGGCTGTAAACCTTATCTAGGTCTATGTTTTCAGCTAAACTTCTGATAAATACTGGAAGATAAACATGGCATTTGTCTGGGTTGGTTAAGATTCAAGAAGAGGGAATTAAAACAAGGATTTGGTGGCTGTCAATAATAAAAATTGCAAACTGATGATGTGTGCAGAACCTACCGCTAAATATCCTGGCCTATCAGTCATTGTTTGTTTTTCTTTTTTGTAATGAACTACACCGCTGTTTGGAGGGAAAAGTTGTTATGAATGTTTCATCTCCTTGCCATTTGGATTTAATGGTTTTAGATTGGTTTAGTAAATTCCAACTCTTATTGAAATGTGTGTCTACAAGCAATTTCTAATATGTGAACACACATGCAGGCTTTTAGTAGGCAGACCGTTGGTATCTGATATAGTAAGCAAACAATGCAGAATAAGCAAACAAGGCATATCTTCCTGTTTTGGGTTTTACTTTTAAGCAGTGAGGGAACGTCCAAGTAGTTTCTTTGGGTGTATCGTAGGGTTGATTTTTTTTTTTTTTAAATAATTTCAAGTCTGTCTCTAACTTTGTTTAGAGATTTGTAGAAACATTTCAGCAAAGATAACATTAGTTTACACCTCTTCAGATCTGATTTTGTTAAGGGCATATTTAATCTGGGAATGTGCTTTACTTTTATGAAGCTGTCTTTTGTCTTTCTTGAATCACATATGGATGCTATGATTTTAAATCCTGAAGCAGTAAGTGTTCTGAACTACAAATACTGTGTTACCTGTCTCTTCAGAAGCTGTTGCCTCAGATGTGCTTTCTTAATCCAGGAGCTATTGCAGAGCCAGGATGTTGCCTCAACTCCTGGTTTAATACCAAGGGCATAAAACTGAACAGTTGGTTTTGATATTGCTTATCATGTGAAATTTGCTTCAGGAAAGAAACAAAGCAGATAGCTCAAATTGGGCATGTGAAAGGGATTTATTTTTTCTTTTTTGCCTTGCTTACATATCTGTGGTAACTTTGTCCTTGAGCTGCTTGTGTGTAGAGTTCAGAATTTTTTAATTTTATAAATGCACAAAAACATCAGAATATTTTGTTTGTAATTACAAGTCTCTCTGTGTGAAAACCTGCAAAAACTATCTCGAATCTGACATACAGTTTCTCCTTTGGAGTGCAATACATGTTGCCAAATTCACTGTAATGAAGAACATTTCAGTATTGTGCCTGACAATTTGGAGAAACGATAAATCTATGCAATACATTTTGTTACTGAAATTACAGAATGTCCAGAAAGTGGGTGTCTGTGCTATACCAGTAGGATGATAGCTACGGTATATAGTACACTGTATAATGGTATAGTTAATAAACTCATTTCTGAATTTTAGAAGATTTTATTTGCTGTACTAATTGGAGAAACTACTGCCTCAAGCTAATCTTGCTGAGTAAATAAGGTAAATCAATAGAAGAACCTTTCAGACAGCCACAGTAGTATACAGGAACTTAATCAGTTCTTCTGACACCAGCAAATATTTACATGTGCCTTGAATCTAAGCTGTTGCAACCTGGCCTCTCTTCACTAAATTTAATATACTGTCTTAAATTGCTGTGAAAATGTACAATGTTCTTTTTAATCCCTAGCTTTCCTGCATCAGTGCAACACCTAAACAGAACCCCTATCTCACAGTAGGCTTTGCAGGACCTTCTGCATGGAAAGGCTGGAGATTGTCCTGAGAAGTAGGTCTGTGTGTCTGGCACAGTGAGGAGCAGCTCTTGGTATGTGTTGGAGGAAGCATGTGTTTCTCTTTGCTGTGAATTTCTCCAACTTGGTTCTAAAAAGCTGAAGCAGACCATGTTGTTCCCTCTTGTGTGAGGAAGAAAGAGGCTGGGGGTGGTGTTTAGGGACAAACCTGCACCTCCACTCCTGTTCTCGGTAGGGCTCTCAACTGCAATGTTAATGCTGCTATTAGAGCCCTTCTCTCCCATGAACCCGGGAAACTCTGCATTAGGGAGCAGAAGGTCTGAAGTGTGGCATCTTAAAAGTGATGCTTTGCTTCATCCTAGTTTAGGTCCCAGTAATCCCTCCTTGGATGTTCCATAATTGCTTTGTTCACTGGAGCAAATTAAAACACCTAATTATTTAGCCCAAACTTTGTCCTGTCTGTTCTTGAAGTGATTGCAACAGATTTGAACCTAGGGACTATTTATCAAAGTAGTCTCTATTTATGGCTACTACATTTCTTTCAGTGCTGTTTCACTTTGTCAGTATGTTTCATTTTGTCAAGCAAAATTTCAGAACTGGAAGGAGAAGACATCTTGGAATCCACTTCCTCCATAGGGAGGAGAACAAGTCTAGCAGTATTGAACTCTGCATGCAAAGTAGCAAATACTATTTGGCAATGACAAGAGAATCTCATTGTACCAGCAGTCAGAGTATGCTAAGTAAATTGTCATATCTGAATCTTTTGAGCAAAATCCATGATCATGTTTGTAAGTTCCTGGCTTCTTGTTTGGGGAGAGTTTGACTTGAATCAATGCATCAAATACTGTAATGACCAGGACTCTGTCTATGGTGTTAAAAACCAAACAGATAACATTTCCATTTGTTTGTTTCTGACTAATGTAACTTGACAATTGGAGTTCAAAGATAACCTTATTTGAATAAAGATACATATTTTTAATTTTTTTCTTTTAAATTTTTCTTTTATTTTGGTACATGTCAGTGAAGTCCTTGTGCTTCAAGCATGCTTTACCTTTTGTTCAGCGAGTTTGGATGTTTTTGAGATCTGGGTTCAGTCCTGCTTGCTGCTAACCCGTGTTACAAGCTGGATGAGTGTCCTTGGAAATGAGCTGTGTTGGTTTCTCCTGTGCGAAGGGCTGGTGGCCCCTTTATGTGGGAGAGCAGAGGTTTAAGAGAGTAGCTTGAGCCAAAGAGTAACGGATTCATTCAAAGCTTAGGTTAAGAGTATTGGACTTGCCTTGAGTATCAGACATTTAGGGCCATGTTTAAAGTAAAATGCGAACTTCTAAGCCTCTTAAGAGCAAATTATGTAGTCAAAGCAGGGCAGAGGCAATTCAAAGTATTTTTTTTCCCTTTTTTTTTTTTTTTTTTTCCTCTTCTCCTCTCTGAGCTGAAGATAGACATGTAGGCAATGGTTCATTTTTCAAATTCTCCTAACTGCCCTCATCTGTATGTCTGTGTGCTTGGGCCCTGTTTCCTCTCTAGGTTGTGCTTAGCCAAAGCAGTGCAGCCTGTGCCTCCTGTGTGTAACTGTGTGCGCTCACGGGAAGAGCAAAGGACCCTCGATGGCCATCGCATGTCCCAGGAGGGAAGGGCCCATCTAACTGCCTCCCTTCAGGCAGAGGAGGGCCCCAAACGCCTGTCCTCTCTGCACAGTGGTGTAGTCATGAGATCACTACGTACAAGGTAGCATCGTCTCCCAGAAGAAGGGATAGGGGAGGGTCTCGATCCTTTTGAAGAACACTTGAAGATGCCGCTGAGATAAATGGTTGGAGTTGCCTCAGCTGTGATTCTTTTGGGAACATCACTTGTAGGGGAGGCTGGGAACTTGAGTGCTCTACTACCTATGGCATTTTTATGTTCCCCCCCCATCCCCGGGTCTTTTTAGATTGCTCCTTGTGGCTTGTTTATTTGGGGGCTTTGAACTGCATTCGCAGCTTAGAGATGCCCGTGTTCTTTGGCTGCAGAACTCAGGGTTGGTTGGTTTATTGTTGTTTTGTTTTTTTCTCCCATGTTCCACAATGTCATTAGATATGAAAATATGAATTGTGCATTTATTTTTTGGCTTCATTTAAGTTACAGGGAGATGATGCTGGTTTAAAGCAAAGGAAGTGGTACCACCACAGCTTACTAAGCAGCCTCTCGTGTATTCTCATTAGTCTATGATCCCCATAAACAACAGCAACAACAAAAGGCAGTGTTGGTAACTAACATAAAGAGTAGTTAAAGTACAGAAACTGGAATTATTCTGGAGGTAATGTCCTTGTTGGCATCCCAAGTAGGTGCTTAAAACTGGATACTCTTTGCAATTGGCTCTTTGTCAGTTTGAGTCTTCTTGATTTGCATGTACAGATTTGTGGTAAATATTTGAACCCACAGTGAGGTGAGCAATTCGCTTTCTGGCTACATAGTGTTGTCCAAAGTTTCATAAATAGTTTCTTAATTTGTGTTTCTTGGCAGTTTCCAGTGCAGACAGCAATGCAGTAAAAGCACTTTAGCCGCCTTCGTTTCTGAGTCTGGGTTCTGCCCTTTGCTGTTAGGGAGATTCCTGAAACCCGTCTCCTGCTTCAAGGGCAGGATCTTTCACTTTTCAAGCTTTGTGCCAGTTCTCGGCTTTCTCAGACCTTCTTAGTCTTCTGTGAAGGTATCTACTGAGGCTTCCCCTACTTTCTCGTTTAAGTGGAAGGTTGTGTTAGCAAAAATGTCAATAGTGGTAAGTGTACAGTCAAGACTTGCATCCCAAGGATAGGTACTTCTCAAAAAAAACCAATAGTTCAAAGACTAACAGGCAGTTTCCATTTACTTCAAGAAAAGACCACGAGACATAGTACTGGGAAAACTAGCCCTGCCTCTCTTATTCACAGTCTGAGGCACAGTCATAGCACTGTGCCTGGTCAAAATTTTCAATAAAGATGAACCAACTAGTGCAAGAAGACTCAAGATGCAGATGCCACCAAGTGGTGATGCTGTTGAGGGATGACGGTAGGGGATTTAGTTGGGTGGCTCTTAGCTGAGACAAAATGTAATCAAAAGTTAGTCTTTTTCTAATTCGAAATTTCTCTCACAGCATGTCTTTCAGTGCTGCTGAGCTAATGTGCATCTTAGGAACAGTGCATATCCAGTGCGAAGATATTGCTTTAGCCTGTCTGCTCAGTGGCTTTTGCCAAGCTGCTGAAAACCTTTCTATGAGTTATACATGGCTCATGCACTATTTCTTGTCTCCTCCAGTGCTAGTTATTTGGGGGAGATACACCTTTGCTGGAGCTGACATGGATTAAGATGATCCTCCAGCCTCTCTTGCTGCCCACATTGCTAGTTTCTTTTGCTAGCTTTGTGTAAGCAGTGGGTGGAAAGGTGGGCAGGGCTGAAGTTTATACCCAGAGCTGTGATGCCCCTCTTCTCTAGGGACACCCAAAGTGGCCAAATGCCTTCTCCCCTCACTAAGGATTTTATATCTCCTGCTCTTGAGAGATCCATTGTGCTCTGAGCAGCTTGGGCTTCTGCCTCTAAATCAGGCTATAGTTCAGACAATAGACATTATTCATTTATTAACTGGAATTTGGTGGAAATTTTCATTTCTAGCAATCTCATAGAAATTACTCTGTTGTTGGTTTTTGGGTTTTTTTTTTGTTTGTTTTTTTGGGGGGGGCGGGGAGGGGGTTGTTTGATTTTTGTTGTTGTTCTTCCTTCTTTTAAAAGGAGGAGGGGGGGTCATGGTTTTGTTGTTGAACATGGGACTGTCACTACTGCCCAGTAGTCAGAGCACTCTCCAAAAGATGGACCTTTTGTGACAGATGTGGGATGGAGCCTGTTT